>JAACJM010000072.1:0-360503 GCA_013368315.1 Tetrapyrgos nigripes
GAGTGTATCTGTGTGTTGCATCATGGGTGGAGCAATGGCGGTGTATGGTCGTCGAGTTCAACAGGATGATCACTGTTGACGCCGAGTTGGCCACGCAGGTGAGGAAGTCGATTGGTTGAGTGAGATATCGCCCTTCTGAGAGTTGTACTACTGGATTTTCTCGTTTTCGACGTTTGGTATGATCTGCTGGGTCGATAAGGTGAGGAATGTAATCCGCAGAGGTCAGCTGTGGTGGAGGAGCCTTTGGCATACGACGTCTGCTCGTCATCTTGGAATGTATCAGCGATGTCGCTACAGAGTGTCAGATGCGACCCGACGTGACTCTTGCCCGTGCTCAACCCTGATTTGCTCTGTTGGTAAAGTCTTGAATTCCGGAAGCAGACATTTACTTTTAACAAGAAATTTGAGATGTGGGAATTAGTTGACTCTTCTTGCGAACCCTGTTGACGAGTCAATAAGCACAATGAAAAGAATTTCAAAACAATAACTTACCTACCCATTGTCATGCCCTTCGGAGAACGGTAGTTTTATGTCTTTTCGGACGACACTGGGTTTCCTCAGTTAATGGGCTTGTCTTACAGTTAACCTAGACATGATCATGAGTTACTTGATGTAGTTTATTGCATGATTATCCAAAGTACAAATAAATAAGCTCCCCAACCTGTATAAACATTGTACAACCTTCCTAACTCCTGCATCCTTCACTATGGCTCCTATCATCAGCCTCAAGTTCTACAAACACACCCAGTTCTATGCTGACTACCCTGACGACCACGTCTTCCTGATGGCTGGCATCACTCCCTCTTTCACTTCCCAGCTCCATCCTCCTCCCGACTTCCCTTATATCGAAACCACCTCCCCTGTGAACACACGAAATGGCGAATCGCCCTTGAAGTAGCACCTGCGTTGGCAGAAGACTTGCTTCATGCGATTTACGAAGGGGATCCTGGTCTCAACATGACCATCAGTATTTCTGAACGAGGGGAGGGTACTGTCTACTCTTCTTTGGGAGAGGAGATACAGAGAGTGAATAATCGGTTCAACTGAGTCTGTGGCATTCACATCAGCCTTGTGGGCCATGGGACTGGGAAGAGAAAGCCCTTGATGAGCACTGGGAAAGTGAGTTTTGGTTGTTCTTCGGTAATGAACTGTAATTACTCACCTGATAGCTCAGAAATCCATCGGATTCATCGTGAGGCCCTAGAGTTCTGGGAACTGATATTGTCAGCACCAGGAGGAGAGGATCGTAGTGTGTACCCACCCATTTTTATCTCTTTCTTGTCTATTCTGACGAGCGTTACAGGTGGATGTTCAGTAGTCACAGCACATCTTGCCAGGCTTGGTCTCGGTTTAAAAACAGTTCCCAAGGAAGAGACTAACTCCCAGCGGCGACCAAGCTGCAAGACCTGACTCCGATCCTGAGTAGTATGGTTTCCCGACTGCGTAGTTTAACGTCGTCTCGGACGACTTTTCCCTACTTTGTTCCCTGCCAGTCTCCCTTCCCAATGTCCCCTGTACATAATCAGTAGCGTAGTTTAACATCATCTCGGATGGGTCTCTATGTCCAGGCTTTGCATTAGAAGATACATCTATTCTTGATCAAATACTATACACAATCTGCCTATATCTACACCAAAAAGAATTGTGATATCAATACAAAAGTCTACAGCAAGCAAGACAAAACCCGAAAATGTACAGTACAGTAAAGTCTGAAATCAGTCCATGTCCTCATCCTCATCCTCGTCCTCGTCCATATCCATGTCCTCTGGATCTGCCTTCTTTTTCCCCTTGTGGGTCGCTTTTCTTCTGCTGTCTATGCGCCACCTGCTTCTTGCCCCTGCCGTTGCGTTTCTTTGCTGGAGTAGATGCTCCCTCCCTCTTGATCTCCTCGTCCTCGGCCTCCTTGTTCTTCTTCTGCCTTTTGCCTCCCCAATGTCCTTTCCAACTCTTCTCGCCTACTCTTGACCCAACTGTTCCACTTATTGTTTGGATCTATGGGTCCAGTGACAAGCAATCCTTCCCCTCAATTCCAGCTGCTCATCCAAGATTTCTTCCTGAGGAGTTTTTCCAGTTCTTGAACGTGGCTACAATTATCACTGGTACTGTTCAGTGGGTTTCGTTGTCGAACTTGTGAAAGAGACGTTGGGCATACTTGCCAACATGGGTCCGGCAACGATGAGCATACCTTGCATATGTGTGGTTGGCTTCACATCGTATGGTGTCACGTCTTCAGGCTCTGCGAACCAGCCTGCAGGTTTGCCGTACTTGACCCACACTTTTCTTCTGGTAAACATGAAGAGTAGCATGTACCCGATCTTTCGCTGGTCTATCTCCCTTTCTGGGTTTGTAGTCAGCGAAAATCATACACCCTTCAAGTACCGGGATCATCCAGGGTATTTGAGGCTTCGGTAGCGGTAGATCCAATTCTGAGAAGGAAGGGTCCCATGCACCGCCATCACAAGCTATTTCCTCGTCATCAGGTGGCAACGGAGTTTGAGCTCGGGAGGGGGGATCACGATAGCTTTGCGGATCTCAATTTGTCGAACATGAAACTTGGGCTGGTAATATAGCTGCCGGCCTTGTAGCAGATACGCTTCCGTGAGGCCTTTGCCAGTCCTGTTCATAAAGTTAATGAGTCAAATAATGTGAGAAGGAAGGTGCCTACTCACCCAGCATCGCGAACCCAGCTATAGTCCACTTCAAGTTTGTAGCCAGTCCCTTGGTGATACGTTGCGATTTGATTGAAAGCGATGAAAAGGCATAAACTGCTAGGGTACGCATCCTTGCCATCTTGAAGTTTAAGGCCTTCCCCACGTCTGACGTCAAAGACTGACGCTTGGTATGTCTTCATCAGTCCCCGGATGACAAGGATACGGACATTCTTCCAGGGTGCGTCAGGTGTCTTCATCTTGCGCAGTTGCTTCTGTTTAGCTTGCACTGCCAAGTGCACCTTAACTCTAGCCATCTCGACTATTTCATTGTAGTTTATACCCCTCCAGTTGTCCGAGGCGAAATCACGGAGCTGGACGAGATCTCCCGGTCTATGTCCTTGTCCCAGTTCGCTTCATAGAACTCCTGTTGTAGCAGTGGCAGGAGAGGGAGTACGTCCTTCAGGGGCATCTTCAACCTGTGTTTGGAAGGGGTGTTAAGTCACATTGCCAAAAAGAAATAAAAGAACAGAAGATGCGCTCACTGCAACTCGACCACCTCGTCATGTCTCAGGAGCACCGTTTCATTCAGCAAGGGGAAAAACACTTCCAACTTGGTATATGGGTTTGGGGGGAAGACGTTCCTCACATAGCCCGCGCAGTTGGCATACTTCTGTGCGGTCCTGATGACGGAGACCTGTTCATCGATCCACAAGACTTGACGAGAACCATCTCCATCTCGAGGACCGGCAAGTCTGCAGGAATTGACATGGACGTTGTGGGTCTGGCTGGAAGAAATTAGCTCTCTATCTTCCAAGTAAAAAACCTAAATAAATACAACTTGCCTTGAAGTCGGCCAATCTGTGAGTCTGGATGTAGAAAGTCAACCATCTAATGCAAAGATCCCAGATAAGAAGAAACGAAACTTGCCTTCTGGTCTAGATGGCCATCCATCTCAACAATACTGCAACTGTCACTGGAGATGTCGGATATGACCCCAAAGATGGAATGCCCTTCAACAGTAGCCAAAACGTTGTCGGTGCAGCAGAACCGTTTGCGAATGTTGCATTTATCCACCCACTCCTCACCGTGAGTGAGGTCTAGGTATGAGACCAGGCATTGCTCCTCGTTGACTTCCTTCACCGTTCCTGGTCTGATCAAAATTTGTTCTATTACTTTCTCCTTGTGTACAGCCATCACCTCCTCCACCTCCTTGCATTTCTGAGCTATCTTCATCAAGCGCTGGCAGTCAGATTTATTCGACGGGGAATCTACGCCTGACGACTCTTCGCCACTTGCGCGGTACATTGTGTTCTTCTGCTTCTGACCTCGTTCTTCTAGACGCGCACCGGCTGGTATCAGCCCATCCTTCACTAGTCTCTGCAAGCTCTCAACTTGTTCCCCCAGCTCAAATTTCCAGTTGGACGGTATGGGAAGAGGATGAGCTGTAATCAGCGTATGTCCACTTTCCATGAAAAGAATTCCCAAGTCAGAGGAGACATGAAGATCGCTATAGCTGACCGAGCTGAGGTCAAAAGCCTTCAGCAATAAACCATTCTCGTAGTGCAGACCGTCTTTGCCACATCCAGTCATCAGCGCCCTTCCCGTTCTCTCTCTGGCGAGCTGCAATGTACCACAGCAACCGATGGGAAGGACCAGAATGTTCTCGTTTGACCACCAATGCAGGGTCTCCTGCATATATCCCCTTCCTCACCCTCACACAAGTCTTTGGTTTGATACATGAAGGGGTCCAGCTCATCATCTGATCCATCTCTTCTGCAGAGACAGGTTCCAGGATGGGGAGACCAGTCCGACTGCACTTGACGCATTCCTGACTTTGAAGAAAATCTCTAAAAGGTACCGTCCTGGCGAAAGAGAGATGTAAACCAGGCTCGGCATCAACGTAAACCCAGCCAGATACACCAGGAAAGCACGTTGCGGAACGGATGAGAGACTTGGGGATGGCCAATGTACCTGTAGTGCTGTTAACTGCAAAAGATGCTGTAGAGGTATAACTCTGGACGAGGTTGAAGAAGTTGCGGTGATGGTAGACGGCAAAGGTGAAGCTCTGGACGAGGTCGAAGAAGTTGCGGTGATGGTAGACGGCAACAGTGTAGCTCTGGACAAGGTCGAAGAAGTTGCAGTGATGGTAGACGGCAACAGTGTAGCTCTGGACGAGGTCGCAGTAGTTGCGGTGGTGATAGCAGAACCGGTTGTGGAGAATTGGGAAAAGATAGAACTGACAGGACTAGTGAAGGGGGTAGCTCGAGAATCTGGAGTTGCAGTGGTGGTGGTGGAGGAACCAGTTGTGGAGGATTGGGAAAAGCTAGAACTGACAGGACTGGTGAAGGGGGTAGCTCGAGATTCTGGAACAGGAGTTGTCCCTGTCCTCAACCAGTCAGCATCCTCGATAATTTCTGACTTCAGTGGCAGCAGGAATAGTGGCTCCTTCACAGAGTCAACGTCAATGACCTCATGAGATCCAGCAAGACCCCGGTTGCTGGTAGAAGCGATGGGAGAGACTGGTGGAGAGGGTGAAACGTGGGGAAGGGTAGAAGTGGACGCTGTTGTGCCCGAGGATGGTGAAGAACCTGGGGCGACTTGGGTGGAGGTGTTGGCTCTGGTATTTGAGAACCAGTGATCGACTTGACCGAATATCGAAGTAGTCGGTTTAGGAGCAGAAGTGGGAGGAAGCTGTAAGCTGTTATCCATCAACCACTGCTGTTCTAGCCGATTAATGGAATCCAGAGCTGGCAGGAGGCCATTGTCGTCTTCCACCATCGTGGCTGAGATGGCAGCATCCCAGTCTTCGGCTCGGTAATTCTGCTTCATGATAGACTCCAGCTCGCGATGTATTTGAGGGACTTCCATGCCAGACTGAAGAGCACGTCGAACAGCCTCAAATCCCTGATGATAACAAGAAACGCATGAATTTGAAGGAGTTGGAGCTGGGGCTGGACTGGGAGTTGCAGTTGGGAGACGATGGCGACTACTATCAGTTTTGACAGTGCGAGGAGTGGGGGTCGGAATTGGGTCAAGCTTCTGGGTGTCATCAGGAACGGGAGAAGTGAAACGCTCATACAGAGCGGACACTAGCTCGAATTCGGAACCTGGCTGCACCAAAAAGTCAGTATAAGATATATAAAAAGAGATGTTGCTCACTTTGCATTTGATATGCCAAAAGGCAGGGGGGTTTGGGTCTCTCAGCATCAGCAGATGTAGCATCTCATCGCTGAGACCCTCATCAGCAGATGACATTACTTGAGCCGGAGAGGACAAGACTTTTGCACAGGTCTTGCTGCGTTCGACAAACGCGTCCCAGTGTTCGGCCTCTGCTTGTTCTGCTTGGGCAGCAATGTTGTCTGCATCTTCATTGTGAAAGGCTGTGTGCATAGATTATTATTTACTAACAGAGCGTAGAGAACAAAAGACTTACCTTCTTCGCCGTACCATCTAGGATCCCCTGCCTCCTCCTCCTCCTCCTCCTCGCTGTCATTGATGAGCAGCGGGTCTTCGCCGACTAATTCGCCGTCTTCTTCATCGTCTCGGGAGACTACGGCTTGGGTATTGATAAACGGATTCATGGCGTGCAGCCTATTGATATACAGATCGTCAGCATAACGTTTAACAATATCTATAGCAGAAGAAGTAAAAATTTGGGACGACTTAATGGCCTTTTTGGCCAGGCAATATCATTCATATTCATTCTAACTAACTATTCTATGTATACGAATCATACTAGGGACTGGCATACTTACGGGGAGGAGGAGGAGGAGGCAGGGTTTGCAACCTACGCGAGCATTGAAGAGAAGTTAGAAAAGATTATTAAGCAAGTGACGCGTGCAGTGTATAGGGCATGGACGGCGAAGATTCTTCAACATGTTTTGGGCGCTTGGACAGCGCTTAATCTAAAAATAGGATTAAGCGCTGTCCAAGCGCCCAAAACATGTTGAAGAATCTTCGCCATCCATGCCCTATACACTGCGTGCGTCACTTGCTTAGTAATCTTTTCCATCTTCTTCAAGTTCCATCATCGTTGTGTACGACGAGGTCAAACCCTTCCCCACTGACTCCTCCTCCTCCTTGATGCTGGGCCAGCCAGAGTACATAGTCTCTTGGTGAGTTTTGTATTGGTGAATGGCCTCTACATCATTTCACGCACTCACTAACATTGGTTATAGTACAGGAGTCATTATCGTTGCATACGACAAGGTCAAACCCTTCCCCACTGACTTCTCCTTGACGCTGGGCCAGCCAGAGTAGATGGTCTCCTGGTGAGTTCTGTATTTGTGAGTGGCCTCTACATCATTTCCGCACTCACTAACATTTGGTTATAGGGATTGTTTCACTGGAGTCATTATTGTTGCATACGAGAGGTCAAACCCTTCCCCACCGACTCCTCTTTAATGCTGGGCCAACCAGAGTACATGGTCTCCCAGTGACTGTATTAGTGAGTACCTTCTGCTTCTTTTCTGCACTCATTAATATTTGGTTATAGGGACTTGTTTTGATGGGAGTCGTCGTTCTCCTGACCCTATCCCACGCCGACTCCTCATCCTTTGATGCTGGGCCAGCCAGCATGCATGGTCTCCTGGTGAATGTATTAGTGAGTAGCTTCTGCTCCATTTCTTTCCCCGCACTCACTAACATTTGGTTATAGGGACTTGTTTGGATGGAGTCGTTGTTCTCCTGTCCCATGTCATCATAATAGACAGCTCCTAACTTGGACTCTTGTTGTGGTGTGGACTCCTGGTGCGTAGCGTCAATCTCAGCATGATATATACATTCTTATCCTCTTTCTCAGATTTGTGTACTCTATTCGTGGCTTGTCCTCATTGGCACTGTAGTATGGAGAGTAGTGCTATCCTCGTCGAAACGTCACGCTCATTTGTAGGGTGGATTGTAGCCTGTATCGCTTTCTGTGTAGTATATATAGTATAATAACTGTGTTTCGCTACTTGTACTGAGGCCAGTAGTTAAATATATACTGTAACGGTGTGAGACGGTCTAGCCAAGGTCTAGACCAGACCCGACACATCGTTATTATCATATCTGGTACCCCTTGCCATTACCATATTACGTCTAGCCAAGGTCTAGACCAGACCCGACACATCGTTATTACCATATCTGGTACCCCTCGCCATTACCATATTACGCATTATTTGACTGCGTCCGCAAAGACATCAAACTACCCTCAGCGTAGAGCTTGAAGAAGTCCGAAAAGACGTTAAACTAGTGGGAATACCTGGCTTCGTCCACTAAAGACGTTAAACTACCCTCAGCGCAGAGCTTGGAGGAGTCTGAAAAGACGTTAAACTACTGGGATATCTGGCTTCGTCCGCAAAGATGTTAAACTACCCTCAGCGTAGAGCCTGGAGGAGTCTGAAAAGACGTTAAACTATGCAATACACGCAAAGATGTTAAACTATGCAGGGAATATCGACTGAGACTAGGTATCAATCTACGACAATGGGATCAGTGCGTGCCCCCGTCCCACTCAGCATCTTTCCCTGCAACCAAACAATGCGAGCGGCCCCTATAGTAGTGGTGAGCACAGCTATTATTCTCTAGTGTAAAAGGAACTCACTAGTCTTTCTTTCGAAGTCTTTAATTTCAGCTCGGACACAGACAAGCTTACGGATCCCTTCTATGCAAATGAGAAGATAGGGTGAGTAAGAATTAGTTTTGTCAGTAAGCTAAGGCTCACCCTCATCCAGAGTTAACCGGTTCCTGCTCAGACTCAGAGTGTCCCTCAAGACTTCGCGTTCTATGCGCTGCTTGGCATAACGCTGCCACTCCTGGAAAGCGTGCTGGAGGAGCATTTGCTCAACGACGAATATGAACCCGCATCGGGTGCCGATGTCGCAACGGTGACAGTCGATGGAGAGCACGCCGTGGCGATTAATGCCAACCTCATGGAGACGAGAACCTATCTCGCCATGGGTGCAGACAACTAGCTCAGTGAATATCTTCAGATTGATCTCTGCGCAGATCATGAACTTGGCTTGTAGTTCTGGGTTTCGCGAGGTGAGGAAGGCAGGTGGACGTGGAGGTTGGAGGACAAGTTGGAGGAATGGTTGAGTAGGGGTGTGGTAGCGAGAGGGTTCATAGGGATGAGGCATGTTGCAGATGGGGGCAGAGTAGGAGGATGTTACGCAGATGTAGACAGTCCGGAACTCGTGAGTATTTACCTGCTGGATTCGTGACTCGATTTTGTTCCTAATCTAGTAGTTTAAGGCAGCAAAACATTCAGGTTCTCGTGAGTATGTTCTGACTCTCATTGTTGATTGAAATTAATCTCATTTCCCTTTTTTCTACTAGTGGGGTTACTTGGTGAATATAGCCTGAAATCCCTTGGGTTGGTCACCGGGTGCTCGTGAGTATGTTGTGACGTTCATTGTCAATTGATATCAATTTTCTTTTGTTCTACAACTCGGGCTAATTGGGAAATACGGCCTCTAAGATAACCAAGATCTTAGTTGATATTGTCCTGCGTCCTGCAAACTTGAATCTTTAACGATGCCTACGGCAACGCGCTCAAAAGCACGGTGTGGTGAGGATTCTGACTGTACGTGGATTATCTGTGGTGGCTTGTGCTCATCTGGCAGGTCTAATTCTCACCTTACAGCTACGAAACAACCTGCCATGAAATGTAGCGACACCAAAACAGTCAAGAAAGCTGGTGGAGACGAGCTTCCTGGTGAGTTTGGTTTCAAGCTCAGTCCACTCCTCTATTCATGATTTTGCCAGCGAGAGAAACCCGTTCGATGAAGTCCAAGAACATGGCGAAGCAAGTCTCAGTCGTGATCCCCGTCCCCACTGACAGAAAGAAGACACAAGCCAAGTCAGCTAAGAGAGCTGCTCGGAAACGGCCTGCTGACAACGAACTCACTGAACCGACTCAGGAGGCCCCTGCATACTCAGCGTCTGTGACCCCACCTTCTCCATCACAGAAGACTGGTCAAGAAGACGTGTCTCCAGGGCCTACTCCACCACTTTACCCTCCAACCCCACCTTCTCCATCCCAGAAAACCGGTCAAGAAGACGTGTCTCCAGGGCCTACTCCACCACCTTACCCTCCATCAGTATCACAGATAGCCTGCTTCCGACCATCTCAAAGGCTTTCCATTATGGCCTTGTCTGCTCTGTCTTCGCCTCCCCCTTCTCCTACTCCTGCTCACAGTGAGGTCGGACTTGAGTCTACCTCCCCAGCCCAAGAAGCTGTCGTGCCTGGAGTTCTCAGTTTTGACACTCCTCCTCAGACCACCCAGGGATTAATCGAGGCTCTCGTCAAGGCCACCGACACAATATATGAGCACGCTGGCCGTGAATTCCCTCTGGGTGATCAAGACATAGAGGGCATGCTGAGAAAAGTCAGAGCAGCAATGGCACCGTGGGATTGGTGGCCACATGAGCAGTGGATGGCTGCTGCTTCAGCTGTTGTGAAGTTAGAGGACATGGAGACACCAGAAGCGGTAGAGGAGCAGGCGTTTCCCTACGTAAACGATGTGTGGCTTGCCTACGGAATCACGGAGGAATACCTCAAGGAAAATTTTCCTCACGCTTACAACGAAGAAGACTGGATGGAAGGCCTCGCAGACCGAGTTGATGAGGGTCAAGACAGACACACCGAGCGACAAGAAGTAGACGAGGGAGAAGGAGATCGGGAAGCCAGAGCTATACAAGTTCTTCGCAACCACGCAGAGAGTGAAGCCGGGCCGTTAGAGATCACTGCCCAATTGGAGGAGATCTTTGATGGAAAGGTTGACCCTGCGTGGACTTGTGCGGCAGATGTAGCCACGGCTGAGGACGAGGACAATAAGGACGGCCCCAAACGCCTTGAGGAATACATTGCCAGGGTATTTCCCAGCTACTTTGGAAAGGATTCTCCTCTTTTGAGGCCTCGTCGTTCAGCAGCAGAGGGTGTTAACTACACCCCGGTGGTCAGCACCCAGGATGATGAAGGCGGGAATCTCATGGATGACCATGAGGGTTCTTCCGACTACAGGGAGGATATGAGAAGAGCAGAGGACTTGGAGAAAAAGCAGAAAGAACGTAGGGAGAAGATTAAGCGAGCGAACGAAGGTGAAGGTGAAGGCCAGGGCGACGGTACCAATGACGAGGTTGAAGAAGAAGATCCTCCTGTTACTGCCAGACGATGTCGTGGGGCTAAAGGTCCTAAGGCAATGAGGCCCTTTGGTGGGTCAAACAAGAAGAGAAAGCAGCCGAAGCAGAGGTCGACTGGGGATGACCAGCAGAGTACTGAAGCTACCAGTGGAAATATGGATGACGAAGATGCAGAGGACTATGACACAGAGGACTACGCCACGGGGCTAGTTCCTGCTGAGATGAAAGCAGAGGTTTGGGTGGCTAGAGCAGACTATGAGAAGAGGATGGAAGATATTGCCAGCAAAAACAACCGACCTGTGCAGACTGCATATCGTGAGGCGGGAGAATTGGTCATCCATTCCCAGAATCCAAATCTCTGGAACATATTCCAGAAGTGGTTTGTGGCAACCGACAGAAACAATCAGAGTGTGCCAACGGGAGGTATGTCTTTAAACTCTCTGAACGATCAACGATACTGACGAAGGATCCAGTGAACCCTTCCACTTACCTTGGTGAGGAATGGGAGAAGTTTCGTAAAGAGAAACTCAGCGATGAGTGGGAAAAGGCAGAGAAACAGGAAGAGGAGTTTGCTTTTCTCCAGGAATGGCATTCGCTGCGGTACAGCTCAGACCCCAAGCAGAGTGGAGGACTGACGAAGGCCGATGTCAAGTCAGTGGCTACTGCTGTGAGGAATTTGGTGAGTGCGCAGTAGTTCGGTTTTGGAGTCTCATTTGCTGATTAGCTTCGGATTGACAAGGGAAAGCAAGCCACCTTGAATCGCAATATCTGGGTGGTAAGCTTTGTGATAGACCCCAAGAACCACAACAACAGCGTGATGACAGGCTGGGGGAAAGAATTTGAGGTCATGAAGATGTCTTATCTGATGCAGGTCGGTCAGCAGCTTCAGGATCCTGCTGTGCTGTTGGGTGGTGAACACATCAAAGCTCAGATTGCATCTAACGTCCCAGACGCTCTCCGCCGGTTAGTTCTGATGGGAGAGGCTGTTAATGGCAATCGAGAGCGAGATCGGACATTCCTGAAGGAGATGTTGCTCTGCGATATTGGTGAGTGCTCTTTCATGTTTTCTTACTGAGGCTCATGCATTGTTATTCAAAGCACAAGTCCATCCTTCTCTGACCCAAAAGAAGTTTCTGTGGGGTACCTTCGCAGACTGGGCTTACCGAAACCAAGTCCGCATTATTAACTGGGAGGATGGCTTCAAATCTCCAGGAAACGATCTCACAAACGTGTCCATGGCTATTGCTCAAGCGGGTGGCAGTCCACTTACCACTAAGCGCATCGAGGAGTGCCACTGGTACTTGGAGGCATGGGCACGGAAGGAAAATGCAGTGCCACCTGAAGCCATAACCGAGAAAGCTGTACGACTGGTCTCTTGGACAGAAGGTGGGTCTTCTTTTTGGTCATTTGTATCTTAAAGCTCACTCAGTCACTCGCAGAGGAGAGAGAGTTAGACGATGATAAGCAGAAGGACGTAGCTTTGGTAACTAGCATCAGCGGCAAAACACTGACAGCAGTGTTGAACTCAAACACTTGGAAGAAGATCAACGCCAGCAATGCCGAAGACGAACACCCCGGAAAACCGTCCAAACAGCGCTCTAAGACCAAACCTGGGAAGACGGCTCGCTTGCACAGTTCTGCAGCTGTAGCTGAAGAGACTCAGGCGCATACCTCCCCATCAGAAACACCTCGCGAGTTCCCTGTTGAGAACTGGGAAACTTTTCAATTTGGAGAGGACGAGGAAGAGCAGGATGACCTTTCTCCTGAGGATGAAGATGGGGACGAGAGACTTGTTCGTCGTGTTCGTCTCCACGCTGAGCCGAGTCCATTCTCTTCTCCATGGGACAAACATGTCCAGCGTTGGGGGCCAGGCCTTTATCTACGCGACGATCAGGACAAGTACTTGCAGAGCAGTGATTATGACTACGAGACAGATGAACGGGCGATGTCTGAGGGCCCACTCTTCTCATCTGACGACTACGGTATTGTCCCAGAACCAGAAATCAACACTGATGCGTGTTACATTCGGCATTCTCATCCTTCCTGGTCCTCTAACCAACATCTCTCCCCTTCCTCATATCCTTCTACCTCCCATGTGACAGGACAGTCGAGCCTGATACAACCTCGTCAAGCGGTGCACTATCCTTCCTCTCATCATGCAGCACGATACCAGTCAGGACAAAGCAGGCCTGGCCTGTCGTCTCATCGCTGAGAAGGCTATTATCAACGGGACAACACCAGGTCACCTCACGTTGGAGAACGTCGTAAACTGGTGGATCAGAGAGAAGATGATAGTGACATGAGGCCAGTCAAGAAGCAGAAGGTCGTGTTTGGTGATAACATTGACTTGCATGCCGATGGAGGAAAAGGTAAGGGAAAAGGGAGGGCTGGGCCTGTGACTCCCGTCTGCAGACCAGTTAACAACGGCTGAGGAGGCACCCACTTCAAACGAGCTGGAAAGGACAAGGTGTAGCTGTACAACAGAATTTATTTTTTTTACGATGCTCAATAATGTATATTTCTCAAACCAATGATATGATTTATTACAGCCTATAATCTTATTGGAAGAATTGATAAACTTAACCAAAGTTTTAAGTCGGTATGATAGCTTCTGCTGGTGCACACTGGTAGCTGCCTGATCAGCGAAGACATACTGGTAGCTACCGGCTACACACTGGTAGCTGCCTGATCAGCGAAGACATACCGGTAGCTACCGGCTACACACTGGTAGCTGCCTAGGTCTGCAGGGAAGTGCATGGTAGCTACCTGGTAACTGCCGGATAAATGAAGAGAGATGGTAGCTTCCTGGTACCACACTGGTAGGTACCGGAACTTTTGAGGGAGACAGGGAACTACCTGGTAGATACCAGGTAGCTACCTAAACTTCTGGGGGGAGAGGTTTGGCACCTAGCCTCATGTCTTGATGTATTTCAAATGGACCTGCTTCTGATTGTTGTATTATATCTCTTATAGGACTGCCAGAAGGTATTAAAAGGGTTTTTATCAACAAGCAATGGAAGACCTTGAAGGCTTCATGTTTAGATATATTCCCAATATACTTATAGGACTACAAATATCTAGAACTATAAGTCCTCTTGATTGTTGTGTTTACATTTCATAACAGAATTCTTGAATTCTATTGGTGCTTCACATTATTTTTGAAGGTCAAAATCCTTTAAATTTGTTAGGGCGAGACATTCTCAGACAAGCAAATTCAACTGTTTATAAGATCTATCTACAAATGAAATATTAAAAGTATTGTGTAATATGTCCCCCGCAGGACTAAGTTCAATAAATCCCTCACTACCAGAATCCTTGAATTCTGTTGATGTGATGCCTGACATTATTTCTGGAGGTCAAAATTCTTTAAGATTGTTAGCATGAGAAGTCCTGTTTATAAGATCTATCTACAAAGTAAGTATTAAAAATATTGTGTAATATGACCACCACAATAAATCCCTGCAATATAAGCACAATGCAGGCCAAAAAAAAAAAGAAAAGGACCCCAGACACCCTGTGACAGTGTCACAATGCTGGTAGCTACCTGTACACTACCAGACTATACCAGGTAGTGCCAGGCTACCTCTGGGTAGCCAAACTTCAGGCTACCAGAACAGCTCTGGGTAGCTACCACTTAACTGCCATATGTATATAGCCTTGGGTAGCCAACCTGGTATTTGGGGCCTAATAGGCTGCTTAGGTCATAGGTAGTAAGCAGCCTAACTAGGCCCAGTTGGGTAGGTGCCTGAGGTGTCAAATTCTAAGAATCAGGTTGCAGCCTACCACAAAAAAACTGAGGTGCTCACGTTGATAATCCTTGTGTGTATAGCTGGTCTATGTCAATAATATGTCAATGTCTACAGGACAGATCCTTTCTTGAGTAGGAGACTCACTTCGTGGACCTTTATGCTTGTAAACTCTGTCTAGGAAGCAGGATGGGCAGTGAGTCACAGAATCAAAAGCACTGCGCAAAGGCATTGCGGAATCTCTGAAGATGTGAACGTTTTAACATGAGCAAATTCTGAGAACTAGCGCAAGATAGATGCCAGATCTAAGTGAGCACAAAGAAAGAAGAAAGAAAAGGAATACTCACAATGTGTTGAAGGCTGAAGCATACAGAACAGAGAAATTTAGTGGTAGTATTATGGTGGGCAAGGAACAAGAGCAAGTCATGGCTGTGTAAACTTCTCACATACCCGATGTGGGCGCGTTGGCATTGTTGGCAGTTCTACTTTAAGTTTAATAAGAACTGCACCAAAGCCACCAGGAGCAGGCATATGAACCTGGTCCAGTCAAGAGGCGGTCAGTTCCCATGATTTGAGGCAAGTGAAAAAAAAAAGTCGAAGTGCAAGTTAGCATACACCATGGGATATTACACTAGTTTACATTTGCAGTACATAACCTATGTGTTTACACATCAGCCTTATGCTGTTATAAACATCTAGTTCATAACCATATAGTCTACAAAGTCATCAACTTCCATCAGCTTATCTGCTTCAACTTCCATGTGGCCAGGGTCGATGTCTAGTCCACATCCATGTAGTCTACAGATTCATCAACTTCCATTGGCATATCTGCTTCACCTTCCATTTGGCCAGGGTTCCCAATGAGAATGATGAACACTGGAATACAGTTATGGGTGCCATAAGCATAAAAGTCTGGAAGGGTTTCAGTTGATGCAATTGAAACAGAAAGTGAAACTAACAACTCATGAGTATTTGGAACAATTGAGATGGTGTCTTGGTGTAGAAAGAGAGTACAGCTAGCACAAGTTGTCATCAAATGGAATTGAAATGAATGATAGGATAGTCCTGCTTACAAGCCTGAGGCCCTTGTGCCAACCTTACAAAAGCTTCTGGGTCTTAACAGTTCAGAGTATGTAAAATGTCTTGCTCTGAATAGAGGGAGTAGTAGGAAAAGCCTGAAATATACATTGTGTTAACTGGCAATAAAAGCACAAGATGGTGTAGCACTTACAAGGTTCAGGTGCTCCTTGCTTAAGCACTGGAACACCTCTAAGGCTAAGGCAGCATAGAACGTCTTCTTCAGAGTAGAAGGCTTGTTGTGGGAAGTCTGCACAAGGGACAACATTAGAAATGTTGAATGGCACTGAAAGGACAAGGTAGAGTAGCACTTTCAAAATTCAGGTGCTTCTTGCTTAAGCATTGGAACACCTCTCAGACAGTGTAGATGGCTGATGCTGTGTAGAAAGTCTTCCTCAGAGTAGAAGGCTCGGTTTGAGAAGTCTACACAAGGGACCACATTAGAAAACGAAATAGGGAGAGTACAATGTGATAATACCACTTACACATCCACGCACCTTCTGCACCCATACCCATAAATACACCGCCATTTGTGCTAGTGAAAGCAGGGTATGACGAAAGTGAAGAGAGGGTCAAGGCATAGTGTATGGCAAGGAGAAAACAGAAGCGGTGGCCATGGTGTCAACAAAATGTTGGACTGTACTGAGAAGTGGGCACAAGTCAGGGGAGCTGGCAGTAATGAGAAGCGACCAAGAGTATCTGCAGTTATATCAACTTGGCTCTTTCATCGGGTATCTTTCATGGCACTCCTTTGTCTTTCATTGCCTCCCTTGCATTCTCCAAGTTTACAAAAGCCTTTGGAATACTACTACCACAAAGGCTTTCAGCAATGGAGATCACTGCCCTAGCCTGCTTCAGCGTGTCAGTCACATCCACATGTGGAAAGGCTAGCTCAGTGAATACCTTCATGCCCTCTTGGAGCCCTTCATTGTGATTCTCCCTCTGGTATTAGAGCAATGACTGTAGTACAACTACAGTGTTTGAGACACGATATGGTATAAATAATGTGTGATTTGCCCTGACCATGCTCATATGTCAGCCCCATTGATTTTGGATGAATGATAATAGGTGTCCAATCAGTGTGATGGGATCTTGAATGGCACAAGGAGCGAATAACCTGAAGAAAGGATGGAAAGAAGGAGTTAGCTAAAGTTGGACGTGAAGCAGTTAACGGATCAACATGAGCCCATAGTAAAAGCATAGAGGGTAAGGTACCTCAATGCTGTCTCTCAAGAAAGGGAAGATCAAAACAAAAAGCAAGATACCCTCACACATACATGCATGGATTTTCCGTGCATCGTAAGGTGATCCAGCGCCTTCAATCTGATGTTGCCCACCAAAAAGGCAGAATTCGTCCTAATATACAGAATAGTCAGTGCATTGAAAAGAGATGATGCAGAGAGGGGATGTGGATGATGGATTGAGGCATTTAACCAGGAGGTAATTGTTGCTGCAGTTGCTGGATGGCCAGAATACATTCGTATATCATCTGAAAACAAGGAATAAAAAAACAGAAAAACAGCTGCATTGGTCAAACTTCGGCAAAAGCACTGAATATGAAACCCAGTGTACATACTAGATTTGCATTGCAATGAAGCAATATTGAGATAGTTATGTAGATGCGAAGATGTCAATTTCATTGGCCAAACACAGATTTGCGCACTGGGAGTAATGACTCAGAAAGAAACAAGACGATAGGAAAGAACAGGGTCAATGACACACTTCCGAATGCAAAGGCAAAGGCAGATTCCAACCCAAGCACACTAGAGACCCTTTTCCACTCAAGGAAAGATGTTAAGGACGACTGTGGCTGTGATATCTGAGTCAAAAAGGGAGTCTCATTGCTGGCAGCAATTACTTACCACTTTTCACCTGCCCAAGCTCAACATCACACTCTCACTTTGGCTCAAACCAATACACTCTCAGCCTCTCTCTCAATGTCTTCTCCCCCCTTTGTGAATTTTAACGTCCCTTTAACTTGACACTGCTCATTCTTGCAATAGAAGTTGGGTTGCAGTGGGCTGACATATGTCTTCTAGATCTCCCAATTTCCTAAGTTGGGTTACAGCAGGCTGACATCAAGTGTCTGAGTTCACACATAGTATGTCTTCTCCCAATTTCCTAATCTTTGCCATGCACCCCATTTTCTTGCTCTCTTTCCTTCCCCATCACTATGTCCTTTCCCTGTGCTGAAACATCCAACGGCTTAGAATTCCTCTGTCGCCCTTTAGACTTTCACAGTCCTGTTTGCCTTGGTCGTGTTCGCGACATCTGGAACGTGTTTACCACGCTTCTCTCCATGTATGAAGCACTATAGGCAACCATAAAACTATATCTTCTTAGACTGAACATTTGATACACTTTTTACCTCTAAGAAGAGGCAGTTCCCGGGAAATTCCCTGGCCAGAGGGACTTCCCTGGCTCCATCAGGGACTTCCCTCAGGGAAATGACCCCCAGTTCCCCAGGGCACTTATACTACCTCAGTTGGCTCCTGTTGTCTGTTGCTCAGCATTGAGTTCATGTGGCCTCATAGCTGACATGTCATACTGTACACCAATTGCAGACTGGAGTTGCCAATATCACATTACATTATTATTTCTAATAACCCCCTCCCAAGGTCCCAATGTATCAAAGTGTGCAATATTCAATCTGCTTATCTTCTAGAATGAAGAGAGCTTCTTTTGTCTGCTTAGAATTTGCTAAAGATCTAACCACCTTCCCTGCATTTCCCTCACTCTTAGGGAACTCCCTGTATTTCCCTCCCTCTTAGGGAATTCCCTGTAATTCCCTCACACTCAGGGACTTCCCTGAAGTTCCCTCACTGTCAGGGAATTCCCTGTACTTCCCTCTAAACCAGGGAATTCCCCAGGACATAACTCTGGGGAGGTCCCCCAGAAGTGTTGAAGGGACTTCCCTCAAATCTAGTTTTGTTGGTTGTTCAGGGGGAATTCCCCCCACCACTCTCACAGGGAAGTCCCCTAAATATTCACATCACACTAGTGCAGGGAATTCCCTATACATTTCTTTTTAAACCCAGGCAATTCCCTCGATATTTCTTTTAAACCCATGTAGAGTCATAACTTACATGATGGCCAGATTTGGTAAACCACTGGATAATTGTGGCTCAAAAATTTACAGTGAGGTCAAACTACCAGACCCTATACAGCTCACCCTTTAGTGAAAAAAAAAAAACACCAAGTTTATTTTATTAGATATCATGCGCCTTTAGTAGTTCATTCTTTTTAATTATAGTATCTACATTGTAACAGTTTCTAGGCCTCGAAATTTGTTGAGGAATATGGGGGACAAAAAACGGCGGGGAGGATATCCCATTGAACACAATAATACCTACAAAAAGAAAACAAAGTACTCCCTACAGAGCTCCCTGCTCACCCGAGTTGCTCTCATCCACCCCAGCCCCATTCTCCATCTCCTGCGCTGCCGACGCTGTCATAACACCCTCCAAGTGGCCCTCTAGCCCTTCATCAATGTCTTGTTCAAAATCCAGATCAAAATCTGACTCCTCATCCTCGTAGTGTTGTATTGGCACCGCCGACGAATTTTTTTCGATGGCCCACGCCTCTGCCAACTGCTCAGGCAACGGACCCCATGTCCCGTTCCAACCATCTATGTCCCACGTCAGTGCATGCTGCCAGAGAGCACAAACCCGAAGCAAGTGGCGCTGTTGTACGTCGAACTGATACTGTAGATAGTTTTCTGCCCGTCATTGTCAGCATTTTGCAAACGGTAATGACAACACAAGCTCTCACCTTCATGTGCTGCCTTTGCTCTCTGGAGCACCATCCACTCCTCTCTGAACCACTCCACGATCGCCTCTTCTTCCACCCTAAGCCGTTCATCCTCTTCTTCACATCTGTCCAACTCCAGCATCGCCCTTATCCCTTTTCGAACTTTCTCATCAGACAACCATTGAGGTGGTAACCCTCTGCCCACTCCATCCTCATCGACGTCCAGGTTGAATAAATCTTCCATGTCAATAGGCCGAGGTGCAATCGCATTATGAGGTGCTTTCTTCTTGATGATGAGCTCTTCCATCTTCTTCACTAGACCATTATACTTCCGCACAAGTTCCTTGATACCTGGATCCCGCTGTTTAACCGCCTTCTCCATATGCTCGTTCAGTTTTTTCTCTACAATTGTGAATAAATAGACTGTTCGGACACCAAATACATGACTCTTACCACTGCGTTGCTGATGACACGACCGTTCTACTCTGTCCATCTCAAATTTCCGCCCTCTCAAACGTTCCCTGAGTCGAGTCTTGAGGGCTAGGGCGTTCATTCTTGCTGCTATGAAGGTGTTGTTGACCAACGTCAGCAGTTTTGCCTTGTCGTCTACGCCAAGTTGTTGTTCCTTCAAACGTACTTTTTCTGTCGTTTCGTTGAAACGTGCCACGGCTACGGGCAGATCCACTTCAGCTGCCACTATCTCATAGGGAAGGGCGTTTGGATTGCTGATGACTTTTTGCAAGTGTTTGACCTCGCTGTTCTGCACCTCTCTAGCTTTTCGTAAACGAACCACCTCCTCGACGGCTCTTCTACCCCTGTTTTTATGTTGTGCTGAGCAGGTATCAGCCTGCAATCGTGTACATGAAAGTGGACAACCACTCACCTGGTAAAGGTTGCGTCTGTGCTCCTACTTGGTCCTCCCATTCCTCTCTGAGTATCTCCATACTCACGCTGCTCTCCTTGAACACCCTTTCTGCCATCTCCCGTCTCTCCTGCAACAGACGATGCTTCCGTTTCATCCACTCGCCCAAACGTAGCAAGCTCTCAGCGTTGCCAAAATGTAATTGTTGATCGAGTGTGTAAATTCGTAGATGATACTGTAAATAGAATTCATGAGTATGATCAACAAGTCTGAAATCCCAATTACTCACCCCTACAACCCGAGTGTAAGATATCAGGCGCTGCAATGATAACCACAATCTCTCTGCCCCTTCCCCATCCGTCAGCCCAAAACCCATGCATTTGCGAGGATGGTACACCAGTTGACAAGGCCATTGATGACCGAATGCGTGAAAGACCGAAATTGCAAACACCAGTCGAATCAGAACCTGCTCCTCTAGAAATCCCCACCTCACGCAGCTCCGTTCTAATTGACAACCGATATCGTACAATAGACCTACAGTCACCAAATCGGGAAGGTGCTTGAAAAGTTTGTCCAGCAGGGCAATGGCGTAATGCTGCCGCTCGCCCGGAGAAGTCATGTTAACCAGGAACAATGGGCGGTCATGACGGCATAGAAGAGTCATAATGCCAGTCACATCGCATCCGTCAGGGATTACCTTGGCAATGAACTCCTGGGCAGCGATGAAGCTGCCACCACAGGCGTCGAGTACCGCCCTTGAGACTTTCATCCCCTCCTCATAATCATCCCTCTCCATATCCCCAATGTTGTCCTCAGGCTTCATTTTTTGTTTTTTCTTCCTTGGTTGTTCAGCTCTTTCCCTGGCGGCGTTCACTCATTTCTCTGCTTCGTCAACCTCCTCTTTGGACAAAAAGAAAGTGTCCGGGTGTTGTCTAGGTGGGTCTCGGCCATGTCTATTATGTCGTTGTGTAAAGCACGCATCTAGACAAACAAGAACGTCTGACCTGAACCATTCAAGTCATCCGTCAGTCATTGTACTGCTGAGGGATTGGACACTTACCATTTCAGGTGATTGCTCTTCTCAAAACTACCTCCAAAGCAAGCAGGACATCGAGAGCGCAGATATTCGCTAGGACAAGATAGAGGAGGAGGGTTCCCATCTGTAGAGTCCTCATCCTGCGAGTCTTGTAAAAGACTTTCACGATTTCTTTTGTGGCGTCTGCTAGGTGTTTCAATGTCTTCTTCGTCCCCCACGTCTTCCAGGGAAGCTCTCTCCGGAACTCTCGGTCCTGGCACTGAGGGAGCGATGTCACTGACCTCCTCAGTGTCGCTGTTAGTCCCGGTCATCAAACTACTCCTTTTATTGGTCACCAGAGCGTTGAGGTAAGATTCCGTGGAAGCTTGGAGACTGTTGAACCACAGAAGGCAGTTACTGAATCTGCGCCGTAAGGAATCCTATATACCCGGGTCAGGACTGACTTTCCAGAGACCATCACAATGACACACTCACTTTACCGTCCAGTTTATAACCCTGACTCCGTAGAAAATCCTCTAATGCTCCACACCAAGCAGTATGGTTCAGGGCAACTCGCGTGAAGAGCCTCGAAACGAAATCCAGCATGCAAATGTCCATGGCCAGAGAAGGAAATTTTGGTGCACAGGGAAAAAATCCACTCCGAACCAGTTGTTCAGCTGCTGGCCTGCAACTGCACACCTTGAGTTTGATGCTTTCGAGTTCTGGCAAAGTCCGTCTAAACTTTAATCCTTCATCGGTCAATAATACTACAAAACTCACTGTTGAAGCGCACAAGTTGGACAGTCCGCTCGGTGCAGTCAGAACAGTTTATACATGCACGCAGAGTCATCAACGATGGAGCTGGTAGGCAGAGACTCTCTGTTTGACGCAGAACCTCCATATAAGGCTGATGAAGCCGAGGCAGGAGCCCTTGCCACCATACATATCGAGCTTGACGTTTCTGATTGTGCTTGGACGGCGATGGAGGAAGCTGACCATCTACAATCCACCCTTGGTTACCCAGACGTTTCGAAGGCGATTTGGGGACGTGGGTATTTGCACGAGGATCCTGCTGTAGTGTACGGCCCAAGCCAAGGTATAGCTGTGGTGTGTTGTCGTCCTCATGGTTGGCTTCTCGACCAGAGGGCACAGAAGTCGGTTGGAGGTCCAGGGACAGCGCTGCTTTGGTGGGACTGGATTTCTTCCTACGAGGCCTCAGACTGGACATGGTGTTTACAGCTGACACCGCAAAACCCGTAGTTTAATGTCATTGCGGACGCGTCCCTGAATCTCGCTAACACACCAATCTCAATCTTGAAAAAGTAAGACCGATGCATTTGGGCACAAACAAGTACAATGTCCTCCTACGCTAATATTTGCTGCAATCCTTAGATATATAAAGCCATAGCCCAGCATTCACATTCTCACTCTCCTTTCACTCTTCCTTCTACCTCATGCCTCAGCAACGTCTCATCGAGCCACTCTTTCCCTTTGACAACTTCGGTCTGTCCTCCAGAGCCGGTCGCCGAGTGGGAACTGGAATTTATAGATGTCAGCGACGCTCCTGCATATCTTCGCAATGCGTCCCGTGTAGGCAAGGCCAGATTCGTCATCCTCAGGTACATGTACTGGGGACTCGTCAACTTTGTCTTGGAGTGTCCGCGCGCCAAAAAGCCTCACAATATGTTCCTCAGCAAGCAAGGCCGGCTTAGCTTCCACTGCCAAAAATGTAATCATATCACTCTCTGCGTTCCTCTGCCCAAGTCAGCCCAGGATCTCCTCGATGACTATCTCCAGAAATGGAAGGCGTTGGTTCAATGGAGTCCTCGCGGAAATACATCAAGGCAAGTTCAAGTACCCTTCTCTCGTCCATCCACTCAACTAACTTGACACCGCCTTGACACCAGCTCAGTTTTTGTAGGGTTTTCTGCCCCCCCCCCCCCCCCCCCCCCCCCCCTCTCTTTCACTCGCTTCACCCTCTCTACCACACCACTTCCCTTTTTCAACTCCACCCTTCTCAGCACCACCTTCCCTTTCGTTTTGATCCTTTCCCTCACCGACTATGCTACCTCTATAATATCCTCCACCGTTCTCTCCTGCGTCCTATAGCATTCTTTCTCAACTTTTTATTTCGTTTCCATGTGTAGATTCTTTGCATCGGGTGCATAGTTGCGTCGTTAGTCCACCAATAGAGTAATTTCCATATAATGTAATTCATTCAATGTTTGCCATCCTGGTCCATAAATGAAGAGCAGTCAGGGAATGACGATAATGACAATACAACAGTCTAACAATTATCCAATGCTAACCTGCGCTTACCAAGTGCTGCAGGTTCATATCTGGCATCAAAGCCTCAGTGTGCCAGGATCTACGATTGCCGCTTTCCGCGTTTGAGAACGTTTGGTTTCCCCAAAAGTATGCTGTGACTATACTTATAACAAGACATTTAACGACATTCTTTTTAGAGCCAGATCTCGCACTTACCCCCTGAGATGAACATTGACCAGCCCAGCACTATCAACCCTAACTGGCTATGACGCTCCAAGCTCGCACCCTTCATCAACCTCACCCTGGATTACGACTCTCGTCGTATGATTGATACCATTCGGCGACACTTTATTCGCTACTGGAACATCCGCCAATGCTCAGTCTATTCCTCCCAGGTCCACATAGTCTCCATTGATCCTCTTTGGTTGGATCTCCAAGTCTCTTGTTCCTACTGCCACATTCACCAGACCATCAAACCTCTCACCGCCGATGAGCGAAAGGAGCTTCGCGACATCTACCCTCATTATCGCTTCAGGACCGAAGGCTATGTCTGTGAGTCCAAGGTCTTTTCTTTCCAAGTAATGTACTGACTTACCCTTCAAGCCTTAGCTGCATATTCTTCATCTCAGGTTCCAACTCAGACGTTGGCTCCTCAGGGACATCGCTATCACTCCCCGCCTCCTCCTTATTCGCCTCCTTGTCTTCCCGCAGCTAGTTTCCAAGGGGCGGGCCACAGGCAAGACCCCATCAATCTGGATTTGGATGAACTGGGTAGTAATTGTAATCCGATCGTGCTTAGTGATTCCGAGCTCGAAGAGGAAGAGCGGGAGGTGGCTGAGGTCGTGACCCTGTGCTTGGAATAATTCTTCGGATATATCTGACGCAGAATGGAGAAAACCCGTCCTGAAGTCAATAGTCAGCCTCAATTGTATCACGGAACATGTATAACGTACCTCAAAAAACCATAATCCATATAGCCAGATCTTGCTTGTATGAACCTGCTTCCCTGATCCCTCGGTCCGTTACCAGAAAGCACAATACGCCGAAATACCAATCAAACAGGGAGTCGTCCCTAAGCGTGTGTACTGCGGCCAATAGAAAAACAAACACCCAGTACTCACCACGACATACAGCCCCATCTATCTAGTTTAATGTCTTTGCGGACGCTTCTTATTTCTCTTAATTTCTCGAGTACTAATCCAAAAACACCCTGAATAGATTGGCCATACGATACATTTACATGAATGCAATAAACTATTTTAAACAGTGCTTTATCTTATTGTCTATGGCTATGTTAAGCTGTAAGATTATCAAGAAGTCCGATACAGAACACCTGTAGAAGTGATGTATGCTACAAAAAAGAAAGCATCATGACAGCAGTAAGAAAGCAAGAAATACAGCAGCACAACAAGGATCAAACGTCCTCCAACCGAACACAAATGCAACAGACACGAAACAAAAAGGAGAGAGCCAAAGGAGACCAAGGAGACCTAGAACTGTCTTGTGTCTCATTCACGGCGGACTCTTGGCCTGGGCCTTTTGTTACGGGCTTGGGCCTCGTCGTGCAACCGCTTTATCTCTGCCTTGAATTGTTCTCTATTGACGTCTCCAGCTGCCTTGGCATATTCTTCAGGCCTGACCAGAACAAAGCCTTCCATCCGATTTTCAATATCTTCTCCCCAGTCACAGAACTCCACAGCCATAATGGCTAGCTGCTGTTCCTTCTCCCCCTCCACATCGATAAAATCATGGTAGAAGGGCCGGAGGTATTTGCCTGTGTGCTCTCCATGGACAACCAGCAGCGCATCGAGGTTTTTCTTGTGGGATTGATTAAGATGTCCTTCCAACGGATGTATCTCGTTGGGAGGAACGTCTCGCCACCCATTGCGATCGGTGATTCGCACCAGCCCAGTCCTCGAGTTCGGTTTGGCCACAACTTTCGGTTCTCCAGGACCTTTTGAAGGTATCCATCGGGCGAAGAATTCCTTGCCATGCAGACGAGAGTCAACAGCCCAGTGAGTAGATAACGTCGAAGTGGAAGCATTAGTGGCCGTGGACATCTCATCCGTTGACTCACTACCTCTCCATGGCGGCGTCTTTCCCAGCTCGAAAGCAGGCCCAGGAAGCACAGGGAGAGTATTTTGGGGTTTGAGGGGTGCTGGTTTAACAGGAGAGACATATACTAATGGCTCCCAATAGGCTTCTCTGCTCCAGAGAGGATAACGAGCCGCTAAGGAAAGTCCAGTTCTGCAAAAATAAGACAGATAGCTTGCAAAGAGTCCACATCATATTGAGACAATTAAACTTACTGGTGGTCTCTGACCCAAGTGTAGTCCACCTCGATGCAGGGATTCCCTCCCCTCTCAATGTGTATCATGTACAGTTCTACTCTGATAGTCAGCCCGCTAGGACGAAGATGATCTCGTCTCACGTCCTTCACAGTTCCCAAGCTCCTCGTCGGTCCCTTTATGACACTGACGTCCTGCTTTCCGACCCAAGGGCACACGGGAGGCTGATATACGAGACTGTTTTCTGGCGTCAGTACCTCTCCGGAATGGACATCGTAGATTGGTTTTTCCCAGCTGTCTTGGTCCAACTCAACCTTCAGATTGGGAGCTCTCGGCAATGAGTCAAGCTTTGTGGAGTAGGAACTGGTGTGCTGATGAGGTACAATGTGCTCAGCAGAACCGTCGGTCCAATTGAGCTGTCGAAACTGCATTTGATGTGCCTGAAGTGGGAATCGCTGCCTGAGTGGTTTCTTAGACCTACGGAGTAAGTCAGTAAAACATACATTTGAGGGGAAGAGCAAACTCACTGATGCTCGACGACATCATCATGGCGCAGAACAGCAGTGACTCCGGCCATAGGAATGTCCACATGAACCATAGTGTAACCCTTCCTCGACATGGATACATCGACTACGAAGCCAGTATGCTGCTTATACTGTTTGCCTGCAGCCACCAGAACATGAGTATTGATCCATGGCACCGCAAACTCGGCCCTAGGTGACTGCAGTCGGCAGGTATTGGGATGGACTTCAATGTCCTGATGAAGCAGTCAGTGATTAGCACTGTTTGAGGGATTAGGGAATGGACATACCTCGCCGTCTGGTGCATCCGGTGTCTTGTGCCATAAAACCATTTTTACTTGAATATCACTATGGGAGACAACCCAGCCAAGCAGTCCTTTGTGTCGACCTCCCTCCACCTGAACCAGGTCTCCTACTTTGAATGTTTTGAGCAGATTACCATTCGGGATTAAAACAGCGGTCTCGGCCTCGTCGAACCCATCGTACTCAGAAAAATGCACCCTGCATCCATGAGACTCCACAGACTGGACTGTTCCCTTTCGGAGAATGCGTTCCACAGGAGGGAGAATCTCTACACTCGTCCTGCCAGCCTCTCGAACTGCCCGAACCGTGTCATTGGCAAAGAAAACCCATTCGCGGGGATCGGGAAAATCCATTCGGCCCAGGTAAGGATGACCACTCGTGACGAACAGGATACGTGAGTGTTTGTCCATGGTAATGTCAAGTATTGAAACTGAGCTGTATGGAACGGACATTTGAAGGAGTCCGAAATGAAACTGGTCTTCATCCCAAACGAAGTGCTGACATGCCAGCTTTTTCGTCCACTCTTGCTTTTTCAGCCTCGCCAACCTGTCTACTCTGTTTTCTGACTCATCTATTTCATCCTCGGTGTCCTCGTTCATCTCGGCCTCAGTCAGAATACGCTTGGCTCCGGGAAATTCTACAATGGAAAACAGATGTTGGGCTGGCCTCTGAGAGTTTTTGAATGCGGTAACTGAGACATTCCAGTCTGCTAAGAGAGGTGGTACAATTCGCGGTATCATCAAGACTTGAAGACGTCGTTGCCCATCATGATGCTCCTGACGAACTACCACAGCAAGATCGCCACTGTAAATCCCCTTGGTGATCCTGACCCATTGACCAGGCCGTATGTCAGGAGGAGGTCGCCAGCTTAGCAGCTCAGCCACCTGATTCTTCGTTAGCTGACACATACGCACCCATGCACGGGACACTCCAGCATCGTGGCGTTGTTTGACTGAGGCTGAGATTGGCACAGCAGGATGAGAACGAAGAAAAGCCACCACATCTGTTTCCTGTGGGTACTTTCCTAAGTCTGCTTCCAAACAGATATAGCCGGAGAGCCCAGCAACAGCGAATGCACTGAAGATCCTGGCATGGTAGACCCCAGGAGGAACTATACCATGCGCGTCAGGCTGACTGCGTTGCAGTACAGGCGAGGGTATAACGTAGGCTGAGGGAGCCGGTGATGACATGGTACAGTTCTCCGAGCTAAGCCACTCAGTCAATGCAGAAAGAGTGACCGTTGAGTCTTGAGAAACAATCCATTCCAGGAGACGAGGACGATTTTCTTGTAGATATCGATTCTGTCTATGTTCAGGGGTTTCGTCGGGGTCCAAACTGGTGGAGTCTATCGCACGTAGCCAGAGAGATGGCAGAGACGGTAACTCAAGGTCGATGGCAAGCTGGTCAGCAAAAAGACCGTTGTTCCCGTCACTGCTCAGGGCGAACTCTTCTATGTCCTTGGTGGCTTTCAAAGCCTTGCGTACCCAAGGAGACCAAGAATTGTCACCATGTGTGGCTGGCAGTATGGTGGGAGCCTGTGCAGACGACCTAGAGGAATTGGGAGGCGATAAAATTGGCTGAGAGGTGGTAAAGAATGTATGGTCGTAGGTGACATGAGTGCTGAGGGGAATGGAGGAAGAGGTGCGGAGGTGAGAGTAAGACGGATGCTTATTCGCCCTGGCAGTGCTAGGAGGCATCAGAGCTTCAGACGGTCCGGGTGTGGACTCAAGATAGTCCAAGCCCGGTTTCACGTCCTCCCCCTCCATTGCAAAGCGCATGATATCGAAAACCAAATTATTTTCCTGTCCATGCTGGGGGACAGGTCAGGTGAGCCAAATGGTCTCTCCGAGATTGAACAGAGAGGACCATACTTTACAATTCAGCTGCCAGAACGACTGCTGAGTGTCTATGGACATGACAGCATTCCTGACAGAGCTGGGGAAGTTGAGGTTGTCGTGGTCCTCAGAGTCACCATAGTCCCGACGGCTACGACGCAGTCGTTGCACTAGGTTGTCGTACTGATCCTCCTCTGCGAGTCTATCGAGATAATCTTCGTCGTCAGCATATGTCACGAATCGCTCCCCGCCTATTCATTTCCTTTCTATTCTTTCTCCTTTACTATCTACTTCCCACTCTAACCCCATAAACGTCAACCATTTCTCATCATCGTCTATAGTTACCATCTCTCTAGATCTCTGACTCACATTCTTATCTCCTCCGATTCCTATCTCCATGGACATTCTCACTGTCAATCACTCCGTATGATCTAGTACCTTCATCTATCCATATTTGACTCATTATTCTCTCACCCTTGACATTTCCACATGATACCATCTATTATTACTTACTCTTTCCCATCTGTTCATATTTTACTTATATACCCGTGATCCTTGTAACCTATTCCTTAGTTCGTTCACTTCGTCTCCGCTCCGTACTTGTACTACGCAGTGTAGAGCCTAGTCAGCTTACTTTCTCTCTATCTCTTTACCTCTCTTCCCCTCTTGATCAATCTACTCTCTTGTAACTGGTTTTCTTGTACTGTGTGACTTGGGTGGTTATTGAGTGTACCGACAACCTTGACAGCATAGTCGTACACATCTGGTAGTACCATGTTTCGTTAGATCAATAATGTAGTGATTTGAAAAGTACATACGTCCTGCACCCATCATACCTTCCTCTTCATCACCGCTGTCCACCGGAGCACTTTGTCCAACTGCCAGATTGTCAACATTGTCTTCAGACCCTGTGTCTCCTGCTACATCATCTAGAAACGCGTCCGGACGTTTTCCTTTGCCCTTGGACTTGACAGGGCGCGTATCTTCTTCGTCAGACTCCCCCGCCTCAATATCAAGAAAGCTTTCGATTCGTTTGCGCTTGGCCCTCTTCGATACCTGACCCTGACGATGCGGGGTTGCTTCCGAATGCTTCAGTTGTGTCATATGGGCGACCCTCTAGTAAGAGACGCTTTAATCAGTCTTTCTGTGCCTTTTTCAGAGACGTCATTGATTAAAATCCATTAAATAGCGTCTCAAAGTCGCCTTTTCACTTCAATAATATATTATTTGGCACTCAAAGGAGCGGTATAATACTGTATTCTACTTCACAACTGAAAGATAACTCACCGACGTTGTAGCGGTTGCTTCAGAGCTGCGGTGGACAGCAATGATGAAGGTAACAAAGAAAGAAAGAGACTGTGAGAATATGAAACCCAGACCAGGTTGTAGGCCCGCGCTAGGCCATCAATCTGTAACGGACAACTCCGTTACAGATTGATGGCCTAGCGCGGCCAGTGTTGATGTGCTCGACAACATATTCTCACGGTCTCTTTCTTTCCTTTCTACCTTCATCATCCCTTCGTCATCGTTTCCTTCGTCGTACCCACTGAACCTCCAGTGGTGACAACTTACCCACATCACCCCCTCGTCGTCACCTGCATCGTCCCGCCTTCTATTCACACTAATACTCAAGCGACAACCTTCTTCGCTATGCACTCTTTGACTCTTTGCTTGGTTACCACCATACCCTGTCACAGAGATCCTGAGAGGGAGATGGTGGGAGATATTGAAACGGAGCGAGGTAAGGTTATTACATGGAGTGCATGGGATTTTCTAATAGACCTGGCTTGCAGCCAAAGTCTTTGACCGTACAATAGTCAGGAAGTCTGGATGGGGAAGGGTAGAATGAGGATGTATGGGTGAAGAAAGCCCAAAAGGGTCAGTGTACACCAGGGCTGGGTAGCTACTATGGTTATTGTATAGATAAGTAGTACCATCAGAAAGTTTAATACATAGCGAAAAAAAATTGATACCTGTCCCACGAGTGTTTACCACGCGTGTTCTCATGTGAGCGTGTCGTGTCGTGTCGTGTCGCGTCGCGTCTTGGTAGGCTTGTCCGAAACGACGGTAAACTACCCATCAGCACTGTGAGTGCTGTTTCTGAATCAAGGACTCGATCACTGACTCCTGTCTTCATAGCAAGCACGCATATGAATGGAGATAACCTGGTCAACACTACTGGGCACAGGGAAATAGCGCTTGGACAAGACATACGGCATTCTTGCACACGTTGGTGAGTTTTTGGACCAGCTGAAGCTTGTAATGTAGGCTCATTGATATTTCCCTAGTTTTCGAGACGTGGCGAAGGGGCTCCGCACGATTTTCGAGCACCCTCAGGGTCGGGTGTGTGAACAATGAGGTGTTGATTACTCGTAAAAATAAAAACTAGTTTATTTTCATGTGTACGTGCAACATGCACTTCTGTATCTCAACAAACCAAAGTCATGGCGTGGACGAAATGATCTACGATTGACGTGTGCTGTGAGACAATGATTTAGAGCGTCCTCGGGGTCCGGAATGACCTTAAACTACCGCTGGCCCCCATTGACCCTGACGAGATAGGGATGTTGGGTGTCAAGAATGTGGTTGAACGGGCACTGTTGTCCAAGGGTCAGATTTGCTTAGTCGTGATATGGTGTCGTCAGAAAAGACATTTTGAAGAAGACAAACTAGCAGGTGCCGTCTAAGAATGAGGTAAGTGATTAGATCCCTGATGGGCACGATGTTGAGTGCTCCATTTGTGTAGCCGTCTCTTAGAACGGAGACCATTGGCCCCGATACCCGACATTGGTGGACTTTGGCGTTGGATTCGTCACTTTGATGCGCCCGCATCGACCCCGGATCGACCGATTTTAACTGTATTGTCTAGCCATGAGGCCATGAGGCGAGAGTATGGTGAGAGGCTGCTTTGGCTCTGAGCCAACAGACTATAACACTGACTTTCTCTATATGATTAGTGCTGCGCGTAAAACAAAGAACGAATTATGTAGGATCTCAGATGGGATCTTGGCATGGGTCGCTGGCTTAGGGAAACCTGGTTCCCTCCTCCCGTGTTTTCTATCCCTTGGAACCTCTTTAGGTAGGAACCGAGATTTCTCTGGAATGTTCGAGGTGCTGAAGTCTTGATTTTAGTGTGGATTTGATACCTTCTCTGGCAGCACCATGAAACGTCGGACTCGGGCAGCAGCCAATGCAGAAGCCACACTGCTCAAAAACGGCAAAAAAGTTCAAAGGGAGGCATACATCTCCCTTCCATGGTTCAAACACATATTGAAGAAGGACGAATGCGAGAGACTGGAGCTTGCCTCAGTGTCTACAGGTCCCGTTGCTTCTGCGTCATCAAATCTGGAAAATCTCGCCGGGGAGCTCAGAGAGGAAGAGATGGCTGAAAGGGCTGAGAACAAAGGCATGGAAGGAAACCTGGATCCTGTTGCTTCAACGTCCACAGGTCTCGAACATCGCGTCGGAGAGCTGGGAGAGGAAGAGATGAATGTTACCGGCGAGGAGGACTCGCACATGGAAGCAAATGAGGAAAATTGGGAACAGGCAGAAGACCAATGGGAAATGGAACTCGAAGACAGCATCTATGCAGCCTACATGAAGCAGCACCGGCGGGATGAGGTGCAGTTTACCAATCTACGCCTCTTGAGAGAGTATCAAGAGATTCCGATCTCCCGGCCTCCATCGTCCGCTCTGACTCCGCTTCCGGCTTCATCCCGTCATACAAATCCAACAACGTGCAGAGGTGAATCCTCTCCCTCAGCACGGGCCAGCTCTGTTTTGCCTGTATCCAGTCCATCTGGAATGGGGAGTCAGACCAATGCAGAGTCTTCACTGCTGCCTAGTGCGTCTGGCGAGCCTGGTGTGGAGGATAATGATGTTGGAGGAGAATCAGCTACACCGCCCCCCCATGCCAAATTGCTTTTGCCAGTATCCACTCCATCGGGTGTGGGGAGTCGGACCAATGCAGAGTCTACACGGGTGCCCAGTGCATCTGGCGAGCGTGGTGCGAAGGAGAATAATGCTGGAGAAGAATCAGCTACACCGGCTCCCTGTGCCAAATCACTTTTGCCAGTATCCACTCCATCTGGTGTGGGGAGTCGGACCAATGCAGAATCTACACGGGTGTCCAGTGCGTCTGGTGAGCGTGGTGTGGAGGAGAATGATGCTCGCGAAGAGTCAGCTACACTGACTCCCCGTGCCAACTCACTTTTACCAGTACCCACTCCATCTCGTGTGGGGAGTCGTATCAAGGCAGAGTCTAGACTGCTGGTGGATGCTTCTGGCGAGCCTAGTGATGCAGGAGACGAGTCAACACCAAAGCATCAAGTGAAAGGCCCATTCATAGGTATGTATTTAAGCTCTTTCAGCGCTTAGGATGGCAAATACTTACTTGATTGTCTAGATTTCAGGAAATCACAGTTCAAGCCAGCGATCGCCCCGCCAGAAAGAGCCACAACTGTGGTGGGTAGCAACACTGGTCTAGGGGCCCGTGGGACGGTGCTGGAGGAAGTCGAAGAGGAACAATTCGTAGAAGGTTTCGAGAACTTCGGCCAGCCATTGGGGGAGGTGCTGGAACAAGACGAAGAGGAACAATTCTTAGACGGTTTCAAGGACTTCAGCCAGCCATGGGGACAGGAAGATTGGTATGACGAGGAAGAGCAGGGCAAAGAGAGAGAAGATGAAGGTGACGAGGGGCAACAAGATCATGAGGAGATGCGGGGGAGACTGGAAGAGACGCAACTGGGTGATATGGTCAAGGAGGATGTTCAGTCCGAGGAAAGTGAACAGGAATCACCAACGAGATTGCCTCGTCCCAAGCCCCTGAGAGCTTACGTGCTGAATGACGACGACGACGACGAAGAACAGGAGGCAGTGCAGAGACGTCCAAGGCCACGCCGCGGGCGTGATGATGTCAGGACCAAGACAAAGTACATCAAACCTGATGAACAAGACCAGGATGATGGAAAAAGAGTGCAGTGGGAGGATGATTCGGAAGCAGAGGTCGACCCAGGGGCAAAGAGCACAGGTCCCAAAGAGCACACCATCAAAAAGACCAGGACAACATCCGTTACTCATGCTGCCACTGCTACTAAGTCCAAGCAGAAGCCTGAGAAACCAGCTAAGTCTGGGGTTGAGAGTAGCAAGGGCATACAGTCAAAGAAAAAAGGGACACCTGACCTTAATACTGACACCGAATCCTCCACCGACATGGATGGGAATGCACATCAAGGACAGAGGAAGGGGGGCAAGGACAAGAGCAAGGGCAAGGGGAAGGGGAAGGGGAAGGGGAAGGGAAAGGGGAAAGTGAGGAATTCAGAAGACGAAGATGATTTTGAAGATATTGAGCACCTTCCCAAGGAGTTCAATGATCCCCTGGATAACCCAGAGAGTCTCGATTACGAGCCTCAGGCGGAGGTGTACGCCACAAGCTCCGGACCACTCCACAAAGAGGCCAGAAAAGAAGTTCTGAAGGCTTGCTACGAATACAAGACAAAGATCTATCAGCTAGCGAGAAAGCATGGGAAGGCCTCTCACCTCTTGTTTGAGGTCGCTGGAGATATAGTCAGAGGGAACAGGAACGTCAATCCATGGAACGCATGGCTTGCGTGGATGGCTGATAGGGGTCATGGACCTAAGGAGAAGGAACCAGTGGCGGAGTACACGGCAAGGATGAAAGGGAAGTATGAAGAGCTGTTGAGGAAGAAGTTGGGGAAGGAGTGGCAAAACGTCGACGCTCGTCGGGAGGCACTGATGCCTTATGTCAATTGGTATCAGGACCGTCAGGACAAGGAGATGGAGGATCAAAGACGCAGAGGGGTTTCATTGGCCACCATGAATAGATGTGTGGACAAAATGATGAAAGTGGTCAGTCTGGTCTGTCTCTAGCATCGTCGGTAATGCTTGAACTAATGCACATCAAACTTTTCCTGCAGGCTCAAACCATTTACAACACTTGGGGGCTGATTGTGATTGGGGAGGTGCACGACATCAACAACAACAACTGTTCTAAACGGTTTGGTTACGGGGAGCAGTTCAGAATCTTGGTTGAGACATATAAAGAGCCATTAACCACTCAGCTCAAGAACAACAATGTGAAGCTCAGGCTGGCGGACGCAGATAGTCGACTAGGGATGAACGACAACGATGCAGAACGGTGAGCCATCATTTTGGCTTACAGACAAGATTTCAACAACAAAGACTGCATGCGTACACTTGTTGCGCGGATCTGGGCATACAATTTGAGTGAGTAATAGTGCCTGAGCTGGGTCGTGAGCGTTAAATTCAAAGGCATTCTTTCTACAGAACATTGCACCAAAGGGCAGCTGAAAACCATGAGCTATGGCGTTCATTTCGGCAAGAAAGCCTATGCGCACAAAGTGAAGATGATCGATTGGCCGGAAGATGTCCCTTTCCCCGACAAAGCAAAGCAACTTAAGAAGCCGACTACGGAACAGATCATCAAGGCCAGATGCGAGTATATGACTGCGTGGGGCACGAGCGAAGATGCCAGAACTGAGGCTGATGAGGAGGTGCTGGCGGCAGGTCCGATGGGGGCAAGAATTGTAAGCTGGAGTGACGGTGAGTGATCATAAATTATTAAACGTGCTGTTGTCGTTGTAACTGAAGAATTCTATCTTCTCTTGTTGACAGAGGAGTGCAGTGCACCTTTGGCCAAGCAAGGGAAAGTGCATCTCATCAGCGACGTCAATGGAGACGCAGTGCTTACTGTGATGGATGTATTGGATGAGGTGGAGGAAGGCGAAGATGACGATCAAACGGGTGAAGAAAACCACACCGAAGTCGACAGTGGAGATGTCAGTGACATGCCTGCTCAGCCTCAACGGTCAAACACCCGAATGACAACGATATCCCGTTCCAGTTCGCTTGGACAGCAAGACCTCACTAGCGGGAAAGAAAAGACGACAGAGCAACCAACTTCCAGCCAACCACCTGTCCCCAGAGGAATGCAAACTCAGAGAACGACCTCGAAGCAGCCACCGCCGACCCAAGTGACTCGAGGGAGCAAGCCAAGGAAAGCAACACCGGGCCCACAAGATGATGCACCAACAGAGGACAAGAGTCCCTCTCGTGCACGATCTGTACGACATCGACATCAACCGAGCCCCAGGAAGCTAGCTGTGGAGGTGAAACAGGTGGAGTTGGCTGCTTCTGGCGTCAAAGGAAATGTGGATAACCATAGTAGGATGAAGCCTCATGGAGGTGAAGAGGATTCCCGTAAAAAACATAAGAGAAAACAGGAGGTGAAGGAGAAGGAAGAGGAAGAAATGCCCCCGAGAAAGAAGAAGAGAGGAATGGCGGAGTAATTGGTGTTGAGTTGGGTTATGGTGGGATATCCTTCGACTCCTTTCTTTGGATGTGTCTCTGGTTGTTTTGTGCTTGCCGTGGTTGGTTGTCTCTGTTCTTCGTTGACTTGGGCTTGCCGTCTCATGTTCTATCTGTGGCGCATACATGTTATTTTACAATTTCTAAGATACACCTGTTTTATGTAATATTCTATTAATCAAATGACATGGTCTATAAGAGTGTACATGTTTTTTGACCTTTGCAGAAGGTACAGCAAGATCAGCAGCTCTTATGCTTAAGCCAGGCTGGAAATCTGATATGAATTGCTCTTGTAATAAAGAGAAAATATAAAGGAATGTGGTATGGTGAATAACTCTTGTAACAAGGAGGTAAGTTAGATCGGGAATGTGGATTTGTTCTGGAGGTAGGGAATTCCCTGGTACAGATATTCCACTGACAAAGGGAATTCCCCAGTCCCATCACTGGGGAATTCCCTTGGGTTGAGGAAAACTGGCAGTAGGGAATTCCCTGGGACCTCAGGCTGCTTAAAGTGGGGAATTCCCTGCAGTTCCCAGTCCTCCAGGGAATTCCCTTCAGTTCCTCAGTTGTCCAGGGAACTCCCTGGAGTTCCCAAATCCCCTGGGAAGTCCCCATAGTTCCCCAGTTCAGCAGGGAATTCCCCAGAATCCCTGTTCTATAAGGTAAAAGTATTGATTAGCATGGTTGAAATGATAAACAAAATGTATTTGGCAGCTGTAAAGTAAGATGTGGTGTCTGAACTAGTGTTAAGTCAATATAATTCCAGTAATTATGTGCTTGCTCATTCTTGGAGTTTGGAATTGAAGAGTAAAGTGCAATGTCATTTTGTGTTTCTATTTGTGTTTATGTTAAGTTTGCACCTCTGGTGTACAGTGAGATGTGTGTGTAACATGTGATGGAGGCCTGCAGCAGAAACAGCTCAATAATTTGGGTATTATTTGGACTGTGCTAAAATGTTTTTATGGGGTGGAGTTGCAAAGCTGGAGATGTCAAAAGAAAGAATATATTGACCTGTCCCAGAGAAACAAATGTTTTTATGATCTAAGTGTCTGGGGAATTGAATGTGATTTCCCTGGGGGAAGTCCCTGATGGAGCCAGGGAAGTCCCTCTGGCCAGGGAATTTCCCGGGAATTGCCTCTACCTAGAGGTAAAAAGTGTATCAAATGTTCAGTCTAACATGACCTAGAATATGGTTGCCTGAGTTGGTATGAAGATGATGGCAGAACTCCACACAATGCAGATCTTGTTGTTCTGAATACCTCTCGTCTTAGGCTCCTGGTAAGTCATGTTTCCATCTCTGAATCATGTTTCTTTTACTGATATCTCACTTTTGACAGTCCACTATTGCCTGGTACCTTGAATCTGCTCCCAACCATTGTCCTTTTTGGGTGTTCAACTTTTACGCCTGAGTCTGCACAGTAGCTGTGCACTTTTACAATTTGTTCCCAGAACGTGAGTTGGATCTCAACTGGGCTTCCAGTTATGAGCATATTGCCCTCCTTCACAAGAGGCATTCCATATGTTATCCTTGTCCTATATCTACTGATATTTCGCTGACTTTGCCAATCTAGGGCTCATTCAACCCAGATATCAACTTAGAACTGAGCAATGTAACTTTTTTCACCTTTATTTGTTTTAGCTGGCTAACTAGAATTTTGGTTAGAACAACACACAAGTCTCTATCTTCCTACTGAGGTTGCCATTCCTCCCTTCATGATTTCTTCACTCCCCCTCAAAAACCCTCTCAGTCTTCCTTGTCTTCCCGCCTCATTTTCCATGATCCTCCAGGGGAATTAGCAAAAAAGGCTGCACTGGTGTGTACTGATCCTTTTTACCATTCTTTTCTTAATCTCATTTTCTTTTATCACTTTCAGATACAATTTCTTGGAAGTGTCCAGTTTGTCAGATCGCTGTCTGGGATGGTGAATGCCAGCATATTTTATCATCACACATACATTAGCAAAAAAGGCCCTTTTTACTGTTCTTTTCTTAATCTCATTTTCTTTTATCACTTTCAGATACAATTTCTTGGAAGTGTCCACTTCGTCAGATCGCCGTCCGGGACAGTGAATGCCAGCATATTTTATCATCACATGTACATGTGCAAGCTACAGGTTTCCTATACTTAGTGACTTGGCCTTTACTGGTCAGGCTTTGTTTTTCAGGGTGCGAAGTCAAACACATACTTGTCAATGGTATCTTAGCGCACTGTTTGTATTCAAGTTCAACACAATGATCCTATTTTATGGTCCACAGCTGACCCATTCTATTCTAAGTAGTGTAGATCCAGACTGGGAAAGCAGTGTCAGTATCAGTAAGAGTGGATGGTGCTTTGATACCTTACATATGGCTTTGAATCCTTGTTTCAGAAGGTATTCATCCATGCTGACTTTGAACATTCGGTGCTGGCATAGAGGACTCAACTCAATGTGATGGAGAGTATCCTCAGAGTCACTAGTGACTCGCCTCCATCCGAGTTAGAAGCATCAAGGATGGCGTTGACTATATGTACCCTATACTTTCCTGAATGTTGCCCCAGAGGCTTGTCAAAAGATGGTAGGGGAAACTCTCGAGCTCGAGTCAGTGATGTATTCACCAGCCTGCAGGGTGTAACCACCAGTAAAAAAATGAATTCCATTATTATTAGGAACTACTCACCAATTCTGTAAAAATCCAAACCCTCATAAAGATGAGGAAAACTAACTGGTGTTTGATGCACGCATCTGAACCACTGTCTGCTCAGGTTCATACTCCAGGGCAGGTGGATCTGACTCGTTGTGGCCGCCCAATGCTAGCTAGGTTTTTTCTTGGCTGTCTTTGTCTTTTCAGCATGTGTGAGCAAGCTTTTGGATTGGTTCATTGATCTGAATTGCGAAATACTCCCCATGTGGACTCAGATTCAACCCTAAAGAAGTCAAGTGTCACCTAGATGCGATATTGTGGATCAGTCTGTTATGGTCAGTCATGTGGTCAGCCTGTGGTCAGTCCCGTTCACACATCTTTGTGCCTGCCCCAAAAAATTCATTAGTCAGCTCATAACTGGTTCCATTTCTCAACAAGGTTTTAACTAGTTCATGCTGTTGCAGACCTTGTGTATAACTGTTCTAGGCTATTTGCGAGCTTCCCACTATCCACAATGTGACTTCATCCTTCAAGAGCCTCAATCTTCCTCTGAGACTCCATCAACCTGGCTTGCAGCATTGCAATCTCAGCATACTGTAGGCTCCTCTGACATTCAAACTCCTGGAATGCCATTTCATTCTCCTCTTCCACACAAGCTTTCTCCCCTTCCAAACAAGCTCTCTCCTCTTCCACACAAGCCAACTGTGCACACAAGTCAACTCCTTTCCAGGTGAGCAATTTTTCTTGAGAGAACAAAAAGGTCTTCTTGAACATTACTGTTGATAAGTTGACTGTCTTTGAGAGCACATTCAAGTTTCTGGATGATGTCTCACTGCTCATTAATAAGGACTTTGTCAGCCTGTGCAGATTCTTGAATGGTTTCCATATGGTATTTAATCTACAGTAAGAGATGAGCATGGTTGCCATAGACACATACTGGAGGTACTCACAGCCTTCATTGCGAGCACTAGTTTGGCTTGTGCTTGGCTCACCACAGCAGATGCATTGAGCAAAGCCTAAGAACACAGGACTCAATTGTACGGCTTGGACCAGATTTTAAGGTATGACTTACTGTGTCCACCTCATCAAAGCACTCGAAATCCTCTGAAGTACCACTCAAAGAATGAATGAGATCTAAGAGTTTGCATTGTTGCTCAAGGTCTTCTGTGTTGAGAGAGGGACAAGCCTCAGATGCTGGATTACAAGTAACATAGATCATGGGTTAGAACTGTACCAGAGCAAGATAAATACACACACAATTTTTGAAATTTGCTGCTTATGTATATGTTGTCCTCATCCAGCATGTCAGAATGTTTGGTGGAGCTGGTCTTGATGTAATCATCTTTGATAGCCTCAAGGATTGCAGCCTCCACCTTGATCTTGTAGCCAGTGTGGAGCCTGACCACAAGTATATCTGCAAGCATGGTCACCGTTGTTTTGACCTGGCTGACAGTGATGTGCAGGGGGTATCCAGGTGTTTAATAAAGGCAATGAGAGTAACTGTAGATGTGAACATGTCAACAATGAAAGACAAAGAAGTGTGGTCAAGCTCCCTTACGAGTCTTAGCACTCATTGCTCTTGGATAAGGTGAGGAGCTATGGAGGTGACGAGTTGGAGTCAAGGCTCTATACATGGCAAGATCAAGGGCAAGAAGAAGCAGGCAGCACCTAGACAGCAGAAGAAAAGTGACCACAAGGGGAAAAAGAAGGCAGATCCAGAGGACATGGACATGGACGAGGACGAGGACAAAGACATGGACTGATTTCTGACACTCTACTTTACTGTACTGTATATAGTTCTCAAGCCACTGTAGAGATGTCTTTGCTTTCTTGTACAATTTAATGGACTTCAGTCAGTGTATTCTTCTGCAATAGTAAATGTACTGTATTTCTTGAACTGTAAATAAATGTGTAGAGATGTATAATACCACTAATGAGATAGATTGATGCACAAACTTGGCCATAAGGGCATGTCCGAGATGATGTTAAACTAGGCTGTGATCATGGGGCAAGGTCAGGAAAGAAAGGTGCATGTACAAAGAAGAAAGAAACTGGGTAGGGAGAAATTGTCTGAAATGACATTAAACTACAGAGTTAGAGAGGGAGAAGCAGATGTCATCTGACTGGTATGTGACATTGACATCCCTTAGCTGTAATCTGACAGGGTAAACAAATAAACTAGCTATCGCTGCTGAGCTCAATAGGGATTGGTTGGGTGTCATTGTCGTCCTTCAGAAGAGATCCTAGACCTAGCTTTGCAAGATGAGCAGTGACCATGGGGCATCCACCTAGAGAGAATGAAGAGAAATGACATCAGGATAGAGGAGAATGGGAAAAGGTTGATCACACACTGAGATCCTCCACTTGAGGCACTGACAAAATTAACTCCCAGAATTGTAGGCCTTGACAATGAATCTGGTAGACTTCTAGGACATCAGGGTGAGTCTTTTTAAGTCAACGTCAATGAGGAAATAGCAAAACTCACCTTTCCAGTGTTCAACAAGGGCTTTCTCTTCCGAATCCCATATCTGCAAGGCCGACATGAATGGCCCAGACTCATTAGCATGTACGCAGACTCTCTGGATTTCATCACCTGACAGAGAATGGACGGTACCAACACCTCGATCAGAAACACTGATGGTCAGGCCGAGACCAGGGTCTTCTTTGTAAACAACATGAAGAAGGTCCTCCACCAAGGCAGGGGCCACTTCAAGAGCAATTTGCCATTTTGCCTGTTCACATTCCAAGGTGTATTCAAGGTAGGAGAAGTGGGGAGGAGGATGGAGTTAGGCAGTGAACGATGGAGCAATGCCAGCCAGGGAGAAGACACGGTTGTTGGGGTCGTCAGCATAAATCTGGGTGTGCTTGCAGAATTTGGGTGTGGAAGCAAGAGTCATGATGAAGGGACGCAAGAGTGAGCAGCTGGTGTTGCTGGTACAGGGTTTATAACCTTCTTCAAACTAATCAAGGAGTCATACTTGTCAAAGTGATTAGATAGTAGATTACTAACAACTGCACAAAGTAAACAAATGTTATGTCCACAATGAATGCAAGACAATGCCGTTGACTGGAAAACATTGTTGTGATTATCGTCCAAAAAGACGTAAAACTATTGTTCTCCAAAATCAACCTTGCTTTCCACCAAGATACTGTTCATACTCTACCATTGTGCTGATATAATTGGTGACAGGGCTGGCAAGCACAAGCCAATGAATTCCCACCCCCCCAGGACCACCCTTATTCTCATTAAGGTGCGCAAAACAAAAGTGTCGATTTGGTTAGTTAACTGATCAACAAACAATTCAGATCATATGCCCATGTTGCATTGTGTTGCATCAGACACGTGATTGTGTGAGAAGCCAATTCACCCACTGACATCGTCCAAAATGACAAGCAGACGTTGCATTCCAAAGGCTCCGCCACCACAGCTGACCACTGAGGATTACACTCCTCATCTGATTGACCCAGCAGATCTCACCAAACATCAAAAACAAGGAAATCCAGTAGTACAACTCTCAGAAGGGCGATATCTCACTCAACCCAATCAACTTCCTTGCCTGCGTGGCCAACTCAGCATCAACAGTGATCATCCTGTTGAGCTTGATGACCATACACCTGCCGTTGCTCCACCCGTGATGTAACACACAGATACACTCCTGGAGAGCCAGGATCATGTAGACTTTGATCTTGTCAGCTCACTGACCAAGTCTACACACAGGAAGAAACGAGCATGCCAATGGAAAGCTTGGCTGAAGGATGTTATTCCAAGGCTGGTTAGGTCTTATACAGAGATGCTGGGAGAAACTAAGGACCTACAGCTACCACTGACGCTGCATTTGGCATCTAGGTGCTCTTGCAACAGAGCACACTACATCAACATATCGGTTATTCGTTTTAACGGTGTGTGGTTGAGTATCCTGTTGCTGTTTCGTACTCATTAAACATCCTTTAGTGATTGAGAAGTTGACTGTCTGGCTGTGTCAGTGCTCTCAAGTCGCTGTTCAGCTCATGCAGGGTGGTCTCTTCCCCTGTGCACCGTTTTCCCCATCACTGGGTGTGGACATCTGGATGCTGGACTTTCTAGCACATCTGTTTCTGTGTGTCTCCCCTAATGTGACTGCTTGGTGTGCTGTGTTGGAGCAGCTTCACCAACAAGGATATTGGTTGACTGGAATGGACCCTCTTTGCTGGAGATTTGGAAACTGTCTATTGTGGTATTGGTAATAGGTGGTTTTTGTAATTAAGCGCTAGGAACTGCACCCAAACACAAAACCGTATACAAATGTAAATGAGACAAGTGTTCTGAGTAGTCAGAGTACTCAAACTCCCAGTTTACTTGTACTATAAGTACTTTTGATTGGGGTTTTTCAATGAAGTTAGCGCTTAGCATGTGACACAAACACAAGTTTTAACACCAAGGGGATCAACAAGTCCCAAAATCAAACACTTGTAGGCCACAGTTGCCTTAAAATCAAACATTTAATAGACCAAAAGGTCAACACAAAGATCAAAGTTATAACCACAAAATGTTCAATTTAAAAACTCTATTATCTCCAACACAATGTTTATACTCGTAGAGAGTGCAGTTAAGTTTGTTTAGAAGCTTTAGTCTGTGTTTCACGTCCTCTACTATTGCTAGCGAGATCCGATACTCTGCAGTACATGGCTTGGGTAGCTACTCGTAATATCTGGTCCTTTTATACTACTCGCAGCTACAACTATACAGTTACCTATTTCTTTTCAAGGTCCGCTAAAAGGTATGTAGAGAAAATATAAAACAAATCAAAAAGTCCGCTAGCAAGTTCTACCTATTTCCTTGTAAGTAAAGACTTGCTTATTAGGGTATACAGAAATATTTGTAGGAACTTTCTTCAGTCCCCTTGGTAAGCCGTCTGGTGTTTTTGTGTACCATCCTGGTTAGTGAGCATTGCATCTATGAATCAGAACACTCCACTTATGACTGCTAGGTCCTTCATACGCGTCCTTACACTAGGGGCATAGGGTTTTCTCATAGTTTCTTTACTCCATTCGGTTTTCCTTTCCCTTTTCTCCGATCTTGCTTTATTCACATCCTATGTATTACCAGCAGTCTACTACTGAGTCCTACATACAAGTCCAGCTCTTCTGCAGTCCCGTTTGCATACTTATTCCTTCTTCAATGCTTTCAACACCTAGCTAGACAATTATTGACAGATTTATCCTTATCTAGAAATAATGTTACCTGTTTGGGTTGTATTCTGATTGTTCAGATGTACTGCGACTTAGCACTTCTGTCCCTTATATCTCTGTGTAGAGATGTCCATTCACTATCTCTTCTGTACTGATGAATAGCTGAACTCTCTGGGATCCCATACATATATACTTTGTCCTACTTTTGTCCACATGTACCTTTTACAGATACTTAAGATTCCCTTGAAGCTGTCTTAGTACTATGGGATTTACTGATACATAGATCTAGACCTAGTGTGCTTGTTCGCATGTCCAATCTTAGCACTGTCTTCTCTGATTGATCTTTCAGCCGACGATTGTGCTGCTTACGTGTTCCTATGCCCACGAATAGGGGCTACCTCACATTTCACTGTCCCTTTGGATTACGCTAGCGGTACTAGTTGTTATAATAGGATTCAAAAGCCTTTATTAGACTATCTTTATCATTTGGTGGGTCTGCTATTATAACTCCAAACTCATACATATCTATCATAGTACTTGGAATGAGTTGTTTCTCCATTCATAAGCACTTAATATTATTGTACTGTTGTTTTCTTAGTCCCGCTAGGTATTAACTAGCAGTTCAGGGCTTACCCTAGTCCTCTTATTGCCTTAACAGAATGTCAAGACTGATATTATGAACCAAAAGCCAAGTATGTATACTGAGATTTTGTATGGCGTTGAGACACCGAGCATGGGGTCAAAGGCAAATGACTCAACCAACAACTACCTTCCACTCAAGACAAGGTGTTTAGTTCAGGGGTAGGGAGATGCTAAAGCTCTCACAGTAGATCTAGAGAAACCAAATCTTCAAAGAAGAAATAAAAGAAGTATAATCGAAGTGAAGACGAGATGGAGTAGCACTTCGACTGGGGATGAAGGGTAAAAGGATGTAAAGGGTAGGTGACGGGTAAGATCGGAGTGTGGTAGAGGATAGGCAGAAGATGAGGGGGATGATTACAGATGAGGGAGAGGGAGGATATGTGGGTGCCCTGTGGTGATATGCCAACAAATACACGAAACGAAACTGGGGATGGGCAGAAGTGGATGGTAATACACTGCTTGAATAGGTGCAGCTACCTCTGAAGGCAAACTAAGCACAAGATGAAGGTGAAAACAAAACTGGCTCAGAAACGAAGAAGAATTAGTACGCCTCTGCAAGGACTGCACAATATGACAAGTGACTATATGAACACACCTCTGCAAGTATGGCACTATACGACAAGTGGAACGTTTGGTATGTAAAGACTGAGCACTGAGAAAATGAAGTTAAGTGGCTCAAGGGGTATGATGCCTCCCACTGAAGATGAACTGTAGACAACTACTTTCCACAGGAACAATACTCATATTGCCATTGCACTGTATCTGTATGAAGGCAGTTATAAGCAGTTGTTGTATGATAAGGTAATCGAAGTGCGCTTTTATAGTCAGCCACACGATTAGCTAAGTACTATATAGTAGTTTACTATGGTCCATCAAGCCTCTGAGTCCATACGCGGTTTGTAGGTAATTGTTGAGTGTTAGTAGGAGTCAGGAATTGTAAGTACATGCTGAACGCATCATCAACCGTAGTCCAGACAAGATAGTTCTCATCTGAGTAGTAAAATGAAGTCAGAAATCTGGTAAACGAACTGTTTTGCATAGTGACCGTATCCAAACAAAGGATAGTAAAGTCCAAGTGTGCTTCGATCAGCATGTTACCAACTGCGTTTATGGTAAAACTCTTGAGATTAAACTAAATGAAAGCTTTCGTCTTAAAGGGTACCCGTTTGTGAGTCATTCTAGTGGACAAGCTAGATGATTCATAGATTTGATTGCGTATATAGTGAGGTTGCACTACTTTGATTAGAAGTGTGCAAAATGATGGGGTGCATGGCCAGGTGTTTACCTGCTGTATCATCTCCCCCTCACTAAATAGTGACTGTCCCCAGTCATCCTGAGTTACTGTTTTCACTCAGTCACAGAGACTTCCACTGGCTAGTCTGGCTGTTTTTTACAGAATAGGAATGTCAGATGCTGAACGCTATGTTTGGATCATGGGTAAATCATTCAATCATTGTAAGCATGCACAGTCCCTGTTTTATATGTTTTTCTGGAAAAGAAGCCTTCGATCATGTCCATTTGTATGAATCATTTACTTTCTGGCCATCAAACTATTCATTTGGGATTACTCTGAATAGCTAATCTAGCTTTTGTTGAGTTATGGGTCCCAGTTCTGATTGGATTTTCTGGCTCAGGTAGTCATCAAAGCCTGAGCAACGACAATCTGAACTTTGTGGTGACCAGGATTCCTTTCATCATGCATCCTTCAATTTTTCCTTTTTCTCTCATTCATATTCACTTTTTTGTTTGGTTTCTAGCACAATTTATGGCACTCGGTATACACTTGTCCTGACAATTTTCCTTCTTGGATGTTCAACATAGTCACGATGGCCCTCAATCTGGTCATCACGACTTTCCTGGCCAAGCGCAACCTCAAGAATCAAAATTCACGCCCATCGCTGGATTTTTCCTGGTTGACGATCATTGATCATTTACCTAACTGGGACTTTGAGGAACTTCTGCCTCATCAAGATAATTTAGCGAGTCCACCTTCTTATTTTTGCCTCCTCTGTGTGCCTAACGATCTTTTATTGTTACAGGTGGACGAGCCTTTATACTTGGATCAACTTGCTAGCATCCCTAGCTCGAGTTCCTTCAAGACCATTGAACTTGCTAGTGTCCCTAGCTTGAGTTCCCTCAAAATCAAGCTGCCTCCCCTCAAAAAGCTCAAGACCACAATTGCGGCATCACTCGTAAGTCTCCACTGTCTCGTTTCTATGTACTTTTGCATACTGAACTCTCTCATATTTCCAGCCTAGCATTTCTACATTCTCGTGTCTGACGAGCAAGTCTGTTCCCATGCGAAGAACATGTTAAGATCGACAAGAAAAAGAGCAAGGGCAAACAAAAGGCCAAGGACCAGGATCAGGGTACAATGCATGTCATATGTCCTGCCCCTTCACAGGTGTGTTTTCTCTTTTCTCTTTTTCTTTCTGAACTTTTTGCTAATGCTTATCTGCTAGCTGGAGGCTCCCAGACCCAAATACGTATATCAGCCATTCCAGGGGGTTCACCAGCCTCTGTCTCGTCAATATCACCTTCCTTTGTCTCCACTCTGACATCCCTCGCCTCTTCCTCCAGCACCGCTAGTGACCGCTCCCACTGATCCTCTTTTCCTTCCAGATTCAGATATGGAGGACATGGTAAGTCTTGTTCCTCTTCACTTTTTCCCTAATTTTTAGACTCATTTTGATTTGTCTAGGTGCTGTCTCCTCAGCCTCCATCTCGTAGGCTGACTCATTCTCCCTTGGCTACTGCTGAGGTTGAGACAAGTGTCATGCCTCCAGATCCATCCGCTAGCTGTGGTGCCAAGGCCTTGAACCTTTCTGCCATTCAGGGGGCTCCACCCTCCCAAGATTCAGGCATTCCTCTGGGGCTTCAGAACTATGACGAGGTTCAGGCTTGGGCTGAAGACCAAGTTCGTAATCGAACCCAAGTAAGTTTTTGTTTTTGTTTATCTCCTTTCTTTATGCTTACTGGTTTAGGTTCCTCCTTTTGTGCTTGACTGGTGAAACAAGCATGCGTTCGACGATCCAGGCCAATTTTGGTCATCCCGTCCACCTCCTTCATTGTCATCAAGAACGTTTGTATCAGTCTCCCTCCCATCCCATGCCTCAAGAGGGGGGAGCTTCAAGTTACCACATCCAAGTAAGTCTTTTTCTCTTTTATATGCTAGCACCTAACATATTTATCTTTCTTCTTTAGTCGCCATCAAATCCTCTGGCTTCAGGGTCTAGCGCTGCTGCTGGACTCCCACCTCATTCCCAACCTCAGGCTTTCCATTGCCACCTTGTCAATACCTTCCAGGCTCCTATCCCTGAGGAAGAAGATGAAGAAGGCAATGAGAAGCTTGAGTTGATGTATCTGGATTCCGATTAAGACCTCTTTCTTGTATATCTCTTTTGTAGTTTTTAAGTATTGGATTTTTGTATTCCTTCATCTTGTAGCCTTTCTTGTAGCTACTTATGTAGCTTTATGTACATCTACAGGACCCTTAAAGTCCTTAAATTATATGTATCCTGCGTTTTTATCCCGTTCTGTGTGAACGCTAAGTTATTTTAAGCTTTCGAACTCGTGAGTTACTCAGATGTTCGTTAGATGTCGCTCTCTCTGTTCTGAGTAGCGTATTTACGACTTCTCGTTAGTGTAGAGCCCTCTTGTACTATCTAAAGCCTGATTCTCTTCGAATATATGCTTTTCCACCTTTGACAGCGATTTTTCTGCTTTTTGGGCCCTCGCTAGGCTCTTATTGAGTACCCTCTTGTCATATCCTTGCTGGGGATACATGTTTCTATTGATTCCATCTTGTTTCCATGCTCGAACATTGCCCTGGGCATAGGAATTTCATATCTCCCTCCACCTATTTGCAATACTTAATGTCCAAAGATTTCTGATGGCGTTACTGCCATTTTCGGAAATCACTAGGTCACAGCGTGCCTCCTCCCCCAACTAAAAGATTCATCGTCCTGATGAAGATGTCATAGTAAGATCAAGGATGACACATAGTGTTTCCAGTCTTCAGAACGCAGAGGTATAAAAACCTGCAAGAAATTCGATTTTCTTTAGCACGAAACCTCACATTGTTGTTTTATCCCTCTCTGCTATGTCTTCTGCTACTTCTACCTCTTTTCAACCTGACTCTTGGCTTGCCAAGGTCTCAGATGCTAGCGACAATGCTGCTGCGATCGCCCATATGTGCAATCCAGGTCTCCTCATTATTACTGCTCTTCAGAGCTATGGGGACACTGTGGTATGTATACTTATTGCCTATACCGTTGATTTACCTCTGATTTTCTCTTGAAAGTCCGAGCCTGTAGACACTAAGGAGTTCTGCAAGTCCAAGGCTTGTGTTGCTGTCTATCTCCGCCACACTGAGACCATCAAGGGTTATGTCAACCAATTCAACGTTGACAAAAACAAGCTTCACAGCTTGGATAAATCACCAACTTCACAGAGACTCTCCGTAAGGCTGTTGCTTGTCAGGAGGAACTGTCAAACAATAAAGGCAAACACAGGATGTGTCTAGCTAGCGTTTTTCTTTATCAACCATCTTACTTATTTCGACTTTCTTCCTAGCATGGCCCTTCCTCTCCAGCTATTATCAAAGATAGCGGGGAATCTGACATTGAGGTTTTGCCTGATCTCAAAGACAGTCCTGAGGACAACGTTACGGTAAGTCCACATCTTTTCCTAACCACTTATATCCCTCAATCTTATCTTATTTTATAAGATGGGCGATGCTCATGGTCTCGGAGCGTCTAGCCATGCTCCTAAAAATGTTAAAGATCTTCCAAAGATCGCTAAGGTACGTTTCTTCCACTTATTCTAGTACTTAAAGTATTCTGACCGTTCCCGCTAGGTCAAGGCTTCTGGAGCGACTCCTGGTACCCCTTGTCCAACAACTCGTGCTACCACTGTATGTCTCCATTACTCCTTCGTCGAGGGCATTGATACCTCATCTCGAGAATACCTCAAGGCTGACTATTACCTTCGTAAGGCTGAGGCTAATCGTCAGGACAAGCTTGCCCATACCAAGTGTAGCCATGACTATACTTCTTCTTGAAGCGCTTCAATTCAGCCCTCTTTTGATCATCTACTCTAGCGATCATTTCTTCTACATGCACTCGATGCTTAGCTAGTGCCTGAGCTCAATATCCCACTAGCTCTTCAGTTGATAGAACTCTATCCAGTAATTTTACTAACCAGGTCAATTCTACTATGTCTAAAGGTAGAATAGGTTCCACTCCCAGAGCAATAAAGTATGGTGAGCACCCTAGACCTCTCCTAGGAGTTACTCTATCTGCCCATAGCACTGGTTTCAAGAACCAAAACCACTTAGACAAGTCACCACCAGTAGCTTTTACTAAGGCTTGTCTAATATCAAAATGTGCATGTTCAATTACTCTGTTAGCTTGAGAATTATACGCTGAGATAGTTATACCTCAAATCCCATACTTATGTTCAAGCCACTGAAGAACCACTTTCATTTGAGGAGCATTATTGGTCACAACTTCTTCAGGGACTCCCCATCTGCATATTATATCCTCAAAGAACCATTCGGCGATGGCCCTAGTGGTATCATGCTTTAACACACGTCCTTCTGACCATCTTGATAATGCACATCTACCATGCACAACGTTCTTACACCTGTTGCTAGCTGGTGATACTTTGAAAACATCTATGTGTACTTTCTGGAACAAGGAGGGAGTATGAGTTAGCATCAGAGGTATTTTTGGTAGTCTGAGCTGGCAACTTCCAACAAACCACTGAACATCGGTTTCCATATCTGGCCACCAGAATTGTCTAGCGATTAAACCTTCTGTTGCATATACTCCTTTATGTCCTAAATGATCATGCACGGCATGCATCATAAACATTCACCTTTCTTTAGGTACGTAGAGAAGATGCTGTCCTTGAATGTTGGGGTTCTTTCAGTACAATCTTCCTTCTTCATTAACAAAGAAATGTGTAGCTCTTTTTATAACCTTTCTCCTAGCTTTTACGCTAAGCTCTTTCAACGAGGAACCTGTAGGGTCCTTTAAGTATTCAATAATTTGAGGAATCATAATGTCAAACTCTTTAGCTTCTTTGGTTCAGTGATCTCACTATAAGGGTGTTGTTTCAACCATTCTGCACTATCTGGCAGTGCCATGATAACATGTGCAAGTTGTTGAAGAGGCAGGTTAGTGATCTCTTCCAATTCTCTCATCGATTTCACCCCAATACTTTCTGCGAACCTTGTCCTCACTAGCGAGCAGACATTTTCATGATCTAATTCCTCTTTAATTTCATCCTCTACTTCTTCTTCTCCAACCACTAAGCTATTAAAATAGCCTCCCCTATAATTGATTAAGTGCTTACCATACTGAAGCGTAGAGGTAGCTCATCGTCCTCTTCCTCTGTATCTTCATCTACTTTCGGAATCGGCTTCTGATACTTCTCGCCTTCATTTGGAGCCTGTCGGGATAAACCATCTGCTAGGATATGAGTTTTCCCTTTTACATGTACTAGCTCAAATTGGTATTTGCGGATTTCTTCAATCCACCTGTTAATAGTCGCATTAGGACCACTACTAGGATTATCCAACATTCCCTTAATGTAGCTAGCATCTGTGTGAACGTGGAGGTCCCTACATCTGTAAGTATAGTAGAACAAGTCTTCCAGAGCTTGCTTGAGACCATAAAGTTCTCATTTCGGCTGTGAAAATTGTTTCTCCCTTGGATTCAAAGGTATCGACCCACACTGGGTGCAAATACCCGTAAATACATCATCATACTGTGATATTACTGAAGACTTACTCAGTGCCAATCAGTTTGTAAATCCCCATGTATTATGGAAGTATTATGTTAAAGCCAAAATTCCACAGCAATTCCATAAGGTTTCTGTAAGTCAGGGTGTATTACTGGGGTCTTTCTATGTGAGATTCTGTCACAGTAATACATACTACAATACCATTGAGAAATACAGAAACATTTTGTTGTGACACAGAGTCACAGTATGTCATAGAGTAATACAGCCTGGATTTATAGAAGACTTACACAAATGAAATACTGTAAATACACTGTCATACTATGACATTACTAAAGACTTACTTAGTGCCAATCAATTGTATATCTCTGTGTATTACAGAAGTATTACAGAAGTATTACAGAAAAGCAAAAATTTCACAACAGTTCCATAAGGATTCTGTAAATCAAGTTGTATTACTAGGATTTTTTCAATGTGACATTCTGTCACAGTAAGACATAGCATAATACCATTAAGATATACACATGGTCACAGTATGTCATATAGTAAGACTGGCCAGTTTTACAGAAGATTTATGAGATTAAAAGCTATAGTAAATCACAAGAAATTGTCATTGTATTTATCATAGATTTACTGAGTGACAAAATGGTAACAGAAATGGATCAATAAAATCAGGTGTATTATGGAAGCTTTATGGAATCCAAAATATTTCCATAGAATGTCATAAGTTCACAGAAAAGTCTTACACCAAGATGGAATACATATAGTATCCTGGATATGCTGAAAGAGTTAAAGTATGACCCCTGTAAGTCAAGGGGAATTATTTTAAATTTATTGAATAGCAGGTATTCCATAAATCTTGGGTAAATCATATAGACTTACATAAGATATATATAGAGACGGGAGTTCATAAAATGATAGTGTAAGAGTGCAAGTCTTACTGTAGATTTATGGAATCACAAGTCAAATTTTTTGAAGATAGTGAAGGTATACAAAATGCGGGGAGGTGGTGTGACAGTGCTGTGAGCTTGTGAAGAATATCATTGTGGTGAAGGTGTCCCAAAGGTGTCGTGAAGGGGTCGCAAAGGTTTCATGAAGGTGTGATGAAGGTGTCAGGAAGGTATCGGAAAGGTGTTGTGAAGACGTCATGAAGGTGTGGTGAAGGGGTGTCATGGTGAAGGGTCATGAAAATGTCGTGGAGGTAGTGTGAAGGTGTTGTGAAGGTATTGGGAAGGTGTTGGGAAGGTGTGGTGAAGGTGTGGTGATATTACAAAATAGACAAAAAATGAGGACTATTCTGAAAGACCATTGTAAGCTGCAAGGACATACCATGGACTTTCAGTGTGAGGCTTTGTCACAGTATAGCATTGAAGAGCATACAGTGGAATTACAAGGTGACTTTTTTTGTGACAGTATGTCTTCTTGTAAAACAGAACTGAAATACCAGGGTATTTCAGTGTGAGATAATGTCACAGTAAGACAATTTGTAAACCAAGTAAAATTTACAGAGGACTTACCAGAAGGTAGAACTTGAAAGTCTTGGGTAAGACTGCTCATATTTACAGTGAATTTACAGAGGGACATCTGTGTCACAGTAATACCCTAGAAAGACTTGTGATTTTACAAGGGAATTACAAGATGCAGGTTTTAAAAGTCTATCTCGTAAGTCTCTGGAAAAAACCTGCATGCTAAATGGAGAATATACAGTGTGACAGACTGGTCACAGTAAGACACTTGTAAGTCACAAGACATTACAATGACTTTACTGAAAAGTGACTATTTTGTAAGTCATCATGTATATCCAATGGACTTACAAGGGACTTGTTGGATGGATTTGCAGTGCATGTCAATTAAGTAATACAGAAGGGCTTACTGAAAATTTACAGGATGTAATACAATGAATTCATTCAACCAGGTTAAATAAATTTTACTAAATATAAATAGACAGCTCAGGCTGGAAAGGAAAAGGGCAGACTACTGTGTCTGCCTTGTCATCTTCATCTGCTCAGTCTGTTACATCTGCCCCATCTGCCCCATCTGCCTTGTCTGCTTTGCCTGCCTTGCCTGCCCTGTCTGCCTTGTCTCTGCGCCGTCTGCCTTGTCTGCCTTGTCTGCTCTGTCTGCTCTGTCTGCCTCGTCTGCTTCGTCTGCTTCGTCTGCCTCGTCTGCTTCGTCTGTCTCGTCTGCCTCGTCTGCTTCGTCTGTCTCATCTGCCTCGTCTGCTTCGTCTGTGCACTCTGCCTCGTTTGCTTCATCTGTGCCGCTGCTTCATCTGCGCCGCTGCCTTGTCTGCTCCGTCTCCCTTGTCTGCTCTGTCTGCTCCGTCTACCTCATCTGCGCCGTCTGCACCGTCTGCCTTGTCTGCTCCGTCTGCTTCGTCTGCGCCATCTGCTCCGTCTGCCTTGTCTGCTCCGTCTGCCTTGTCTGCCTTGTCTGCTCCGTCTGCCTTGTCTGCCTTGTCTGCCTTGTCTGCTCCGTCTGCCCCGTCTGCCTGGTCTGCTGCGTCTGCCTGGTCTGCCTCATCTGCTCTGTCTGCCTCTTCTGCATTGTCTGCGTTGTCTGCCTCGTCTGCTCCGTCTGCCTCATCTGCCTTGTCTGCTCCGTCTGCCTTGTCTGCTCCGTCTGCCTCGTCTGCCTTGTCTGCTCCGTCTGCCTTGTCTGCCTTGTCTGCTCCGTCTGCCTTGTCTGCCTTGTCTGCTCCGTCTGCCCCATCTGCCTCGTCTGCCTTGTCTGCTCCGTCTGCCTCATCTGCCTTGTCTGCTCCGTCTGCCTTGTCTGCCTCGTCTGCTCCGTCTGCCTCGTCTGCCTCTGCTTGTCTGCTCTGTCTGCCTTGTCTGCCTTGTCTGCTCCGTCTGCCTTGTCTGCCTTGTCTGCTCCGTCTGCCTCGTCTGCCTCGTCTGCTCTGTCTGCCCTGTCTGTCCTGTCTGCCCCGTCTGTCTTGTCTGCTCTGTCTGCCCAGTCTGTCCCGTCTGCCCTGTCTGCCTCGAAACCCTCGTCTGCCCCGTCTGCCTTGTCTGCCTTGTCTGTTCCGTCTGCCTTGTCTGCCTTGTCTGCTCTGTCTGCTCCATCTGCCTTGTCTGCCTTGTCTGCTCTGTCTGCCCTGTCTGTCCCGTCTGCCCCATCTGCCTCGAAACCCTTGTCTGCCTTGTTGGGTCCGTCTGCCCCGTCTGCCTCGTCTGCCTCGTCTGCTCCGTCTGCCTTATCTGCCTCGTCTGCTCCGTCTGCACCAGTAGTTGTAACTGCCATGCATAGTATACAGGCAGTACTCACACAACACAATGCGTAGTCAACAGTCCTTTCTCTGTGTATACTTTGGGTGAGCATATGATGCATTGTATGGCTATTTTCATACTATGCATTGTGTGCACAATATTCTACTATACCACGCATGGTATACCTTAAGTAAATTTGGCAGGTTTTTCCCACAGCTGCTAATTTGATGTGGCGGTAGGCAGGGCCTTAGGGGCCAGTAGGGCGGGTTTTTCTCACGCCTCAAAATTTGATAGGAGGTGCAGGCGGTCAGTAGGGGCCAGAATCTGCAAATGGAATAGGGGTAGTAGCTGTGGCTGGCTCAGAAAATGCAAAATAAATTCCTGGAGCCGGCAATGAAAAGTGATGTAAGTGCATAAGAGGGTGTATTTTGGGTCGCTGAATCCAAATATCCAATCAAATTTGCAATAACTGCAGTGGCTATAGAGATATGGCCAAAATACTGTCCAAAATACAGCAAAATAGCAGGATGGGTACTGGTCATTGCATCCAATCAGCTCTGATCATTATGCAAATTGGTAGGATACTGCTTTTGGATTCTATAAACTTGGGAATAACATTTATTTTATTATATAATCAATGTCTAGTGAGATATCCTCAATTTATTCTGAAAAAAGTGAAAAATTTGGGATGGCCATGGACACTGCATGTTATAGCATCTAATATAATTATGGATATGCTTACAAGGATATTTTGTGTCCCTGAATCAGAATATCTACTTGGATAAGCTCTATATTCTGTGGTTCTGGTGATATGGAATACTTACCCCTAAATATAGGTACCTGTGGCATCCACAAATATGCAACTTATAAATTTGTTTGAGAGGGTGGATAAATGTTCATTAATACCCTCAATCATAATGCAAAGTCATGTTTTTGATATCTTCAAAATACAAGACTCTATTTTCAATTTATTCCCCAAAAATTGCCACTAAAGTGAAAAAGAGGAATGGCCATGCACAGGGCATGGTGTGGCATCCAATATGATCATGGATATGCCTACTAAGATAAATTTGGTTGTGGAATCCCAATATCCATTTGGATTGGCTCTATAGGCTATGGGTACTCTGCTATTCAAGACTTACCCCCAAACGTGGGTACCTGTGGCACCTGCAAATATGTACTTTATAAAATAGGTTGAGTGGGCTTAAAAGTGTTGATTGATGTCCCAAACAGTAATATGAAATCATATCACCTATATCCCTAAGTTCTAAGACTCTATTCTCAATTTATTCCCCAGACAGCAAAGATAGCCCTAATTTTCACCTTCATTGACACATATACCTATCTTTTGGCTTTGAGACTGGCATTCTGACTACCCTCCCATCATTCTAAGCCATAATCCTTGTGTTACTGGCAGTTTGGATGTTCTCACTGAAAGACATGCTCAGATATAGCCTTAAGTGCTATAAGTATCATTATGTGCAACTCAGTTTGACTTTAACCTGGTGCATGTACCTAGAACATCTGCTAGATATTTTGGATGGCTGATCATCTTTTAAGTGGTACTAAAAGATGAAATAAATAGTATGAGTGCCTCCAGTAACCTCTGGAATGAGATATGCCCATGTATATGGTTCCAAAAGGTACTATTTTCGCTTTTTGAGTAATAAATTGGGAATAGAGTCTTGGATCTTGGGGATATGGAACATATGACCTCATAGTCTTGTTTGGGGCTTTGATAAACAGTTATCCACCTATCTCCACAGTTTTTTAAGATACATATTTACAGGTGCCACAGGTACCCATGCTTGGGAGTAAGTCTTCAATAGCAGAGTAGCCACAGCTTATAGAGCCAATCTAAGTGGATATTTGGATTCAAGGACCCGGACTACTTTAATAGACATATACATAGCTGTATTGAATGCCATACCATGCCCTCTCCATGGCCATCTCACTTTTTTCGCTTTTGTGGCAATTTTTGGGAAATAAATTGAAAATAGAGTCTTGTATCTTCAAGATATGAAGAATATGACTTTATATTCTGATTGAAAGTATTAATGAACAATTATCCACCCTCTTTGCTCCGTCTGCCTTGTCTGCCTTGTCTGCTCCGTCTGCTTCGTCTGCCTCGTCTCCCTCGTCTGCCTCGTCTGCCCCGTCTGCCTCGTCTGCCCCGTCTGCCCCGTCTGCCTCGTCTGCCCTGTCTGCCCCGTTGGCCTTGTCTGCTCCGTCTGCCTCGTCTGCTCTGTCTGCCTCGTCTGCTCTGTCTGCCTCGTCTGCCTCGTCTGCCTCGTCTGCCTCGTCTGCTCCGTCTGCCTCGTCTGCTCCGTCTGCTCCGTCTGCCCTGTCTGTCCCGTCTGCCCCGTCTGCCTCGTCTGCCTCGTCTGCTCCGTCTGCCTCGTCTGCCTTGTCTGCTCCGTCTGCCTCGTCTGCCTCGTCTGCTCCGTCTGCCTTGTCTGCCTTGTCTGCCTTGTCTGCTCCGTCTGCCTTGTCTGCTCCGTCTGCCTCGTCTGCTCCGTCTGCCTCGTCTGCTCCGTCTGCCTCGTCTGCTCTGTCTGCTCTGTCTGCCCTGTCTGTCCCGTCTGCCCCGTCTGCCTCGTCTGCCTCGTCTGCTCCGTCTGCCTTGTCTGCTCCGTCTGCCTTGTCTGCTTTGTCTGCTTTGTCTGCCTTGTCTGCTCTGTCTGCCTCGTCTGCTCTGTCTGCCTCGTCTGCCTCGTCTGCTTGGTCTGCCTTGTCTGCCTTGTCTGCTTGGTCTGCTCTGTCTGCCTTGTCTGCTCTGTCTGCCTTGTCTGCTCCGTCTGCCTCGTCTGCCCCGTCTGCCTTGTCTGCCTTGTCTGCCTTGTCTGCCCCGTCTGCCTTGTCTGCCTTGTCTGCCTCGTCTGCCCCGTCTGCCCCGTCTGCCTCATCTGCCCCGTCTGCCTCGTCTGCTTTGTCTGCCTCGTCTGCTCCATCTGCCTTGTCTGCTCCGTCTGTCCCGTCTGCTCTGTCTGCCTTGTCTGCGTTGTCTGCGTTGTCTGCTCCATCTGCCTCATCTGCCTTGTCTGCTTTGTCTGCTCCATCTGCTTTGTCTGCTCCGTCTGCCTTGTCTGCTCCGTCTGCCTTGTCTGCTCCGTCTGCCTTGTCTGCTCCGTCTGCCTTGTCTGCCTTGTCTGCTCCGTCTGCCTTGTCTGCCTTGTGTGCTCCGTCTGCCTCGTCTGCCTCGTCTGCTCTGTCTGCCCTGTCTGTCCCGTCTGCCCCGTCTGCCTCAAAACCCTCGTCTGCCTTGTCGGCTCCTTCTGCCCCGTCTGCCCCGTTGGCCTTGTCTGCCTTGTCTGCTCCGTCTGCCTCGTCTGCTCTGTCTGCTCCATCTGCCTTGTCTGCCTTGTCTGCTCTGTCTGCTCCATCTGCCTTGTCTGCCTTGTCTGCTCTGTCTGCCCTGTCTGCCTCGTCTGCCTCGTCTGCCTTGTCTGCTCCGTCTGCCTCGTCTGCCTCGTCTGCTCTGTCTGCCTCGTCTGCTCCGTCTGCCTCGTCTGCTCCGTCTGCTCCGTCTGCCCTGTCTGTCCCGTCTGCCCCGTCTGCCTCGTCTGCTCCGTCTGCTCCGTCTGCCTCATCTGCTCAGTCTGCCTTGTCTGCTCGGTCTGCCTTGTCTGCCTTGTCTGCTTTGTCTGCTCCGTCTGCCTTGTCTGCTCCGTCTGCCTCGTCTGCCCCGTCTGCGTCGTCTGCGTCGTCTGCCCCGTCTGCCTTGTCTGCCTCGTCTGCTCCGTCTGCTCCGTCTGCCTCATCTGCTCAGTCTGCCTTGTCTGCTCGGTCTGCCTTGTCTGCCTTGTCTGCCTTGTCTGCTCCGTCTGCTCTGTCTGCCCTGTCTGTCCTGTCTGCCCCGTCTGCCTTGTCTGCTCCGTCTGCCTCGTCTGCTCTGTCTGCCTCGTCTGCCTCGTCTGCTCCGTCTGCCTCATCTGCTCAGTCTGCCTTGTCTGCTCGGTCTGCCTTGTCTGCCTTGTCTGCTTCGTCTGCTCCGTCTGCCTTGTCTGCTCCGTCTGCCTTGTCTGCCTTGTCTGCCTTGTCTGCCTCGTCTGCTTCGTCTGCCTCATCTGCTCCGTCTGCTCTGTCTGTCCTGTCTGTCCCGTCTGCCCCGTCTGCCTTGTCTGCTCCGTCTGCTCGTCTGCCTTGCCTGCCTTGTCTGCCTTGTCTGCCTTGTCTGCTCCGTCTGCTCCGTCCGCCTCGTCTGCTCCGTCTGCTCGTCTGCCTCGTCTGCCCCGTCTGCCCCGTCTGCCTCGTCTTCCTCGTCTGCTCCGTCTGCCTCGTCTGCTCCGTCTGCCTCATCTGCCTCGTCTGCCTCGTCTGCTCCGTCTGCCTCGTCTGCTCCATCTGCCTCGTCTGCTCCGTCTGCCTCGTCTGCCTCCCCAATTTTGCCATTTTGAGGTATTAATTTGTGAATAGCTCATCAGGATTTGATTATACAATATAATAGACTATATTCCCATGCTTATGAAGTCTAAATACAGTATCCTACCAACCCACACGATGATCAGAGCTGATTTGATACAATGGCCAGTACCCACCCTCCTCTTTTGCTATATTTGGACAGTATTTTAGCCATATCTCCATAACCACTGCAGTTATTGCAAATCTAATTGCATATTTGGATTCAGCAATCGAAAATACACCCGAATATATACCCATCCCATTTTTTATTGCCGGCTCTGGGAATCTATTTTGCATTTTATGGGACAGCCACAGCCCCTACCCCTATTTCATTTGCAGATTCTGGGCCCTATCAAATCTGGAGCCGTGGAAAAAACCTACCAAACCTGCTCCTAAGCCCCTGCCCACTGCTCCATCAAATTAGGAGGTGTGGAAAAAACCCGCCAGTCCCTATCCACTGCCCCATTAGGAAAAAGCCTGCCAGACCCACCCCTCAGACCCCGCCCACTGGTTGAATGGCCCATGAGAAACAACCCGGCATTTTCCCTGTTTTTTGGCCCTTTGCTGAATTCAGCTCTGTGATGCATCCAAAATTATGCTGAATTGAGCTATTTTGATGTATCAAGCTAGCAGCTATAGCTCGAGGCAGACGGAGCAGACAAGGCAGACAAGGCAGACGGGGCAGACAAGGCAGACAAGGCAGACAAGGCAGACAAGGCAGACAAGGCAGATGGAGCAGACAAGGCAGACGGAGCAGACAAGGCAGACAAGGCAGACAGAGCAGACGAGGCAGACGAGGCAGACAGAGCAGACGAGGCAGACGAGACAGATGAAGCAGACGAGCCAGACAAAGCAGACGAGCCAGACAGAGCAGACGAGCCAGACAAAGCAGACGAGCCAGATGAGGCAGATGACGAGCCAGACAGAGCAGAGGCAGACAGAGTAGACGAGGCAGATGGCGCAGACGAAGCAGACAAGGCAGACAAGGCAGACGAAGCAGACGAGGATGATGAGGCAGACAAGGCAGATGACGAGGCAGATGACGAGGCAGACAGAACAGAGGCAGACGAGGCAGATGATGAGGCAGACAGAACAGAGGCAGACAGAGCAGATGAGGCAGACGAGGCAGACGCAGCAGACGAGGCAGACGAGGCAGATGAAACAGACGAGGCAGACGAGGCAGACAGAGCAGACAGAGCAGACAAGGCAGACAAGGCAGACGGCGCAGAGACAAGACAGAGATGGCAGACCAGGCAGGCAAAGCAGATGGGGCAGATGTAACAGACTGAGCAGATGAAGATGACAAGGCAGACACAGTAGTCTGCCCTTTTCCTGTCCAGCCTGAGCTGTCTATTTATATTTAGTAAAATTTATTTAACCTGGTTGAATGAATTCATTGTATTACATCCTGTAAATTTTCAGTAAGCCCTTCTGTATTACTTAATTGAAATGCACTGCAAATCCATCCAACAAGTCTCTTGTAAGTCCATTGGATATACATGATGACTTACAAAATAGTCACTTTTCAGTAAAGTCATTGTAATGTCTTGTGACTTACAAGTGTCTTACTGTGACCAGTCTGTCACACTGTATATTCTCCATTTAGCATGCAGGTTTTTTCCAGAGACTTACGAGATAGACTTTTAAAACCTGCATCTTGTAATTCCCTTGTAAAATCACAAGTCTTTCTAGGGTATTACTGTGACACAGATGTCCCTCCATAAATTCACTGTAAATATGAGCAGTCTTACCCAAGACTTTCAAGTTCTACCTTCTGGTAAGTCCTCTGTAAATTTTCCTTGGTTTACAAATTGTCTTACTGTGACATTATCTCACACTGAAATACCCTGGTATTTCAGTTCTGTTTTACAAGAAGACATACTGTCACAAAAAAAGTCACCTTGTAATTCCACTGTATGCTCTTCAATGCTATACTGTGACAAAGCCTCACACTGAAAGTCCATGGTATGTCCTTGCAGCTTACAATGGTCTTTCAGAATAGTCCTCATTTTTTGTCTATTTTGTAATACACTTGTTAGTCAAGCCAACTTACATATTGATTGGTTCCCCATAATACTCTTGTAATACTCCAGTAAGGCTGTGGATTTACTAGTGTTTGTAGCAAATGTTTCTTGTAATTCCTTCATAATACAGCTAGTCTTACAAGTGTATTACTGTGACTTGATTGTCACTTTGTAAATTTCCTGCAGATTTTGCTTCCTTGTAAGTCCTTTGTAAATCTCTCTTGCCTTACTGTTTGTCATACTGTGATTATCAGTCACACTGAAATACTCCAGTATTTCCTATGTGTCTTACTACATGACATATTGTGACAAAAAGTCACTCTGAAATTTCTGTGCAATTCCACAGTATATCCACCAAGGGTATACAGTGACAGCAAGTCACACTGAAAGTCCATGGTATTTCTTTGTGACTTACAATGGTCATACAAGGTTGTTCTAATTTTTTCTGTCTCTTGTAATACTAATGTATGACAAGGAGTCTTACATATTGATTGGCTTGGTGTAATACTCTTGTAAAACCTCAGTAAAGCAGAGGATTTACAAGTGTTTGCACCCAGTGTGAAGGTGTAGTGAAGGTGTCACAAAGGTGTCATAAAGATGTCATAAAGGTTTTGTGAAGGTGTCATGAAGGTATCGGGAAGTAATTGGGAAGGTATCATGAAGGTATCGTGAAGGTGTCATGAAGATGTCGGTAGCAAAAAGGTACCTTCACAGCACCTTCACGATACCTTCACGACATCTTCGCAACACCTTCACCACGACACCCCTTCACCACACCTTCAGGACACCTTCAGAACACCTTCACGAAACCTTTGCAACACCTTCACGACACCTTCATGACATCTTCATGGCACCTTCCTGACCCCTTCACAACACCTTTGCAACACCTTTGTGACACCTTCACAATACCTTCTTTGCAACACCTTCATGACACCTTTGCAACCCCTTCACGACACCTTCACGCTACCTTCATGACACCTTCACAAAACCATTGCAACACCTTCATGACACCTTCATGACACCTTCATGCCACTTTCACAATACCTTCGTGACATCTTCATAACACCTTCATGATACCTTCATGACACCTTCCCAATACCTTCATGACACCTTCACAAAACCTTTGCAACACCTTCATGACACCTTCATGATATCTTTATGACACCTTCACGACCCCTTCACAGCATCTTCATGACACTCCTTCACCACACCTTCATGACATCTTCATGACACCTTCACAATACCTTCAGACACCTTCCCAACACCTTCACAACACCTTCCCCATACCTTCACAACACCTTCCCCATACCTTCAGGATACCTTCATGACACCTGCCTGATACCTTCATGACACCTTCATGACATCTTCATGACACCTTCCTGATACCTTCCTGACATCTTCTCAATACCTTCATGATACCTTCGCGACATCTTCACGACACCTTCATGATACCTTCAGCGACATCTTTATGACACCTTTGCGATACCTTCACGACACCTTTGTGACACCTTTGCAACCCCTTCATGACACCTTCACAATACCTTTGCAACACCTTCCCGATACCTTTGCAACACCTTCATGATACCTTCATGACACCTTCCCAATACCTTCATGCTACCTTCACCAAACCTTTGCAACACCCTCACGACACCTTCACGACATCTTCATGACACCTTTGCAACACCTTCCCGATACTTTCACAACACCTTCACGCTACCTCCATGACATTTTCGCAACCCTTCACCACACCTTCACGACATCTTCACAACACCTTTCCAATACCTTTCTGACACCTTCACGACCCCTTCACCACACCTTCATGACATCTTCATGACACCTTCATGATAACTTCACGACACCTTCCTGATACCTTTGCAACATCTTCACAATACCTTCGTGACACCTTCCCAATACCTTCATGATACCTTCACCAAACCTTTGCAACACCCTCACGGCACCTTCGGCAACATCTTCATGACACCTTTGCAACACCTTTGCGACACCTTTGCGACACCTTCACGACACCTTCATGACATCTTCATGACATCTTCATGACACCTTTGCAACACTTTCACGATACCTTCATGACACTTTTGTGACACCTTCATGACAATGATATTCTTCACAAGCTCACAGCACTGTCACAGCACCTCCCCACATTTTGTATACCTTTTGTACACCTTCACTATCTTCAAAAATTTGACTTGTGATTCCATAAATCTACAGTAAGACTTGCACTCTTACACTATCATTTTATGAACTCCCGTCTCTATATATATCTTATGTAAGTCTATATGATTTACCCAAGATTTATGGAATACCTGCTATTCAATAAATTTAAAATAATTCCCCTTGACTTACAGGGGTCATACTTTAACTCTTTCAGCATATCCAGGATACTATATGTATTCCATCTTGGTGTAAGACTTTTCTGTGAACTTATGACATTCTATGGAAATATTTTGGATTCCATAAAGCTTCCATAATACACCTGATTTTATTGATCCATTTCTGTTACCATTTTGTCACTCAGTAAATCTATGATAAATACAATGACAATTTCTTGTGATTTACTATAGCTTTTAATCTCATAAATCTTCTGTAAAACTGGCCAGTCTTACTATATGACATACTGTGACCATGTGTATATCTTAATGGTATTATGCTATGTCTTACTGTGACAGAATGTCACATTGAAAAATCCTAGTAATACAACTTGATTTACAGAATCCTTATGGAACTGTTGTGAAATTTTTGCTTTTCTGTAATACTTCTGTAATACTTCTGTAATACTTCTGTAATACTTCTGTAATACACAGAGATATACAATTGATTGGCACTAAGTAAGTCTTTAGTAATGTCATAGTATGACAGTGTATTTACAGTATTTCATTTGTGTAAGTCTTCTATAAATCCAGGCTGTATTACTCTATGACATACTGTGACTCTGTGTCACAACAAAATGTTTCTGTATTTCTCAATGGTATTGTAGTATGTATTACTGTGACAGAATCTCACATAGAAAGACCCCAGTAATACACCCTGACTTACAGAAACCTTATGGAATTGCTGTGGAATTTTGGCTTTAACATAATACTTCCATAATACATGGGGATTTACAAACTGATTGGCACTGAGTAAGTCTTCAGTAATATCACAGTATGACAATGTATTTACGGGTATTTGCACCCAGTGCCAAAGTAAATATAATTCTTCTGCTTGGGGTCCCTCTCATTCCCTTGATATAAGTAAAAAGTGTCCACCAATAAGATTATGCCTTTTTCGCTAGCGTAGTCCACTGCCTTTAATGCTGGTGCACTGCATATAGCGGCTTTGACCATTTCGAAAGCTTTCTCTTGTTCTGGTCCCTGGTAAGTTTGTATAACGGTACTGCTATAGCACCATAATCTTTCACATACATCCTAAGAATACCTGCGGTACCTAAGAAACTCCTAAGCTTACTAAGGTCCTTTGGCACAGGCCATGTCTTAATTACTTCCACTTTTTCTTCATCTGGTTCTCGACCTTCATAAGTACATATAGGACCAACTATCTTAGCTTCTGGACTACAGAGGAACATTTTCTTCCCAGAGAAGGTCCCACCAGCATACTTCATGTGTTGCACTACTCGATTCAAATTTTGGAAGTGATCCCAGACGAATTTTCTTATGCCAGGATTTTCTGGTATTGTCTCATAGCCCCCATCCTTAGTCTCATATCTCAACAGTGGTCCCTTGATGGGCACATCGTCTACATAAGGAATAGTGACATGAGGCATCTCCTCTTTGAGAATATAAGTAACATCATTGTGGAAAATCGGGACTGAATTAGTCCAACCCATTGGTCATTTAACCAGTCGATGAAGTCCAAAGGGCATTTGGAATGCAGTCATATCTCTCAAGGACTCATCAATGTATTGATGATCGTAGCCGACAAAGATGTCTAGTGTCCTGAGGCATGCTCTGCCCATAAATTCCCTAGTGACATCAGCAGTGGCCAGTGGCACACTTTATTCAGGGGTTCCAGACTATGTACTATCCTGACTCAACCATCCTTCTTAAGAACACAAAACCATTTTCCCTGGTAGCTACCATTGCATGGTTCATACGTTCCAGCAGCTATCTTTTCCTTGATGAGTTCACATATCTCCTGATATTTTCCTGGCAGAACTGGGAAGTTCTTCTCTACCCAAGAATTCTACCTTAAAGTTACCAGCTTCTTCGGTCTTCCAAGCGAACCCTAACTCTTGCAACTTCATAAATATGTTGGAATTTGAGGACCACTGTCTGACCAACATGTTTTGCGTCCTCAAGTCAGACCTTGATGGTAGGTGCAGTAGGGTTCATTGAGTAGAGGACAGGTTCAATGTTAAGGCCAGCCATGGTGATGAGAGCATGGAAGTTGTCGACGTATTCGTCAACAGAAGCTGTGCCTTGTACGTTCATCTTCTGCATGAACTCCTTGATGAACTTGGTTTCAAATTCTTGCCAGATATCGAAGTGGGAGGAGCCGTAGAGGTGTCCATGGTTGATGAGGCTTTGACGGTAGGTGGCAGCACGACCTGTGTGGAAATAGGACAGCACCCACATAATCTTGGCGATATCGTCTTCGAAACAAACAGTGCTAGCATAAATGATCGCACTGGTCCACCAGACTCAGCCATTAGCACGTTGACCATCAAAGATGCCAGGTGGGGACGCCTTAGCATGTAAAGCTCCAGAAGAGTGATGAGAGGAGGAGTAGAAGACAAAGCAGAGGATGGAGGTCGAGTGGGGTGTTGTGATGGGGGTTGAGGAGATGGAGGTGGAGGGGATTTCGGCCTTGGAGGACAGTGAGGATCTCAGCAAGTTGCTCGCTCTGACTCTGAGAAGCCTGTTCTAGATGGGCCAGATGAGCGTCAAAAGCTTCAGACATCGTGGGGGACCCAGGTAATGAAGCAGAAGAAACAGAGGGTGGAGAGAACTGAGGAGTGGAGGAGGAGTCTTGGGGAACTGTAGGAGGAGGAGCAAGAGCAGTGTGAGCACTATTGGAGTTGCTTTCACTGGTATCTGGAGCTCAGAAAGAAATGGTTGCCAAAGACGACTAGTCCACTTGATGAGGAGTTTTTCTACTGTAAGGGTGACTCCTGACACGTGAGGCACTCACTCAACAACTGCAGGAGGAGATCCAAAGATATATAAATCAGAACTAGAAGATACAAGGCTGACATACTATGCACCTGCAGGAGGAGATCCAAAGAGAAAAACTCAAGGATACTTGCCTGCAGGGAAGGGGTATATATACTCGTATGAAGGCCTGGTAAAAGATCTGCAAAACTGTACAGTTGAAACAAAGTAATAGAAAGGTGGAATGATGAAAGATCAAAATGATGAACAATGAATGATGGATGATGAAACAATGAAACTGGGGTAAACAACTCAATGAAGTCCAGATAAAACGAGAATAAACAAGTCCTAAAGGAGAAGGGAAGGAAAAAGGAACCTGTCCCCTTACAGGGTTGGGAGGATGACTGGAAAACAGCAGAGGCCGGGAAAAAGGTGAAGTTGGAAGAGGAAGAGGCGAGGTTGCTTTGGGGATGGATGGAGGTGATGGAAAAGTATGAGGTGTGGCAGAAGTCAATGGCAGTTGTGAACAGGAATGCGGAGAGGTGAAGGTCTGGTGGGGAAGGAGAGGGAAATGTAGCGGGAATGTCGGAAAAGGCAAAGGGAAAACAGCCAGCAGGAGCAGAGCCAGCAAGCCCGCGTGCATCTTGGAGAAGGAGAGTAGACGAGGATAGCAGAAACGAGTCAGAGAACAATGTTGATGAAGGGGATGTGTTTGAAGACCTGTGTGATTGGTACGGAAGGCATGGGATTCCATGCATTTCCAATGGACACAGGAAAACTGCTTGTAAAGGTTGTGCCAATGCTAAGAGCAGGTGCAGCTTTACCAGTTGGGCTGAGCTGTTTCCTGACACCTCCTTACTCATCCCAATCCAGCTCGCTCAACTCAATTGCCTCATCAGGATTGGAGACACCATGGACGCGATCGCAAAGCACTTTAACATCGACGTCAAGGAAGTGGCAGCAGATGTGTGGAGTGCCAATGAGAAGAGGCTGATGTCTATTGGGGATCTGGTGGGAAAGGCAAAAGGAAAGGGGAAAGCCAAGGGATCAGCCAGAACGAAGAGAGGAAAGGGGAAAGCCAAGGGATTGGCCGGAACAAAGAGAGGAAAGCTGAAGTCCAAGGCTACTGTGGAGGACTAGGAATGGGTCCAGGAAGCACAGACATGGACTTGTGTAGATTTATTGTATATAGTCCCTGCATGTAATGGATACTCGACTGGACCCGGATGGGCAAAAAAACTCTTGGATTTTTTTCGAAGTGTGAATAAGATCAGGACTGAAAGGAAGTATGAATCGAGTGCATGTAATGTGATCGTAAATTGGAAATGAATCGGAAAGTCTTGGAAAGGACTTGTAAATGGTAGAAACAGATGAGACAGAGATAGAGAAAGTAGAAAGGGCTCAGAAGCGATTATAATGGAAGTGGACTGGGTTTTGTCAGATTCTTCTTGTGAAAGTCTGCAATAGCTTCATCAGCAGTAAGCTCATCTGCCAGAATCCATGAGAATTCCTTGTCAGTGCCTTCATAACCAGACCACTGTACCATGTATAAGAGAGGACATTTCTGGCAGTGCCAGTCAAATTTTGAGTCTAAGATTTCAGTGATTTCATACTGGAGTTCACCTTCAATCTCGACTGGGGCCAGTGGATCCAGTTGTTGATTCAGAATGGTGTTGGGAACAGCAGGTTCAAGTTGGGACACATGGAAGATGGGATGAATAGTGTGGAGATAGTCAGGAAGTTTTAGGGTATACAACAGAGAGCTAGGATGGGCGATGACCTTGAAAGGACCTAGGAACTTTTCAGAAAACTTTGGAGTGGGTCAGGTAGTCTTAATACGTTTGGCTGATACAAAGACTTCAGAACCGATAGGGATATCCGGTAAATCCAGACGACGTTTGTCAGCTTGAACCTTATAACATTGCTGAGCTTCCCGGATCTCATCCCAGAGGAAGGTATGAAGTTCCTCAAGATTAACGACAAAATACCAGGCATGCTCAGAAGCAAGGTTGTAGTCCAGATGTACTGTGAGGTTTGGATGGAAACCCTTATTTGCGAAGAAAGGAGTGATTCTGGTGGAAGCGTTTGGAGCATTATTGTAAGCAAGCTCAGCAATGGGAAGTAAGGAAGACCAGTTGTCCTGTTGATAGGAACAATAGATCCAGATATACTGCTCAAGTGTTTGGTTGGTACGCTCAGTTTGTCTGTTGGCTTCTGGGTGATAACCCAAAGTGAAATGAAGTTCCATGTCTAAGGCTTTGCCCAAAGACTGGAAGAAATGGGAAATGAATTCGGAACCACAATCGGAAGTGACATGGTTAGGAACACCATGTTTAGAGAAGATGTGGAGAACAAAGAGTTCCGCGAGTTGTTCCAAGGTGATAGTGTCATGGGTAGGAATGAAAATTCCCTGTGCTTGGTCCACAATTACCAGGATCGCTGTGTATCCATTGGAATCTGGTAATTGCTCAATAAAATCCATGGAAATTGAATCCTAGGGACAGACTGGAACAGGAAGGGGTTTGAGTAGACCATAGGGGCAATGTCGACGAGGCTTGTTGCAACCACAAACCGTGCAGGAAGACACATAGTCCCAGATGAATTCCCAGATCTTTGGCCAAGTGTAATCCCATCAGATAAGATTGAGAGTCCGGTTCTGTCTGAAGTGTCCTGCAAGTGGATGGTCATGGTGCTGATGTAATACTTGAAGTCAGAGGTCAGAACCCACAGGAACGAATATCCTGTTGTCTAAGCATAGAAGTCCAGTTTCATCGAGTTTCCATCGGGTTGCGTCCAGATCCTGAGCAAGCTTAAGACCTGCTTGAGATTCCGGATCAGAAGCATAAGATTCCTGAATAGTGGAATGGAGTTGCTCAATATCCATGATGACTAATGCACGGAGCATTGGACCTATGAGAATAAGTGAATATGAGGACACTTGTTAAACAAGCGAGGCGACAAATACTATTGTGGCTCTTTAGGTATGGACAGTAAACTACTAAGTATTTATACTGTTGGCTACTGTGGCTATGCGAGTCCATAAATATAACACTGTGGAGAAAAGCGGATACTACGATGTTATGTCTGATATCAGTTCAGAGTCAACGATGTAAGAAATGATGTAAGTACTGAGTAGTATAGAAAGTAGGTGGTGCATATGTGGATACAAGTAGATCGTGTATACTAGAGGGTGGAGAGAAAGATAAGATTGTTCGTTGTAAGTATAGTTCAATATAAAATTCCAACACTCCTCCTCAAACCTTTGCGAGTCCCATAGATGAAGTGAAGTGTTTGGCTTTAAGGGATGGTAAAGCCTTAGTGAAAATGTCGGCAGTCATTTTGTCAGTAGGGCAATATGCAAGTCGAATTTTGCCTTCTTCAATGACATAGCAGATAAAGTGATATCGGATGTCGATGTGTTTGGTGTGAGCATGATAACGGTTGTCCTTAGCGAGTGCGATAGCCAATTGGTTGTCCAAGTGAATAAGAATAGAATTGGTGATAGATCCAAAGATTTCGGATATGAAGTTCCGAGTCCATATGGCTTCCTTGGCAGCATGAGATAGAGCAATGTATTTGGCTTCAGTAGTGGAGAGTGAGATCATGTCTTGTCATTTAGAAGACGAAGATATAGCTCCGCCATTAAGCATGAAGATGTAACCAGATATGGTGTGTCGGTCTTCGTTAGACATTCCATCTGCATCTGAATAACCAATAATGTCTGTCTGCTTCTTTCCATAAGTCAACCAATGATCCTTTGTCGATTTGAGATAAGTGAATACGCGTCGTAAAGCATTCCAGTGGTGTGATGCCTGGATTATGAGCAAATCGGGCAAGTTGTGAAACTGGATATGCAAGATCTGGGCGTGTAGCATGACATAAATATTGTAGAGCACCTAAAGCTTCTCAATATGGCTTGTCGTGCATCTGGGCAATTTCTTCGATGGTAGTAGGACTTTGTGATGTTGATAAGTGAGTATGTGGATCAAATGGTATAGAGACGGGTTTGGTGTCGGTGAATCCGTAACGGCGATGATGGAGTCAATGTAGGATTGTTGTGACATCTGGAGTGTGCATTCCTGCCTGTTCCTGCATATCTCAATTCCTAACATCCAGTGTAACTCTCCTGTGTCTGTAACTTCTACCTTCTCTTTAATCTTCTTCTTCAACTTCTCCATATCTGCCATAGTGTCAGTAACCAATGTCATGTCATCAACGTGAATGAATAGAATGATGAATGTATTAAGTCGGTAAAAGATGGTGTGATCAAAGTTAGATTGTGTGAGTCCGATGTCCTTCATGATTTTGCAGAATCATAGATACCAACAGCATCCGGCTTGTTTGAGTCTGTAAAGAGCTAATTGAAGACGGAGTACTTGACCAGGTTTGACTCCTATCATCTCGATGCTGGGAGGTGGTTTCATGAATATGTTTTCATTGGGATCAGTTTTGCTGTAAAGATATGCTGATTTGACGTCCATTTGGTGAGCTTCCATGTTACGATATGCTGCGATGGATAGAATGATGCGTCCTGATGTCATCTTGGCGACTGATGCGAATGTTTCATCTGGGAAATAGTTGTATCCACGCACAACAAGTTGTGCTTGATGTTCCTTGACCTTTCCATGTTCGTCCTTCTTCATCCTATAAACCCATTTTCCAGTGAGAATGTTGGTGTCTGATGGTGCATAGACCGGAATGAATTTTCCTCATTCTTTATGTCTCCTCATCTCCTCTTCCATAGCTTCCTTCCATTTGGGCCAATCTGGTTGTCATTTTGCTTCCGCAACTGAAAGTGGATTGTAAGCTTCAAGTTCGGATGTAACCTGAGCAAGACTAGCGGTAAGCAAATTGGCAGATTCTACTCCTCCTGTCTTCTTCATCATAGATCTGGTGATAGGTCTTCTACCTGTGACAATTTCGGGTGGAATGATGATCTCAGGTGCGATAGGTTCAGTAATTTCGATGACGGGATCAACTGTATTCGACTCAGGGATCTTCTGTTCCAAATTGATGAAATCATTATCCTCCTCCTCACTGAGTTGGATCAGTTGATTTGTGAATTGGATGTTCCGTTTGATGGTGATGGATTTCTTCTTTGGCCAATAGATGTAGTAACCCTGGGATTCCTTTCCTGGTCCTAACCAACGTCCTTCAACTGCCTGATCTTCCAATTTGTTGGGTTTTGGAGTATGTTTGATGTAAACAATAGAGCCGAATGGATGAAGATCTGAGATGTCTGGGATAGTTCCGAATTGTTTCTCATAGGGAGTCTTCATGTCAATAGCTTTGTGTGGGGTACGATTCCAAATGTAGGTTGCATAGAGCATAGCCATGCCCCATAACCATTTCGGTAAACCTGATGAGATGAGCATAGCCCTGATGGTGTTGAGAAGCGTATGATGACTTCTTTCCACAATACCGTTCTGTTCTGGTGTATTGTGTACTGTGAGTTTCCTTTCCGTTCCTTTTCCTTCCAAATACTTTGTGAATTCTCCTCCTAGAAATTCTCCTCCTCGATCTGATTGCAGAATTTTGATGATAATGTTGAATTGAGTCTCGAGGGTGGTCTGGAAGATGACGTATTTGGTGAATGATTCATCTTTAGAGTGAAGTAGAGGGCATTGTCGATAAGCATGAGTGAATACTCCTGGTGATTGATAGTCCTGACTGATGCTGGTCCCCAGACGTCCATGTGCATTCTGTCTCCAAAATTCTCAGCGCATGGAGTAAGATGTAACTTTGGGATAGCGAGACAAGCTCCTTTGGTGCGCATACATACAATGCATTCAATCTGTTCCATTTTGTTTGGATCAAGACGTAATCCTTTGACTGCATTGTTTGCGAATAAGGTTTCGATGTATTGATAACTCTGGTGACCAGTAGCACAATGGGCTTCATATAAGGATAGGGTGCAGTTGGTAACAGAATAAGCATTTTCATGCTCAATGATTTGGTAAAGCCCATGCACTTTTGGAATGTGAGTGATGTTACAACCTTGTTTCGAGATAACCATGATTCCTCCTTCAATATGAATGTTGTACCCTGTGTCGTCCAATTTACTCAATGATACTAGCATGTTTGGCATGTCTGGACAATAGAGAGTGTTGTGTAAGGGTAAGAAGTGAGGTTTCTCCTTTGTATCAACTGTTTCGATGTGTAGGGTGCCTTTCCCTTGGGATGTGAATGTATCGGAGTTAGCAACTTGGATTCGACAAGTGGGAACGGTCTGATAGTTTCGTAATTGATCTCGGAGTGAGGACATGTGGGATGAGCATCCGGAATCAAATAGAATTGGTGGAGTATGTTCCAGTGCTATGAAAGCTGCTTCTTCAGCTATGTCAGAGCAATCGATAGTGGGGTGATCAATGGGATCTTCGATTTCTGGGATTTCAATGGCCATCCAACTTCCTTCATCACTATCTTCTTCGTTCTTTTCTCTAGCGCTACTCGCTGTATCCCTTCCTTTTCCATTTCTTTGTTGTCCATTCTCTCCATTCTTTCTATCTTCTTTATAATTCCTATCATCTTGGTGTTCTCTGGTGACGTTAGTGTGCTGCATGTGTTTCGATGTACAGTTCTTGGAGAAATGACCAAGTCCTCTGCAGTTGTAACAGCTGGGTTCTTCCCTTGTTTGGTTGTTGCCTTGCCAATTTCCTCCTCCTCCACCTCTGCCTCTGCCTCTGCCTCTGAAATTTCCTTGACCTCTGAATGATGATCCTCCTTGGCCTCCTCTGCTATTTCCTCTGCCTCTTCCTCCTCTTCCCCTAAATCTGCCATGTCCTCTGCCTTGGAAGTTGTCATTGGAGTAATTCGCAGATTTTTGTGATTTGTTGGAGCTAGAAGCAAAGTTCTTGCCCTGTGCTTCTGTGCGAATGGCTGCGATCAACATTTCTGGTGTTAACTTGCTAGGTTCTTCTCTGTAAACAGTGATGAGGGCTTTGATGGTGGCTTGATACATATCGGGAGTGGAAGAGATAATGGCCGATTTGAATTGGGAATCAGGAATGGTAACTCCACAATCAGCTAGTTCGTCCATGATAGCAATGAGATTGTCAAGGTGTTTACCAACTTTAGCTGGGTTGGTACAAGTGAGGGAGAAAAGTCACTTTTCCAAGCTGGCTTCGGTGAGGGGGTCCTTTGTGTCATAATCCTGTTTCAATGCATCCCACAACTCCTTTGATGTCAGCTTGTTCTTGTAACACCTAAAAATGGTGTCTGGTAGTGTGCTGATAATGCCGTTCAACAGGTCTTTATCCTGCTATTGTTGATCTGCCAGTGATGTGGGTTCTGTGGTTAGATACTTATCATATCCAATAGATCCTGCTGTCCTCTGTACTCTCGTTACCCATGTACTCCAATTAGATCCGTCCTTCTCAAGTTTCGTAACTTTGTTGAATGCTTTGGTTGCCTTGGACATGTCGTCGTCTGAATCTGAATCTGAATCAATTGTATCGTCTGGATCAGATGGATCGGGATCTGGATTGGATGGTGGAGAAGGTGAGCTGGGTGGATTAGGATGTGGTTCTGGATCTGGATTTGGATCGGGATCTTGTGATGGAGGATTTGGTGGAGGTGGCATTGGATCTCTTTTCGGTGGCTGTTCTGGGGCTTCTGGTACAGATGATGACGATGGCTGTGGATCTGTTAAGTCCAGGCAGATCCTAGCGTTAGGAAACACGTCGGACCTGAGCGGAAGTCTTATTGGGGTTTTTGGGAAAGGATGAAGACGAATCCGGGCAGAACCGATAGTCTTTGAGATAGAAGTATAAGGAAGACACGGAATGGAATCTGTTAAGATGGTACTATGTTGTCTGAAGTCGGATGAGGTTAGGAGACCAGCTAATTTGATTTTAGACTTAAGCTATCTACTATAAAGTTGCTAGCTTAAGTACTACTTCGGAAACTATCGGAATGAAGAGGAGTAAGATAGGGATGGTTCAGAAATAAAGGAAAAGTACATGGTGCTATTGGAGATGGATGGAGTACTGCGGAACGAAGTGGAAACAAAGTGGAACGGATTGGAGATGAAGTGGAGTAAGTTTTGGGGATTAGATACGAGCTATCTGGTAGTTATCCGAAATGAATCACGGGTTCCCGGATGGGATCCATTTGTGGAGATTAATAGTGGAGCTCGGATATGAATCGGAAATGAATGATTGGAAAGTGTTCGGGATGAAAGGGAATGAAGTTCGAAATAAAAGGAAAAGAAGTTCGGAAAAGGATTGGATACGATCGGAAAGATGTACGGAAGCATAGATATTACAGGATCTGATGATGTGGAGGGCTGTGGCGCAGCTTCTCATGGCTGTCCTGGAGGTGGAAATACGAGTGGATTCCTTGGCAGTGGTGCTGTGCATTCTCGATGACCGTTGATAAGTGGTTCTTGTCCTCTGTTTATGTGTTGTCCCCAAGGATTTGGGTTTGCCTTTGGTGGTAGTGGGATAGAGTTGTAGTGATTTGGACAGGGATGAGCCGTTTTGTTACACTGATAAAATTCTTCGCTTTCTATGTCCCAAAAACGATGCACAATGGAGATCTGGTGCTGGTGGACCTACTCTTGTGGTCTGGGACTGCCTCTCCTAGACTGGTTTCTAGATCCTGACTGTGATCTGATTATCTGTTCAGGTTGTCGACCCTGGGTGCTGGCGATCCGTGCCTTGAACTGTAGCGTTGCGAGCTACTAGTCATACAATGTCGAGAGCTAGACGATGAGATGTGATTAGGCTAGGGCAGGGCCCATAACCTATGAGAATAAGTGAATATGAGGACACTTGTTAAACAAGCGATATGACAAATACTATTGTGGCTCTTTAGGTATGGACAGTAAACTACTAAGTATTTATACTGTTGGCTACTGTGGCTATGCGAGTCTGTAAATATAACACTGTGGAGAAAAGTGGATACTACAATGTAATGTCTGATATCAGTTCAGAGTAGTATAGAAAGTAGGTGGTGCATATGTGGATACAAGTGGCGTGTATACTAGAGGGTGGAGGGAAAGATAAGATTGTTTGTTGTAAGTATAGTTCAATATAAAATTCCAACAGGACCTTCCAGGAAAGAAGCTCAGAGCGACTCGAAAAGTTGTTCATGAGTAAAGACTGGATGGAAATTCTGCAGATTGACCTTGGCATAGCCACTATCCCCCTCTTTTGGGTAGACGTCCCACTGTCTAGTCAGAGAATCTGGTTTGGCACCCAATTTACCTAGTTGGAGCTGAATAATGAGATTAAATCCAGAAAGGTACTTGGACCACCATACTTGATGTCAAGAAAAATATTCCAAATTCTTATGGTCTGTGACAACATCAATAGGGGATCCAGAGCCTTCCAGGTAATGCTGCCAAATATGGAATGCTTCAAAAATTGCAAGCAATTCCTTATCGTGGACATCGTAATTGAGTTCGGCAGCGTGAAGGGTGTGGGAATGCAATGCAATGGGATGGACCAAGGACTGGAGCAGAAGCGAAAGCATGCTTAAGGTATTCAAAGGATTGTTGGCATGCCAGCGTCCATTTCCACAGGATAGCTTTTCAGGTAAGATGGGTGAGGGGTACAATGATATCAGAATAATTATAAATGAACTGCCTGTAAAATTACAGAATCCGAGGAAAGACTTTATATCCCAGACTTTCCGAGGAACAGGCCAGTCCAGGATAGTATGGATTTTAGCAGTATCCATCGTAAGACCCTCAGGAGAGAGAATGTAGCCTAGGTACTCCACAGTATCAACAGGAAAAAAAACATTTTTTGGGATTGACGAAGAGGCTGTGCTTGCAGAGCCAGCAGAACACTTCATGTACATGCTTCTTGTGATCCTCCTTGTTTTCCAAGTAAATCAGGACATCATCCAGATAAACGATGATGGTAATGTTGAGGAGATCCTTGAATATATCGTTGATAAAGCACTGGAAAGCGGCGGGAGCATTGCTGAGACCGAAAGGCATCACTTTCCATTTGAAGGAACTGTAGCAGGTCTGGAAAGCTGTTTTCCATTCATCTCCTTTGGCAATGCTGACCAAGTGGTAAGTGTGACGTAAGTCCAGCTTGGGATAGATCTTCGCGTGCCTAGGAGTGTCTAAAAGCTCGGAAATGAGTGGAAGTGGGTACCTATCCTTCTTTGTGATGGCATTGAGGCCACGGAAGTCAACACAGAGCCGAAGCTCTCTGTTTTTCTTTTTCACAAAGAGGACCAGAGCCACAAAGGAAGAGAACGAGGGTTTGATAAAACCCATGGCAAGATGTTTGTTGACGAATTTTTGTAATTCCCCTAGTTCCCGATTGGATACCGGATAAATCCAGGCAACTGGTGGAGGTGCACCATCGACCAAATCAATTTTGAGATCATAGGGACAATGCAGAGCCAGCTTATCCAAGAGTCCTTCATCAAAAACATCAGAAAAGTCAGCTAGATACTTGGGAGCCTTTGGAGCGGGCTTGGATTCTGAGTTTGATGTGGATGCGGCCTGAGCCTGTACCTCTGGTTCTGGATTGAGTCGGAGAACCATCAGATCCAGCTGATCTTGTTTGCAACAGCAATGGAAAGCTGCTGCTCCAATGATAGTGATACAGGTGTCATCGACAGAAGACACCATTTGTGTGACAGAAGGATAGGAATATATGGGTTCATTCAGCCAGGGAGGTTTCTTGGAGTGAGTGGATGGCTTTAAAGCTGGAAGTGGTGTGGAAACCATGGGAACCAGGTCAGTGACAGATGGCGGAACACAGGGTCCAGAGCTCAGAGAGACAGCAACTGGTTTGGGCCCACGGAATGCAATGTTTCCTTTTGCCCAATCAACCAACTGGTTTGGGCCCACAGAATGCAACGTTTCCTTTTGCCCAATCAACCAATGGGTTGTAGCAGGAAAGAAAACTATATCCTAGGACACCCTTACAAGTTGAGTCAACATTAGTGATGTAGAAGTCAAGAGAAACTCGCTCCCCCATCGGAAAGTACACGGAAACAGAGCATACTTTATTAATTGTACACGGGACAGAACCATCAAGCAAATGTAGATGAATGGGAGGAATGGGAACAGTAGATAGGGAATGTTCAGAAACATATTGGGAATTGATAAAACAATCTGATGAGCCAGAGTCCAAAAGTGACAGAAAAGAAAGGAAAGTGATTGGATTGTTAGTATGACATATTTTCAACGGAAGCGTAAGGGATTTAACAGAAAGAGCAGCTGCATTGAGAGTGACCTCTTGTATGGCACAATCCTAGTCAATGCAACTCTGATCTCGTGCTGAGGTATCAGAGCTGCAGACTATTTTGGGGACTGCTCAGAAGCAGTGCCAGACACAGTGTTACCCATGTCATTAGAGGTGGAAGCTGCTTGGCCATGAGCTTCATTAGCTGCCTTCTGTTTGTTACAGTCGTCCATGGAATGCTTTCCACCACAGAACATACATAAATTCTTCTGTTTGTGGCAGTCCTTCTCAGCCTGAGAGAGTTTCCCATCCTTTCCAAGCTTGTTAGCCCAGGGTTTCGGGTTCTGGCCAGAAGATGACAAAGACAATGATTGAGAGTTGTTGGAGGATGATGGGTTGGAGTTGGAATTGGAATTGGAATTGGACTTCCCAGATTTGTTAGGCTTTCTGGAAGAGCCTGAAGGTTTTCCAGATCCACCATTTCCACCTGAACCCTTTCTGTCACTGTTACCCTTGCCCCCAGTTCTGCTTCTCGCTTCTTTTTGGCTTGATGACACCGGTAACAGGAATCAATGTGGAGGACTTGGGTTTTAAGTCAGAAGAGTCATTCCTCCTCAGAGACGAGGGAAAGAGCATCCTTGATGCGGGGAGCTAAACCTTCTTAAAGAAGTGTCAGAGGGAATGCTCATCCCACACAACCTGTGACACAAGTTGCTGGAAGCGGACGCAATACTTCATGGCCCAATCGGAATCCTTCATATGAAGGTTTTCCAGTTGGTCCTCAGCATCTCTGACCTCATCATAAACCCTGAAATTATCCTTCAACTCCTTGATAAAAATAGTGAAGTCTAGGGTCCAAGGAGCAGGATCCTTGGGATCTGGGTTGAGGATATCCAGTGTCAAGAGCGTTGTCACTTAGCAAAACCACCCAAGTCACATGATGAACAAGATAGATTGACAAGTTACAATGAGATGAGAGAGAGAGATATAGAGAAATAGTAGAGGCGAGGAAAGGATGAGTAGCTGACTATGCTCAACACTGCACTGTACTGAGAGTGGAGTGGAGACGAAGTGAACAGACTAAGGAACTAACTACAAGTCCTTTGGTATATATGTAAAAGAAGTGAATTGAGAATAAGTGAATAAGTGAGAATGTCCATGGAGATAGGAATTGGAGGAGATAAATGATGTACATGTAAGATCAAGTGATGGTAACTGTAGATGGGGAAGATGATGATGGGAATACAAGAGAAATGAATAGTAGTTTGTGGAGTTAAGAAATGAATAGGGAGGTGAATAGAGCGGCGATTCGATGAATCTATATTAGCTTTTCTTAAGATAGTTGCGAATTTTGTCATTGCGACTTAAGACAGCTCAAGTCTGTCTCAAGTCCTGTATTTAGTATATACACTATAAAATGCATTGGACAGTAGCCATCTTAAGATGGCTTGAGGTATGAAAGAAGTGAAGATGGCAGCCATCTTAAGATGACTTAAGATATGAAAAGAAGGAATAAGATATGAAAAAAGTGGAGATGGCAGCCATCTTAAGACGGCTTAAGATATATAAAAAAGGTAAGATGGTTTGAGGTATGAAAAAAGTGAAGATGGTAGCCGTCTTAAGACGGCTTAAGAAATGAAAAAGGATAAGACGGCTTGGGGTATGAAAAACATAAAACTTGCAATTCCATAGTCCACCAGATTCCAGTCTTTTTTTCCTGGCCCTCCGTTTTCTGGCGTTGACTGCAAATTCATTGTGCGCTGGATCCTCGATATTGCCAGCAACAAGACACAACGCTTCGCTGGAAAAATGAATGTATTACTAACCTTGACAAGAAAACATTCACAGAGTAAGGTCACTCACGAGAATGCCGCATTTAGGGAAATGAGATTGCAGAACAGAGAAAGACATTCTACAGCAGATTTGCCACTGAGTGTCACAAGATCCTAATGAAAGCCTAATCATCAACCATCAAAATAAGAAAGACAGTACATACACTGATGAGTTCAAGGGTAGGTTCATCTATCTCAGGCTGGAACTGAGCAAAATTGGTGGGGCTGTAACGAGGAGCATGTTTGAGAGTGGCCATACTGGCATAAAAGCATTATAAAAGGCACCTATATCCAGCAAAACATAAATGTCTTATGTGTGATAGTTTCATTCCTGATATATGCATGTCAGAACGTCACCCAGGGCGAGGAGAAAGGGAATGGCATACATGAGGCTTTTGTAGTAATTGCTCTTGTCAAACTTGTAGATAGGCTGTTGAAAACGACCATGTTGTGGTAACACAGGTGATGGGCCATACTTTTCAAATAGCGAGTGGAAAGCAAGTGGATGACTTTGCATTGTTTCAAGGGCCAAGTATCAGAAATGGCGGCATACCAGGGATCGGGAATAACACTGAGAGGAGATGGCATAGGTGAGAAGGGCAAGGATGAAGACGGTGGCAATGTTGATACAAGCGAAGGTGACTTGTTGAAGGTGGTGGTTGCGTTTAAGAGTCACTGTGACTGTGACCTGACGCGTGAGGTCAACGTGAGGTCATGTTTGGTCTCATGATCACATGCATTTGTTTTAATTGTTAGGGCCCAGACTCGGATACAAGCTTGTCCACTACCACCACTATTGTCCACTGTGTCAGCGAGAACGATAACGACTGTAACAAGAACAACACTGAGTACACGCTCAGCATTCCAACCATTCAGTCTCTATCATACCTTACGCTTCCATTTCTATGACATTTTTTCCAACCTCTCTCCATCTATAAAAGCACCCTTACCGTCTCTCCTCTCTTCACAGCAGCAATGCTGGTATAAGCATTAACACTGATGCCCTTGCTCCTGGCAGTAGCGCTGACTATCATGGGAGTAGAGGTTGATGGTGGAAGACTTGCTGTGTGGCCAAGGTATGTTATCTTTATTACCTTCTCTTCCTTCGTTGGTCTTCCTTTGGTTTTTTTTCTTTACTCCTGCTCATGCCAACTGTGTATCATGCGCATATATTCACTGCCTTCCTATTTTTACTTCTTCTCTTTCCACTGTTCTCTCATCATCCTCCACCCATCTTAATGTTCCAAATTTCATGTCATTTATTCCTTCTGCTCTTTTCCACTGATAATCTGACTAACTACTCTGCCATTTCTTTCCTTCTTCTTCATATGGCCATTGAGGTAGAGTAAGAACTACCCTGGAACTTATATGGTGTAGGATGGCAGGCTGTGAGTGGTTTGCAACATTCTTTGCTGAAGTCAGACTTGAGTGTGGTGGATTGAATTCTAATCGACTTGTACTTGTAAGTTGACTTGTTTTATATCTTAAGCCATTTTAAGATGGCTTACCTTGTTCACTTTGCTCATATCAAAGTCGTCTTTTTCATATCTTAAGTCGTCTCACCTTTTTCAGATCTTAAGCTGTCTTAAGTCATCTTACTCTTTCACATCTTAATCCCTCTTCCCTTTTCATATCTTTAGCTGTCTTAAGACACGATCTTCGCTTTTTTCATTCCCTAAGCTGTCCTACTCTTATTCATCTTCCCCTTTCCTACATTTTAAGCTGTCTTAAGATAGCCCCTATTGTGACCTTCAACTGTCTTACCGTTTTCATATCTTAAGTTGTCTTAAGATCATCTTCACTGTTTTCATGTCTGCCGCCATACTACCATTTTCAATGTCTTATTTAATGTCTTAAGCTATCTTCAGATGGCTACCATCCAATGTATTTTATAGTGTATATACTAAATACAGGACTTGAGACAGACTTGAGCTGTCTTAAGTTGCAATGACAAAATTCGCAGTTATCTTAAGAAAACCTAATATAGTTACAGCGATTTGTGACATCCAGCTCGAAAAATTCAAGCACAGTACCGGAGAGGTAGGAATGTGTGAAGCTGATTTTTGCAGCATCAGTGGCATACACATGGGGACAATTCTGAAGGTTGATTTGGACTTGGATGAGGAAAGGATGGAGCTTCTTCAGATCAGATCCATCGAAGGTAGCAGGCTTCTTGACGTTGGTTTTCTCACTCGATCCAGGTGCTGTCACAAACTGCTACAGTTCTTTGTCCTCCTTCTTCTTCTACTACATTATTGAACCCATTTTCTGATCATTTGTCTATTGCATTTCCTCAATAAACCTTTTAAACCTTATGTTACTGACTTCAAACCTTATAGAACCTGTCAAACTCTATAATAACTGTCAATCAATCTTCCATTCCATAGATACTATCTTTACCCTACATTTCTCCATTTTCTCCTATGTTTCTCCTATTTCTCCTATCTTTCTCCTATCACTTATTCATTGCTCTTCTATATAAACCACTAGACATTCTAACTATTCCTTTAGTTCGTTCACTTCATCTCTGCTCCGTATTAGTACTATGCAGTGTAGAGCATAGTCAGCTTACTCATTCTCTATCTCTATCTCTCAATCAATCACTTTGTATCTGTCCTCAAACTGTGTGACTTGGGTAGTTAATTGAGTATACCAGCAACCTTGACACTTGAACGAACTCCCATACACCCACCTCACTATTTGAGTTTTTTCTCTTCTATCTTGTTTATCCCTGTTCTTGACTCCTTTTACCTTTTATCACCATTTCATCTATACTGCAAGCATTGTTTTCCTTTTATATCCACTGGTTAACGACTAGGTGTTGTAGCCTACAAGAGACTAGGTGTCTTTTGTGTTGACTTGGTGTCAATTTGGCTGTAACCATTCATTCTTGACTCCTTTGTCACCAATCTCTATCGCAAGTGTCGTATTCCTTCCATCCTGTCTTCCCCATTCTCTCAGATTCGCTTCGAACTGCCTGAGAGCCCACCTGACTACAAACAACCTCCTCTCCCCCTTCCACTCTATCTACCACACACCGAGTACTGGTGCAGCCACACAGTAGGCATTCGGGCAGATCCTTGGAGTTAAGATCGAAACTTCATCTGTACACATTGTTGGGTTTGGAAACTGGGACCAGGTGATGTGATCCTTTCTGTCTATTCGTACATCTGAGTCACCCTCGACCTCAATACCAAGGAAACTGTTGTTAGGATTACGGGACCTCTATTCCTCAGAGAGTACAATACACCTATTCCATTCCTTACAGACTACAGCACACCTACCTCCTTTATCTTCAAATCCTCATGGTGATTTAAAGGGCAGAAAAGAAGGCCCTAAGAGATTGTAGAAAGAGTATATGACGAGTCGACAGTCTGCATCTGCAGATCCAAATCTTTCCTGTGCAGATCGTCTACACATCTTCTTCAAACCGAGGGTTCTCAACTGCAATTATAACTTGGAGAGTTCGAAACCTTACATATTCTGTGAAAACCAACCTTGTATTAACAGGTACAACACTCAAACACTTCCTGAAACTGAAACCCTTCCTATCGAGTGTGAAGTTGTAACACATAACCAAGAACTCACTACTCAAAAAGCTCACCCTATTGTCAACTCCGAAACTGAACCAGAACAAGGATCATCTACCCCTACATGGTCAGACGTTCATTGAGTCTCAAGCTCAAGGATTTCCCTTGCACTAAGTGGAAATTAAAATTTGAAGCATAGTCTGATTTCCTTGAAATGTAGCATTAAGTACATGTACATAGCCTGGCGTAATGAAGAAAATCCAAACTCAGGCTTTCCCAGCCTTGTTAGGTCCTCAGGACTTGATGCCCATGCTGATGATGTCGTAATATGAAGTCTGTGGGAATAGACCGTCTTCAATGCATTCATGCTGCAGTGCTTCGGTGACCTGGCACTAAACCATCATCATTCCCTCCTTCACTTTCCTCAATTTGCATACCTCCAGCTTGAACCCATTCCTCAACACCTTCCCACTGGCACCACCCTGCACCTATTTTGGCCCAGACCCCACAGCTGTGCAACAATCCTTCAAGGCAAGACTTTTCTTGTCCTTTCTGTCTCTTTCTCATTCCTTCTCTGGCCAACCCTTTCACTGTGGCTCTTCTGGGGTCTTGATCCTGGCTGGGAAATCCACTGGTGCTGTAACCAGAAGTGAGCTGCAGGCAAGGTTGAGCTGGCTTTTCATCCTTTCTTTTCGCTTTTTCTTCTTTACTTTTCTTCTCCTTTCTGACTTCCTGGTCATTCATGCATAATGCAGGTTCTCACTACTGTTGCTGGGATCCTCCACCTGTCACCTTTCTGTTTATGTGCAAACCCCTGAACTGGCACAAACTAATCTGTCCAGTGAGCATAGTCCTTTCAGTGAACATTAGTGCATATTTCCTTTAGCTGTCTGCATCTGCTTTAAGCTCATGCACACTTATAGCTTGGAAGGAGTCGTTAGAACTTTGCAAACTACTCTCATCTTTACCGCAATCTTGAGGATTCATCCTCTTTGTAGTTTCCGACCTCTTTCCAATTACATTAGTACTCGTATCATATACAGTACATAGTTATCGCAGTCACTCAGCAATGATACACCTTGCTTCTACTCAAACCTGGACTGATGGACCAATGTAAGATGTAATTTGCAATTCAGTTGGCCATGTCATCTTCGTGTCCATCAGGATATGACAATGCCAGAGGCAAGTGCCTTTCTTTTCCTCTTGAAAGGAGTCACTGACCACTTTTTTAGTCTGGAGTTTAGAACACAAGAATGGTGAATGGCTGATTGAATGCATTCTATGTGGTGTAACCCAAGATAGATACAAGATGGCAAAGCACCAAACTTTCGACAAGCATATCAAAAACACAAAAAAGCATCTCCGTCGACTTGAGAAAGCCGCCTCTGACTTCAATGAACAGGATCCCAGTGGCCTGTCAGTAACTGCAGGTGTCCCAGTTATGTCTTGGGCCGACGTTGCTGCGACACACCTCATGCAGACCCTCGGTTCTGCTGAGGCTCCCAAGGAGTCCTTACCGCCTCTGTCTAGTTTTTCCGACTTTCCTGGATTCCCCGAGCTGCATTCTGGTGTTTCTATTGATTGGAGCGAGCTGGATGACATACAGCCAGAATTTTCAAGCTCCCGCAAACAGGAGACTGTCCAGTTGTTAACCAAGTCTATGCTGCATATTTTTGAACATGGGCCAGATAGTATTGACTTGGATGATGAATGTGATGAAAGGTCAATGCATAGTCAGGACAGTGATGCAGAAAGAGGTCAGTTAAATTCCATTCTCTCTGTTGCAGTATACTGACCTTACCTTTCATTAGGAACAGATGCTTTTGAGCCTCCAACAAGCAAGCGGCAACACAGAGACAATTCCGATTTTCAGTCTCTGGAGTGGTTTCCCTGGCCTGATCGTGTTGTATGTTGTTACACTCACATGGACACCAAAAAGATACTAACATGCTCTTCCAGTCTTGCACTCTTGACATGCTAATGCATTTGCCCCATTCTGTATTCTCTGTCCACCAACTCGACTTGTTCATATGGCTTCTCAAAGTCAGCAGTGTTGAGGATGTACCAACTGTCAAGTCGATGAAGGCTTTGGATTCACAGCTACAGCAGCTTTATGGTATCCAAACATTTCAGTATAAAGGAACCTTTGGACACACATACTATGTGAATAGTATGGCAGACATTATTTCCCAAGTGAGTGTAATACCTCATAACTAGACCCACCTCGGTCTGAGATATCTCAGGAAATGTCCAATCCCCAAGTCCATCCACATCTGTCCTTCTACCCTGAAGATTCTGGGTCCTATTTATCAGAAGCCAGGCAAGCTGCTCACTGGTTGGAAGAGTTACCTGACAAAGAGTTGGGCCCCATGGTACGACTGCAAGCTGGAGACTTTTACGTTTTTGAACTGGCAATGTTGTGCAGTGGGACACAGTGCATGCCACACCGTTGGTTTACTCGGAAAGGAGACTTCTATGCTCTTTGCTGGAAGCTTGAGCAGATTGTGCATCCAGGAGGTGAAAAGGTGTGGAGAGTCATAAAGGGAGATACACAATTTGAAGTCCATCAAGACCAATTCCTCAAACCATTTCCAGAGCTCGCAACTGACTGTGCTCTCTATCTTGATCTTGTTGACGTTACTAGGATTGACGGTAAGTTGATGATCTAACTCAAATAATCCTTTCACTGATGGAAATGTGGTTTGCAGTGAACCTTTAAGATGTCTTGGATAAATCTGCCACTCCTCTGACTCTATCGAAATGGGATACCACTAATCCTTCCATGGGGAATTCTTGGCGGCAGTGTGCAAACAGTCCACAGTGTCTCGCAGTACCAATCTGGATGTATTGTGATGACACTTCAGGTAACATTTCAAAATGCTAGAATGAGCACAACAGCTTTTTATTCACGCTAGCTGGACTATCTCACAAACACTCTTCAAAAGAATACAACATTCACTTCCTTTGTACATCTAACACAGCCCCACCACTTGAGATGCTTGACAGCATAGCCAACCAGATACAGTCAATGTTTGCTCCTTTTCTCAAACTCAGTTTGACTAATAGTTTGGCAGAGATGGCCAGGAACACGGGATCTGGGCTTGGGACTCAGTGACAGAGTCACCTGTCCTACTCATTATCTCTGTTTTGGCGTTATTGGGAGATAATCCAATGCAAAGCGAGTTTGCATGCCATATCGGATTGCGAGGCAAATTCTTTTGTTGGAATTGTCATGTCAAAGGGAAAGACGCAGCAGCTGAACCGACAGGACCACGAGCAACATCTACAAGAGCAGCAACTGATTCAGGAGTCTGATAGCGATTCGGACACTGGTTCAGTTGGTAGTGCTGCCTCGAGGGGTTCCAAAAGCAAGTCAAAGCACAAAAAGTTTGTGGAGAGTTTGGAAGGTATGATCACTCGTGTGTCAAACTTTATCAAGATGCTCTTTCTTTCTTACATTTCAATTGTTAACTGTTCTCATGTCGTTTTTTAAAGCCCAACCACCGCCGAACAAAAGTGGAGACTATCCGCACTTTGGAAACACATTTCTAGTGATGTGCCAGCTAGGGCTCTGAGCCCTGAGCCAGCCGGAGCTGGGCCCTAGTAGGCTGGGCCAAGCCTGAGCCCTTGAACTGGCCTACGGCTCAGGCTTTGAGTTTTGAAAGCCCTTTGGCCCCAGCCTGAGCCATCCAATATCATGCAGGCTCAAGCTGAATATATGCTGCCTAAAACACACAGTTATGTAATTTCTTGCATACCAAATGTCATCTTTAGGGAGGTTTTGCAATTTTGGAGTTTGAGGTTGAGTATGCGCATCGCATCCTATCACATTGCAAACTGAAATATCCCTAAAATTTTCGCCTCAACATGTCAATGTAGCCAGTGCTTGACACCATCTTGCCTTCAAACCATTCCATAGACCTATAAACCATTCTCACAAGTCTTTTTTTTTTCTACCAAAAGCCAGGGCTAAGCCTGAGCTGGGCCTGGGCCCTACTGTAGGGCCCGGCTCATGAGTCAGGCCTGGTCAAGCTGGGCCCTAGCCAGGGCATTTGAGCCAGGCCAGAGCTGTCACATCACTACACATTTCAATGAGGCTTGCTCTGATGTTGGAGTGGCAACAAAGCTAAAGAAGATGAGGACAGAGACAGGCATCAAGGACACATACCAGATGTTCTTTGTTGATCGCCTATTAGATTCTTATAAGGGGCAGAAGAGCATAGCCAATAAATGAACAGCCCTTCAGAGCGTCATCGCTGGCCTGCCTCGTGAGACCATGAGTCCAGTGTGGTGACTCCACGATGAGTTCATAGCACAAACTCTTGAGGTTGTACTGACATTTCACAGGGTTGGACCCTCATTCAGATACACCAGTCTGTCATGACGTCTATATTTGGTACTATTTATTTCTTCTTATCTCCATATCCTCAGATCTTTACACCATTTGACTCTTGTTCCACATGCTACGCACAGGACCTTTCATTTCTCTGATACAGCTTCGATACAGCTTCTTTACAGCTTCCTTTACAGCTTTCTTTACAGCTTTACTTTTACATATATAAACCCTGCCCTGACACCTGGTTCCCCATCTTGACCTCTTTGTTGCTGGGACCAGGTGTGTATTCCCCTTTTACTGATGGGCACTGTAGTTCCAGTACTTACTGCTGTCTGTTAGGTATTTAATACATTCTTCGTCATTGGGACCAGTTCCAGTACTTACTGCTGTCTGTTAGTCAAGTCAAGCCCGTAGCTCCTCGTTATCGCTATCTAAGCACTCACCTCTTTGTGACACAGCCGAGATTCTACATGTCATTTGCTGGGTTTCCTCAAGTACATGTGGAGGGATGTGATACAGAATCAAATTGGCAAGAATGCTGAAAAGAAGCAACAGCTCATTGTTCAGCTGTCTTCTTTGGACATTGATGGGCTCAGACTAGATGGAAAACTCTCTGGACATACACTTGTGAATTATTATGGCTCCCTTACGGGCTCTGATTTTCGCGAGATATCACAAGCAGCTCCCTTTGTCTTGAAAGACTTTGTCAAGGATGACTGCTATCAGACATGGTTAGCACTTTCGAAGCTGGTACCACTTGTATGGCAACCTGTAATTGAAGATCTTCCATCGTACTTGGTATGTTGCTCTTGAAGGCTCACTACATTTTTCAACTAATCAAACACTACTATACAGAAGACCCTTGAAGACGAGATCCAAAAATTCTTGCTGTGTGCAGCACAATGGACTGTCCATTGGTTCAACAAGCCCAAATTCCACATTCTCATTCATTTACCAGACCATATCCACTGGTTCAGGCCAGCGATGCTTTTTGCAACAGAGGTGTTCGAGTCGTACAATGCAATAATACATGCAAAGAGTGTACACTCCAATTGCCAAGCACCCTCTTGTGATATTGCTTGGACCTTCGCAAAGCAAAATTGCCTTCAACACATTCTCAGTGATGGATGTTTTCTCTTACAAGAGAAAGTCTCCAAGCTTGTCTCATCTGAGTCCACTTCCACCTTTGACAATGCCGATCTCCCACAGTGCCAGCGCACCACAGACGTGTAGCGTTACTTTTGTGGTGGCCTCTTTAAGCAGGATCATTGGGCTACAGCAGGAAAAAGTGTCAAAGAGACAATATCTTGGTCAAAAAAATGTGCTTGGTCATACTACTTTGGGTTTGCCACATCCACTCAAAGTCATTGCTGTGGGTACGCATTATTTCTCATGTGACGGTCAATCATTTTTAACACAATCTAACGTGCAGGTACATGTACACTCGATCTGAAAGCTACTGATCAGGAGTATGGAAACACTCAGATTGGAAGAAGGTTTCCAGATGGCAGGGCACAGTCTAAACAGGTTTGTCAAGTGAAAACAGTTATTCTCAACAATGCAGACAAGTGCTCAGTTGGAAACTATATTGCGCTGTGATCTGGTACACATCCATTCATATCCATTGCTCAAGTTATGGAGATTCTTTCAATCAATAGGCGAGCACTTGAAGGAAGGCAGCCAGACTTCATACTTGCTGAAAGCTTATCCATTGGGTTGACACCATCTGCTCATGGAATGCCTCAACTTTGATGAACAGATGAGTTTATGTCCCCTTCTTTATCAGTAAAATATTCTTGCTATTTTCCATTAATTTCAAACTTTACTGATCAAAGGTGTCCAGGACATTCTCTGTACAGTCAATGTCCAACACGATTGTGTCCAGAACAAGTGTACCATTCAGAATATACTGCCAGTGATGCAGGAACACCAGAGGACCACACAGCTGCAGGATGGAGTTGTCCATTGTGGCGACGTCACTGACATTGTTCTGAATATGGCACAAATGCAGGATGCAGTTCATGTTCAGAAATTGCGCATCAAACCTTTGTTATTGGACAGTCGAACAGTAATTGAGGCCAGTGTTGGCTGTGAGATAGATCAGCAGAAGAAAAAGAAACAGATAGCCAATCAAGCTAGCTCAGCAGGCCTATCTATTGCACCAGATGAGCTGTCATCTCTTCCATCTCCCATGCCGCCATTTCCTATTCCTTCATGCCACAGTGCATCCAATCCTATTCCACCTCGACTATTGTCTCATACCCACTTGCATCTATCACAGGTTTCACAGCAGCCTTCGCAATCTCTCTATCCTCCCCCACAATTAGTGGCAATTCCTCATTCAATGTAGGTAAATAGCTCTATGCCTGGTATTGCCAATCATACACACTCGCGCTTGTTTTGGCCAATTCCTTCTCCCCTCAGCATGCATTCTTCAGTGCTTCCGTCCCAGAATCAGCATGCATATAATTCTGTACACCAACAGTATTTACATACATTCCACCTCAACCCACCATGCATTTCTCAGACCATTCAGGTCAATATGTACCCAACACCGCTGAGGATCCTTCTAGACAGCAGTATTATTATCAACACTGACACTGTATTTTCATTTTCTGTACTACGTAGCTTACTAGATATTATACATCTTCCATTCCTTTATAGCCACATTTGACAGACACCATATCTGAGTCTGAATCCATCTCACAATCCACTGACATCTCATCATCCCCAAGTTGCTTGATGAAGTAGGCAGGAGTATTCCTGAGTGTGTTTCAGATTGTCCTGGGCATTGCAGACAAGTCTGTTGCTGACTGACTGTAATACAGGCTTCCAGTCAAGAGTATCCTGGTGCTCAACAACAACTTTGAGTGAAAGCTCCCAGTGGTGGCGCTGCAGCTTTTCGAACTTGCTTTGCAAATCGTGAAGCGTCTTCTGAAGGTCGGCACTGGCATTTGAGTTCTGAGTGATGAGCGGCCCATTTGTTCTCTGCTTGTGACAACCACACATACTCAGAACTTGATCTAGACTGATACAAGAAGAATAGACTTACAGTGTTTATGCATACTGGCAGCAATACACTTGATTTCCCATAAAGTGAGATCTGGCCAAGTCTCACTAATTTGTTGGTCAGTTTACCAGTAGGGAAAGTAGGGTAACAGAACGTACTTCCAGCCAGGGTTAGCTTCATTGTGATCACCCTCAAAACTTGGGTCTGGGTCAGTCGTCCAATGGTGCTCAAGATCGGCATCATTGACTGGTGGTGCAAAGTGGCAGAGTTCCACTATGTGTGATGCACGGTCGGTACAATCTCCTGTAAAATAAACAGTCAAACATGTAGTAGTGGCAAGTAGTGAAATCATTTACCTTCAAGTTCCAGCATGGTGAGAGACGATGGATAAGCAGACGTGGAAAACACATAAGTGCAAATAAAACCTCCTGGACCAATGCGTTGCTCGTTGATTTTCTTTCAACAAGACCACATTGGAAACCAAATACGAACACATATACGTGTCCTTATAAAAGACTGGGACCTATTCCAAATGACCCATTCTTTCCCAACCATGCCCTTTAATGACATCTTGAACCACACACCCAGCATCGGCAACAACTCTGGAGGGACTGGCCCTGTGCCCACAATGCCCTATACACCCACCCCATCCTCCTGAGATTTTTGCATTCAGCACACATACACCAGCCACAACACCAATGAAGACCTATATGACATGCCACCTCTAGGCTCTGCATCATCTCACACTGTCCTCCGACTAGATGACCTTGATACAGTATCACCTCCATTGCACAGTCCGCTGCCACCACCTACACCAGCACCTTCACGAGTCACTCTACCACCACAGGTAATCGACCAACTAGCAAAGGACTTTAATCTAAAGGATCCTCAGCGAAATAATTTATACACCTTTGTGCAAGTATGTGTGTTGCCATCTCTGCCATCTTGCATCTTGACTAACAGCTCGTAGCTTGCCTCTATCGACCAGGGTGTTAAGACAGCAGAATTGATCATGCATGTCTACATGCTGGTGGTCCAATTTTCACTCTTCAATATGTGTTTTGAGGGTGACGACACTGCAGAGAGTCTGAGGGCAGTAGTGAAGGACATCAAGATGACATTGGAAGTGTCCTTTGAGCTAAACAAGGAACAGACTGTGAGTGTTGGCAACTGGAGACAAGAAAAAAAGGGACTGACATACCACTGAAAGAAAAATGTCCGCATTATTGCCCAGGACGTCATATACAATTCCTTGATAGCATGCTATCATGACATGGACAATGAGGTATTCATGAGTTTGGAAGCATTTCTATAAATATGTATTGTACTCACCTGGCGGACAGGACATGTTGAAGAAGAATGCAACTGCAATGCGGTTCGTGAATATTTTTGGCAATCCAGCAAAAGAGAAAACTCTCCAGAGTACTATCTCCACAGTGTGTTCCAGTGTGAGGAAAAATATGAGGGAATCGGCAAGTAACATCAGGTCTGTCGGTGATGCAAGTACTGAAATACTATTAGCTCTTGAATGGAGTTGAGACCAGAATGAAGTTGGTTGACTTCACTCATTTAATGAACAAGACATACCATCATCCTGGAGGCCCCAAACACAACGAACAGTTAATTCTCGTGAAGTTTGCATTCTTGGTATGTCATTGCCACTAGAGGCTAAGGGAACATTGGGTGACCCTTGTATAGCACTGATTCATATACTCTGGAGCAATGAAGATGAATGCGTTGACAGGGCAGCATCCAACGAAGCTCCTGGAGATGAAAATACTGAGGTGAGCCTCTCTGGATCCAGTACTAAGAATAGATTCTCACCAATAGCTCTAGTGTCCCGCCAAGAGGGCAAGGACAGCGAAATGCAAGAAGGTGGCTGCATGTGGAAGGGTAGCAAAGGGAGAGGACTTCTGGAGTCGTGTCAACAAGCATTTTGAGGAGTTGAAGAAACTTTATGGACAAAAGATTACTGACAACGGTTGGAAATCGTGAGTTCATATAACACAGTTTTGATAGCATGGAACTCACCATATACCTGCTTCTCCACAAGATACCTCGATGAATTCATGAGGTTTGACGATGCAGGCTTTAAGTCAGTAGCAGCACCTGTTCTTGACAATGACCTCCAGGCATTGGCTGAGGCAGCTCAAACGTGCTCATTTGGACAGTTGCCAGCGCCACCAACCACCTCCCAAAGTCCTGCTGCTCCTCCAGGAATGCCAGGTATGACTGGACAGGCAGCAACTATGTTCCAGTACTTCAATCAAGCTGCTATGACATTGCAATAGGGTAAAAAGTGGTCAAACTACAGCTGTATGTAGCTTATACAAGTAAATCTTACCAATTAATCTTTGTTCTTGTAAACTATCCATTTGGAATGACTGGAAAGCGTGTCGACACACACAGAATGCCCAAAATTTGCTTCCATTGATGTGTTGTGGACTGGCAATGATTTGCCATCGACGCGTTGCAGACTGGTGATGATTTGTTTGTCCTTGTTGTTGGCATGTTGGACTTTACAGTCCACCCATCATGATTCTCTTCTGCTCCTTCTTCCTTTGGGTGTGTGCTGGCTGCTGATCTGGTCCATTTCCTTGCACTGCGTATCTGAGCTCTGCTTGTTTCAGAACCAGTAAACTAGCCTCAACTACGAGCCTCAATTCGTTTGCAACAGCTCAGATTCTCATCAAGACTTCAATTGTCCCTAGAACACTCAGACTGCATCGCCAGCAACTTGTACATTATCAACTACCATCCTTTAGGCCTCAAGGCAACTTGTATGCTTCAACCCCATCAATTCTCCAGCTGCCCATCAAACTTAGAGTGCAAGACTGCCAACCTCCCGTGCTTCAAGACATATTATCTTCAAGGCTGCAAGACACTATTGGGACATCAATTCCTCATTAAGGGCTGCAAGTCTTCAATATCAAAGTCCTCAAATGAAAGCTGCAACTCTTCAACACTGCAAATGCTCAAGGTCTCTTCAATGTCCAAGTCCTCAAGTGTAACCTGCCTAGTCCTGAAGCATTAACTTCAACAGTTCTAATTCTTACTATCTCTGTGGTGTTGGCACTTGATTTACTTCTCATCTGCTTTCCGCTCTTTGTTAGGTTGTTGGTTCTACCATTTACTTGCAAAGGTATGTTTTTTGATAATGACACGTTCTTTTCCACTAATGACATTTATTACAGGGAATGGTCAAAGGGCAGGACACTCTAGGGCATAACTACATCCAATATTACTTGTAAACATTTGTTCCATAGAATTAAACTGCATTTTGCATCTCAAAGAGGGTGATCGGGTGAACCAGAATAAGGAAACGAACAATTGGTAAGGCGCGGATGGGTGCTCCATGGGATTGATGCTCAGGCCAAAATATTTGAAGCCCAAGCTGAATAGACACAGAGGCTCTAATTGCAAAAGTGACACTGAACAGCACCTGATTCGGAACTTGGTTTCAAGGTCCCAAGTTTAGCCTGAGGTGCACCAGATCGTCTGCCTGTGTACAAACACTCAACTGAATCCAGAACCCTCTTCTCTTGTACCACCTGATCCAACTTCTGCATCAGATCCATCTTCTAATAACCCATCAACCCCTCCCCGAGATCCTTCTCCCAATCCATCAGATCCAGATGACCTTTCTTCTCCTGTAATTCTGTCTAACAAAGGACCATCCATAGCCCCTTGTCGTCTAAACCCTCCTCCCTCACCAGATCCATCAGATCCATCAGATCCAACTATGTCTGATGCAGCACCTAATGACTCCAACAGTACTTCCGAACAAGGAAGGAAACCTGACGCCTTCAATGGAGAATGTGATGAAGCAAAGCGGTGGCTAGCTTCGTTCAACAATTACCTATGTCAAAACAAAGCTAGGTACTCAACTGAGGACTCCAAGGTGTCCTTGTTTCTCTCATTCTTCACAGGAGAAAAAGGAGGAGATTGGGCAACCCAACAAATCACAGAGCGAGAAGATGAGGAAGATACGAAACTCAAACCAGAAGAAAGGCAATGGACAACGTTAAAGGAGATAAAGGATAGGTTCAAAAGGGATTTCAAAGCCCTTGTTGCTGATGAAGTTGCGAGAAATAAGATCAAGAACGCTAGAATGAAGGGGACAGACATTAGTACCTATAATAGTATCTTTGATACATATGGAGAAGAGTCAGACTATGGAGAAACAGCTCTCCTGGATTTCTATAAAGCAGGTCTTCTGAGAGATCTTCAGAAGTCAGTGGTGGGAACGTGGCCAAAGTGGAAGGACTTCGACAAGTATAGGGAGAGGGCAATGGATCTCCATTTGGAATGGATAAATGAGAGAGAGAAAGAAGGACAATCGAGATCATTCTCTACACCAAGGACAAATTCAGGTCCTTCTCAAGGACAGATGGTAGCAAGCATGAATGCACTTATGAACATGGGACCAGGTGCTAACTCGTCCTTCACTCCTTTACCTAAACTGACACCCAAAGAAAGGGACCGACTCTGAAAGCTAGGAGCATGCTTCGTGTGCAGACAACCCAGACACATGAGCAATGAATGTCCAATGTTCCCAAACAATACTCCGAGGTCTTCAACAGCTCAGAATACTTCTCGAAACTTTCTTCCTTGTGCTGTTAGGACAGCCAAAACTTCAGCTCCATCATTGTCATCCAGTTCACCACCAGTAACAGTGGCTCAAACATTGTCATCGTCTTCCTCTCGTAACGTAATCAAAGATATTTCAGATATGATGAATAAGGTCAAGGGCTTGGAAGGAGAAGAAAAGGAACAGGCTAGTGTATATTTAAAAGATGTTGTAACAAAGGTGATGGATTTTTGAAATACTTCCCTGCTACATCGTCAGGAGGAGTTGTACAGTACGCCAGACAATATATGAACAATCAATATCATGTTTTAAACCCCTTTCATGAGCATACCTTTCCTTCAGAATTAAGAATGTCGGCAGTCACTCGTAACCAACAGGTACCTTTGATAACACTTAAAACTGAACTTATTGGCAAGATTACCAGCAGAAAAATCGACGCAGCAGCCCTAATAGATAGTGGTGTGGAAGGCATTATTATTAACAGCCGTTTCAGCCAAGAAAATTGTTTAACACTTCTCCCCATCAAAAATCCTTTCTCCATACGAAACGTTGACAGTTCCGAAAACACCATGGGATGGGTATGCAATTATACCATTCAAAAACTCCGCATTTATGCTCAGGACAAAAGATCGTATCATGAAGAGACAGCTGAATTCTACGTTACCGACATCAGAGATCACAATATAATTCTTGGTACCAATTGGTTAGAGGAGCATAATCCAGAGGTAGATTGGTTGTTTTCTAGGGTAGACATGGTTAGACATCCCAAAACTTGTACTTTGGAACAACCCCTGTCCTCAACCTACACACCAAGCCCAAATCCCCAAAACCAATGATTATTGATCCATGGACCAATCACAAGGATTACCAAGTGAAATGGTCAGAACCAATCAGACAGTTCAAACCAATTGCACAGCCAAAAGTAGCAGGTCAGCATCGTCAGGTTCTGATTCGATCTGTTCATCATCCTTTAGAATCTACAGTTATTTTTACTGAAGAAGACTTTGGCCAGGAGGATGTTCTGAACCAATGGGAACAGGAGGTGTTAGAAGAAGAATACCTGACATCAGATTTGGAATTACCTATCTGTGCCAGATTTACCAAGGCTCAAGAACTCACAGAAGCAGCCCAAAAGATGAAAGAAGATGTATCGCTTATAGATAAGATTCCGTCCCAATATCATCAGTTTTTACCAGTTTTTGACAAACGAACTTCAGAACAATTACCAAAATGTGGTGAATGGGATCATGCTATCAAACTGAAGCCAGACTTTGAACCTCGTCCCTGCAAAACCTATCCCCTATCCCCTAACAAACAGAAGGAACTTGACAATTTCATTGATGAGAACTTGGAAAAGGAGTCTCCTATGGCAAGTCCTTTCTTCTTCGTTAAAAAGAAAGACAGAAAGCTACACCCCATTGATACACCGTACAAAATTGCAGTATACATACTTGGATTTTGGTTCATAATATCAGTTTTGACGTTCTTTTAAGGGAATAAGAGGACTAGGGTGAGCCCTGAACTGCTAGTTAATACCTAGTGGGACTAAGAAAAACAACGGTACAATAATATTAAGTGCTTACGAATGGAGAAACAACTCATTCTAAGTACTATGATAGATATGTACGAGTTGGGAGTTATAATAGCAGACCCACCAAATGATAAAGATAGTCTATAAAGGCTTTCGAATCCTATTATAATGACTAGTACCACTAGCGTGATCCAAAGGGACAGTGAAATGCAAGGTAGCCCCTATTTGTAGGCATAGGAACACGTAAGCAGCACAATTCTTGGCCGAAAGGTCAATCAGAGAAGACAGCGCTAAGATCAGACATGCAGACAATCACGCTAGATCTAGATCTATGTATCAGTAAATCCTGTAGTACTAAAACAGCTTCGAGGGAATCTTAAGTATCTGTAAAAGGTACATGTGGACAAAAGTAGGACAAAGTATATATGTACAGGATCCCTCGGTACAGAGGGGATAGTGAACAGGCATCTCTACACAGCGATATGAGGGACAGAAGCGCTAAGTCGCAGTACATCCAAACGATCGGAATACAACCCAAATGGACAACGTTATTTCTGGATAAGGATAAATCCGTCAGTAATCATCTAGCTAGGCGTTGAAAGCATTGAAGAAGGAATAAGTATGCAAACAGGACTGCAGAAGAGCTGGACTTGTATGTAGGACTCAGTAGTAGACTGCTGGCAATACATAGAACACGAAGAAAGCAAGATCAGAGAAAAGGGAAAGGAAAACCGAATGGAATAAAGAAACTACGAGAAAACCCTATGCCCCTAGTGTAAGGACACATATGAAGGACCTAGCAGTCATAAGTGGAGTGTTCTGAGTCATAGAGGCGATGCTCACTAACCAGGATGGTACACGAAAACACCAGAGGCTTACAAAGGGAACTGAAGAAAGTTCCTATGAATATTTAGATAATATCGAACAGTTTCTGTATACCCTAATAAGCAAGTCTTTACTTACGAGGAAATAGGTAGAACTCACTAGCGGAATTTTCGATTTGTTTTATATTTTCTCTACGTACCTTTTAGCAGACCTCGAAAAGAAATAGGTAACTCTATAGTTGTAGCTGCAAGTAGTATAAAAGGACCAGATATTACGTACTGTAGAGTATCAGATCTCGCTAGCAATAGTAGAGGACATGAAACACAGACTAAAGCTTCTAAACAAACTTAACTGCACTCTCTATGAGTATAAACATTGTGTTGGAGATAATAGAGTTTTAAAAATTGAACATCTTTGGGGTTATAACTGTGATCTTTGTGTTGACCTTCTGGTCTATTAAGTGTTGATTTTAAGGCAACTGTGGCCTACAAGTGTTTGATTTTTGGGACTTGTTGATCCCCTTGGTGTTAAACTTGTGTTTATTGTGTCGCGCACTAAGCGCCAACTTCATTGAAAAACCCCAATCAAAAGTACTTATAGTACAAGTAAACTGGGAGTTTGAGTACTCTGACTACTCAGAACACTCGTCTCATTTACATTTGTATATGGTTTTGTGTTTGGGTGCAGTTCCTAGTGCTTAATTACAAAAACCACCTATTACCGTACAGGACTACCAAGCATTGAACAAAGGGACCATAAAAAACAAATACCCTTTGCCACTCATATCAGAGCTAGTAGACAAACTCAAGGGAGCATGAGTCTTTTCAAAATTTGATCTTCGATGGGGATATAATAATGTACAGATAAAGGAAGGAGATGAGTGGAAAGCAGCATTCAAGACAAATAGGGGACTTTTTGAACCAACGGTGATGTTCTTCAGTCTTATGAACTCCCCTGCGACATTTCAGGCAATGATGAATACTCTTTTCAAGGACTTCATTGATTCAGGAAAAGTGGTTATCTATATGGACGACATCTTGATCTTTATGGAAACTTTAGAAGAACATCAACAAAAGGTCAAACAAGTACTTGCACGACTTCAGGAGAATGACCTTTATGCCAAACCAGAGAAGTGTACCTTTGAAGCCAGCTCAGTGGAATTCCTAGGTCTCATTGTCTCTCACAATACATTGGCGATGGATTCTGTCAAAGTTAAAGGCATCACCGAATGGCCAACACCACAAAATGTCAAAGATGTTCAATCATTCTTAGGATTCAGAAACTTCTATTGTCACTTTATACATGGCTTCTCTAAGGTCGCTCAGCTGCTTTTCGATCTTACGAAGAAAGATGAACCTTGGAAATGGTCTATTGATGCGGAAGAAGCCTTTCAGGCACTCAAAGATGTGTTTACTTCTTCACCAGTCCTTTTAATGCTGGATCATTCTAAACCATATCAAGTAGAAGTAGATGCTTCTGATTATGCCACAGGAGGTATTCTATCGCAGAAAGGATCAGACAACAAGTGGCATCCAGTTGCTTACCTATTGAAATCCTTATCTGAGACTGAACGAAACTATGACATTGACGATAAAGAATTGTTAGCAATCATACAGGCATTGGAGGCTTGGCAGCATTACCTTGAAGGTGCACCACATACTATCGAGATCCTCACCAACCACAAAAATCTGGAGTACTTCACCACCTCTCAGAAACTTAGCCAACAACAAGCAAGGATGGCTCTGTTTCTTACCAGATTCAACTTCATCCTTATCCATAAACCCAGAAGTCTTAATCGAAGTGATCCTCTTTCTTGAAGGCCAGATCATAAAGAGGGGGTCAAAGACAACAATAAGGATAGAGTGTTACTAGACCCCAAGTTCTTCAGAATTCAAGCTACAAGACTGGGGACAGTGGTTGCAATTGGAGATGCCAAATTGAGAAGATGAATCAAAGAGTGTCTGAAGAAAGACAAGGAAGTTGTGAGTGCTCTCGAAGTCATCTTAAACAATGGTCCACGCTTGCTGGTCAAGAATTTACAGGAATGAAATTACGAAGACGGGATTATTTTATTCCAAGGCAAAGTCTACGTCCCCTACAACAACCAATTATGTAGAGATATAGTCAAAATGCATCACGATACTCTCACCGCAGGACACCCAGGCCTGTTCAAGACCTATGAACTAGTTAGTAGAGAATTTTGGTGGCCTGGTATGTCAGTATTTGTTTGTGATTATGTCGAAGGATGCGCTACCTGTCAATTGACCAAGGCACAAAACCATCCAATACATGTACCATTGATCCCAAATGATGTTCCAGAATGACCCTTTGGTACAATTACCACTGATTTTATCACGGATCTTCCAGAATGCGATGGCTTCAATGCAATTCACGTAACAGTGGACCGGTCAATGAAGACAGTAGTCATTTCTCCCTGCCAAAAAGATATTGATAGTGACGGTACTATTGATGTTTTGTTCAATAACACTTGGCAACGGTATGGCTTATGGGACAAGATGATATTGGATCAAGGACCACAGTTTGCAAGCCAGGTCATGAAAGGGATATACACTAAGTTAGGTATCACCTCAGCTCTTAGTACAGCTTATCACCCACAAACAGATGGCAAGACCGAGAGGTTCAATCAAGAACTCAAACAATACTTACAAACCTTCTGTAACTATTGCCAAGATGATTGGGTCAAATATCTGCCATGCACCAAGTTTTGCCATAATACTCGTATCCACTCAGCCACTGGAAAATCACCTTTCGAATTACTCCATGGATATCTTCCTCAACTCTTTCCATCGATCAATCCATCATCACACATACCAAAAGTTGAAGAACGCCTTCAGAATCTGGAAGCATTGCAGGAAGAGTTGAAAGCAAGTCTAACAACTGCTGCAGAACATGGACCACGTAAAAGAAGGGATGAAGTTCAAAGTTGGGGATAAAGTACTGCTAGACAGAAAGAACTTACAAACAACCAGGCCAAAAGCTAAGTTGGCTAACCGTCGTCATGGACCATTCAAAATCACTGATGTAATTGGCGAGGTTAACTATCGTCTCAAACTGCCAAACACCTGGTGAATTCACCCAGTATTCCATGCTTCACTACTATCACCATACAAAGAGACTGAAGCTCATGGACTAAATTATCCAGGAGAACCAGCAGAGTTACTGCCAGAAGACAATGAATATGATGTAGAAGCAATTCTAGATTCGAAGCCAACTAGGAATCATCGAGGAGTGCAGTATTTGGTCAAATGGTTGGACTACTTGGACTCTGAAAATTCATGGGAACCAGCTTCAGGTTTGACAAAATTGAAAGAGATGATTGAAGCTTTCCATTGAAATCACCCAGATGTATATCATCCACCAAACCTGGTACAAACAGGATCTACACTTCATTTGATGGGAATTAGCATGGAGGATATTTGGAGAAGTACACGTGTGCTCCAGGTGAAAGCACAACTTAAAGAGGGGGTAATGTCACGAACTGCTACAGTTCTTTGTCCTCCTTCTTCTTCTACTACATTATTGAACCCATTTTCTGATCATTCGTCTATTGCATTTCCTCAATAAACCTTTTAAACCTTATGTTACTGACTTCAAACCTTATAGAACCTGTCAAACTCTATAATCAGGCGATGCTGTAGTCCAAATTATAAAACAGACTGGCGAAGCCACAAAGCGAATTATAAATCCACCCTGGCTAGTAATACCATCCTACTTTGCTCCTCCTGGCCGTTCTGGCAGCTTATGCCGAGTCTCGGCACCATGCTAGGCTTTCCTTTTGTGTACTTATCAGCGTAATTTTATTTCACAGGTCATAGGCAGCTCGTGACCAAGTTTTCCCCATGGTTGACTTTTGGACTCCTCCATCATTGTCATTGTCATGTCTCCTAGCTCCCTACCTCTTCCTTCTCTCTGCTGTGCATGGCATACACACACCAGGAATACATGTGCCACCCCTCACAGATTTAAGCAATACTGTTCACCACAATTCACCTTACATCACGGTCGTAACAGCAAGCGTACTGGATATACCTTGCTACTCAAAGCTTCTTTTCTACTCTCATAACCAGTGCGTCTTCTTACTGTTTTTCTCCATTCTATCATTGACTTATTTGTTTCCTTTTTGCAGCACAGTTGTATGGATGTCCCGTCCTTCTCGTTCTCATTGCAACCTCTTCTTTTGGTACGTTTTTTCCTTCCGTGATTGGTTGACCTTTTCCTTCCCCACCTGTCCTTTTTTGTTTTGCATCTTCCTTTCCTTCTTGATTTTTTTTGTGTCATCCATATTATTTTCAAGACCCGTCATCATACTTTGCAACTCTCCTGACTTCCAACCCGTCACTCCTCATAATGAGGTCTCCTTTCATTTCCACTCCTATTTTCTCCTCCCCTACCAGTGATGCTGGCCCTGATACATTGACAAACGACGCCCATGACATTCGCAGGCTCAGTAAGACACCCTCCACTTTCTTTTATGACCCGAATCACAAATTCCCTTCTCAACAGCGCCTTCATATCGGTCACACATGGCGGCATCCCCTGAATCCGGCATTCTAGATAGCTCATCAGCCTCGCCCCAGCCTTCTGCTTCCTGGCATCCAAAATTACCTCAGCCTGACACGTACACTCAAGTCTCCCAGTTTCCCCTCCGTCTACCCCGACATGCCTCAGGTCTGTTCTTATATTATCCGCTTATTTATGATGGTGCTGAGGTGCTTTGGCTCTTTCAAAACTTTGTGCTATGACCTTGAGCCTGGTCTTACCCTCCGATTCAGATTGATGGAACAACCTTTCTTGATTCTCATATCCATATGTCCTTTTCAGTCTGTGATGTACTCGCTAGTAGTCTAAGTCAACCAATTTGATATTGCTTTATTCCCGCACACCCACTTATGGATGTCCATTTAGTCTAGTATGTCCCTTCATACACCCAATCATATATAGTTCAATTGGCCTAACTCGTAGCAAGCTGACATGTAGGAATGTGAAGCAAATCCTTGCCCTTCCTTGACCTTTAAGAATGTTTACGTTCAAACTAGCAGTTTTGAGAAAGACTCATAAGGAGTATGAAGGTGATGAGCTGTGCATTTATCAATAGGCTTGTATATGTAGGGAAACCCGAATGAACAAAGAATGATAAGAACTCAAGAAGGGAATGTATGATACATGACAGACAAGTGGCAACGCTCTGATATATTGCTGAGATAAAGTCACCCTGTCACAGAAAACTGAAGCAGAAGTGAGTTAGACTGATCGAACGGGTTCCTCTAATCATACACACACCAAAGCTTCAATCAAGCTTCAATCATATGCCAAAACTAGAGATCATATACATATTCATTAAGGCAAAATCATAGTAGTATATATGCAAAACCAACAAGTAGACGTAACGACGATATGGAGGATGATACTGAAGACGATACGGCAAGTCAGGAGTCGGGTTGAATATGCATCATTGGGATCTAGTCTTGGGACGCTTGGGAGACTGTTTTGGTTCCACCTCTGATTCGGGGCGCCGACGACATATGCCACAAGTCCTGAGTGATCATGAGATTGTGTAGTCCAAACAATCAGAAGGAGACGTACTGGTTTCCATGATTCAAACCCTTCAGAGCAATGATAACGTCCTTCACGGCATCGGTCCAAACAGACTGATCAGCATTGGAGTCCTTCCACCAGAGTAGGCACATAATGACTGAGAGCATCCCACATCCGCCACACTTGTTGAGGTCCTCCCAGTCACCGGTCTTATCATCAGTACCCAGAATGATTTTCCCCTTCCCAGTAATGTCCACTTCCTTCTCTCCAAGAGGGGTTGATGATAGACCACCATCCCTGCCAGGTCTCCAGCATAGACAACAAATTTGATTTCTGCTTCTGCTTCAGTGTAAAGTCCTTGAAGTTGCGTCCATAGCCAAACCAGACTCTGACCACTTCGGGACGACCCTCACATTCTGAGCATCGAGTCAGTTTAATATTGAATGATGTTACTCGGGTTAAGCACCTACCCTAGCTCTGGGATTGGAATATCCATGCCAACATTCGAAATTTGACCATTCCTTTAGCAGTGTCTTACCCAGTTCCCCAAAGTCCAATCTAGTCACCTCTGAGGCTAGGTAGTCTCCAGCAGCATTCATCCAAGGCAGCCAGTCCGTTCTATCCCAAGAGAGATCAGACACAGGTGAACCATCATTTGCTGATGATCTCAACTCGGCAGGCAAGCAGGAGTCTGGGACATCCATCATAGGACCCATAATAAGTGGCATCGCAGACAAGGATGAGGTATTGAGAGAAGTCGTCAACACAAAATTAGGTGAACCAGGCTGACTCAGTGCTCCAGGAGGTGATGCTAAAATTGTCGATGATGAGTCGGATGAGGTATTGAGAGAAGTCAGCAGCATGAAATTAGGTGAACAGGGCCGGCTTGGTGCCCTGGGAGGTGATGCTGAAATTGTTGATGACGAGGATGAGGTATTGAGAGAAGTCGACAACGTGAAATTAGGTGAGGCGGGCTGACTTGGTGCTCTCGGAGGTGATGCTGAAATGATACCCATATTCTCCAAAAGACCTAGATCACGTATACACCCCTCCAGACACTCAAGTGCAAGGGTTGGGTTTTCATCCTTATCTAAAGGACTTGCTGCTGCAATCACTTTGTCCCATACAGAAGAATAGCCGTTTCCCCAGATGCGGTTGAGCTCAGCTGTTATTTGAGGGATTTCACACGACTGTGAGACTGCAAAGTTCCTAAGAGCCTCAACTGATGCCTGCACTGGAGACATAGGAGAGTCTTTCTCCACCAACATATGCCCATTGTGGTCCATCTCCTCCTGATCGACCATCATAGCATCATCTTTGGTAGCTCTTCCACCCTTCTCCTTCTCATCCACTTCTTTTAGCTGTTGAACGATCACTGCATCTGCCATGTAGCCAGTGTATTCCTGTGTGATCGCCTGCACTTCTCAGTTGAAGTTGACAATGTTGCTGAGAGCGTCAGTAAGTTGTTTGATGATACCCTTCATGTGGGTCACTGGCACCCGTTTCGGCATTAGCCACCCCTCCGGCAAAGAATCCAAGAAACTGCTGAGGTCCAATGGGACTGGTTTAGGCCAAATACTCTTTCACGGTGCTGATACCAATGACTCAGACAGTTCTCCCTCACTCAGCTCCTCTACTGTTCCCTTTCCCTTTGCCTTCTTTCCCTTTGCCTTCTTTCCCTTTGCCTTCTTTCCCTTTGCCTTCTTTCCCTTTGCCTCCTTCCCTTTCACCTCCTCTGTCTTTTTCTTCCTCTGGTCCTTCTCCTTCTCCTTTTCCTCCTTTCCCTTCTCTATCTTTTTCTTCTTCCTCTCATTTCCCTTTGCTTCCGCTTTATCCTTTCTCTTGCTTTTCGTTGAGGTGGAGTTGAGTGGTTCAGACTCGCCATCATCCTCGTCGTCATTCTCTACACCGTCATCATCCTCATCGTCGTCAACGCCAGTTGTTGACGTTTCCAACACTGTAGTGACATCCTGGCTAGGCACGGATTCTATAGAGCATGTCAGCATGTACAACGATTGGGATCTCAAACATTCCGTCTTTTACTTACCTCCAAACTTGCTAATTAAAAAGTCGAAAAAATAGCTCATCACTTTGCTATTGAACTCAGCTGGCTTCCACTGATGGATCTTGTCGCCTTTTTTACCAGAACTGTAACTAGAAATAGAGTTAATCAATTAAAACTTCAAAATCAAGAATTATGCCAATAACCTACACATGCACGTTAAACTTGGTTTCATCAGGCTGAGGTGGGCTCCCGCTGATGCAGAAAGTGTACTTGTCGGTATATTTTTGTACACCATTCACGAAGGGCTGAACCAGAAGTGCCAGATGCTCCCGACAACTGAATAGACACTAGAGCATCAGACCAAATAAAGTTTACAAGCTAAAAGAACTTACGTCTCACAGATGATAGGATCCGCACTTGCTGCTTTGGTAAATTCCTCTCCTGACAACAGGCGTTCTGCCTCACTGACTCTGCACTGATGATCCTCTGTATTCTCCTTCTTCATTTTTGCCCTCACCTCCTCTGGTTCCTCGGCAAGCATCTCCTTGGCCGTCAGACAATGGTAATGGAGACGGAATTTCTCCTCCTTGTCCATCATCTCCCATTTGTCGTCAAAGGCTTTCTTGACCTTCTCAGAGTAATCGGAATGAGTCATATACCACTGGTGGTCATGCCTCAGATGAGTACTTTGTGCGCCTATCTCCTTGATACACTGAAATAAGGGATTGAATGGGTTACAGCCGCCCGACACTGTCTTGAGTTGATTCTGTCTGTGGGCAAACCACCTTCGTATCATCTATGGCCTGAATTAGACTTCTAGCACAAACGGACATCTCAATACATACCGTCCTATTGGCCTTGTTCTTGGAGATAGCCTCCTGTGTAGCTTTCCGCTCCTCTCGCAAAACCTCTAACTCCTCAGCACTCATCGTTTTCAGACGCTTCGCAAATCTCTCCACTTGGCTCTCCTCTTTGGCGCTGGGATTCGGGATAGATGGTACAGAGGATGCCTGGGCCATAGACATGTCTGTGGACATAGACGTGTCATTCTGAGTCGGCTTGGATTGTCTGAGAGTGTCTTCCACATCTTCCTGAGTCGGCGTGGGATTTGCGGAGTCGGAAGAACTAGATGAAGGAGACGATTTGTCCTGGGAGGTATTGCCAGAGGCACCACTGCATGTAGATTCGGTAGATTTTTCAGCTTGGGGGGAGGGAGACGTGTCCAATGATGAAGCTGTCTTCTTGGACTCCAGATACATGATAATAGCGTATTTTTCTGGTTCATTGTCCTTGTGATAAGGGAAGGTTTCAAACCAGAGGTTCACCGTACGGTTGAGCCATCTAGTCTTCTCCTTCTGATCAGTGATCTCAAAGTAGTTGACGGCGTGGTCGTTGAGCCAACACTCTCGAATTTCGTCGTATGTGCTAGGAGCCCCTGGCCCGCGCTCGGTGAGAGCAGTCTTCTTCTTGCCCATGGAGTGTCAAGGAGATGCGACGTATGCAACAAAATGAATTTCCATCTGAGACAGAAATTAGAGTCATGTAGAGTCACGTCGACAATGTCACATATTGTCACAAATCACCACTCTATTTACTTCCCTATTCATTTCTTAACTCCACGGACTACTATTCATTTCTCTCATATCCCCATCATCATCTTCCCTGTCTACGGTTACCATCACTTGATCTGACATGTACATCATTTATCTCCTCCGATCCCTATCTCCATGGACATTCTCACTTATTCACTTATTCTCAATTCACTTCTTTTACATATATACCAAGGGGCTTGTAGTTAGTTCTTTAGTCTGTTCACTTCGTCTCCACTCTGCTCTCAGTACAGTGCAGTGTTGAGCATAGTCAGCTACTCATCCTTTCCTCGCCTCTATTATTTCTCTATATCTCTCTCTCATCTCATTGTAACTTGTCAATTTATCTTGTTCATCGTGTGACTTGGGTGGTTCTTTGCTAAGTGACAACGTTCTTGACACATATGTCACAGCCCAGTTCTTTAGACGCTTGCTTAACGCACTTAACGCATTGGCCACACTTGCTTTGAGTAGTACTTCGTACAACCAAGTACCGTTCCAGATAGGCAACATCAGCACTGTGCATAATTAATTCATTATTAATTTGACTTTCTGAAGTTTTAGGGATATAGCTCAGCCACTAACACATCCAGCCTCTATGTGAGGACGACAGCAAGTTGATGAGAGGACTCAGGATAGTGCTGATTTATGTGTCACTTCTGTTCCCCAAAATCCTTCTGCTGTTTTACTTGCATATGCAGCAAGTAGGTGTTTTTTTCCAGGTGCTCTTGCATGCGAATCGTCTCCAGAAACCATTTCTTGCTCATATCATGGTGACTTTCAAACTACGAATGGTGACTTTCAGACATGACGTCGATCCTATTCATTCTCAGACTCAGACCGATAAACTCAATCGTTGGTCAGACTTGGACTAACTCGTTCTTGACCAGACACCGTCACCATGCATCCCCCACCTCCTGACCACATGCAGCTGCATCTCACTGGGGCTGAGGAAATCCATTTTCTCCAGGATCAGGGCTTCAGGTACTACGAGCTAAATGACATGCTCCAGTTTCGTCAAAGTCTACGCCAACAGTGTAAAAGGCAGGCTGTAAATGCACGTAATTATCAACGGTGAGTACTATGCCATTTTATGGATTTGTTCAATGTCTGAGAAGCTCGAGTGCAAGCCAGTATCATGTAGGTCTTCAGATCGAGTCTGTGACGAATCTGTTCTCATTTAGTACACTAGTCGACAAAGGAAGCATCACAGCAAAGAATCAACTGTTCAGAAGGAAGCAAGACGCGCTCGACACCGGGAAATCCAGGCCTTGTACCACCTCAGGAATTGCGAGGAGCTAGCCCTGAAGGAATGTGACCAGCAGAGATGTGCCAAAGGCGATTTGTGAATCAATGGCTAGATTGTTCATGCAATCTGTAAATCAATGGCTCTTAACTTCATTCTATCCTTTTCCTCCCTGCTTCACAATTTGTTAATCAATAACTCCTAATTTTCGTTCTGTCCTTTTCTTCCCTGCAAACATTCTTCACGTGATTTGTAAATCAATGACTCCTACCTTTCATTCTGTCCTTTTCTTCCCTGCAAACATTCTTCACGCGATTTGTAAATTATGACTCCTAACTTTCATTCTGATTGCCACAGGGATGTCAAATTGTTCATGCAATTTGTAAATCAATGATTCCGTACAGTATGGCTCAGTGGCACTAATCTCAAGACCATGCGTTCTTCCTTCTGATCTGAGATTCAAAATTTCGTATTCGCACCAACAGATTGTGTGCGTTAATCCCTTGCCCTCACCACCCGTCTTTGACTGTCAGCTCTCCCTTCAGCAACTGTCCCTCCCTTCAACAACTTTCCCTCCCTCCAGCTATGTCCTCCATCACCTTTGTAGGATTTCAGAAGGGTGCATTTGAGTGGAAGTACCTGGATTTGGACAACCAAATATTCCAGGGTGACCCTCGCAGAGGGTGTACACCGCAGGTCATTAGTACTCTGTCACCAAACCAGGCTAAAACATCCAATTTCCAGTGGTATCTTGTGGCCACAGGAAAACATCGGGCCATCTATTCTGATTGGTATGTTCACTACATGACTTCCAGGCATATCAATGCTCAGCTTGGTGCTAGGGCCTACATGAAGGAGAATGTACCAAATTTGGAGCAAGAAGCGTACAAAGGGTTCAACAATTCAAGGGAAATTTTAGCAACACAGCGTTGGTTGTGCCTTCATTACCATCGGCACACTCAGGATTATGAATGCGGCACCTGTATCAACCCTTTTTCCTCACCTCTTCCATCAACATCCAATATTTTTCCTGATGCGCATGTCCTTTCACAACCATCCTCCCTGGTCAAAGAGTCTCCATTCCCATCCAAGATAGGCCGATCCAACTCTCTGTCCAAATCCAGGGCTGCCTCTCCATCAAAAGAGACTTGTCCTCCAGTTGATGATCTGTTCAAGTCCATGGGAAATGTGTCCAGTACCCAATCTGGTCCATCCCGCTCCAAAGGGAAGCTAGCTGTATCTTCTTCACAGTTAGCAAGCCCTTTCCATCACTGGGTTGTACATTCCGAGGTTTCAGCAATGATAACTAATAACAAGTGAGCATTCTGATTGCTATGGTCTAGGGTGTGCACTAATTACGTTTGGCAGTGATCTTGCCAAGAAGGAATACCACCGCCTCACTGGGTTAGGGCATGATCTGGTTTTCATGTTTGGGTGTGATAACTTTGATGATGCGGTCTCAATGTATGAACAAGGGATAAATTAGCAATGCCTTGCGTTGTATTTCATGAGATCTAGAATGAAAAAAAATTTCGCCATTTTTTTTTCAATGAGTGCATACACTCAGCATTTCGTAAATCCGTTCAAAAGCAAAAAGGGAAAGATCAAGATTGCAAGGGCGGAGTACGATACATACATGATATGTGTTCTATCCTAGTTGCCACAGCTCTCTGCGTGTTCCTGATCTGCCCAGGCTGTCTCTACAGTTTTGCCGTTGGTCCCAGTGCTGGTGGTGTTCACAAAGGTTATGAACTGCGAGCACAGTTGAGAATGCCCGTGATGGTTGAGTCTAACGATGAGCTGGCTGAGATACTGGCAGCTTAGGTCATACAGGAGGCATCAATACCTCGGGGAATGCTCTCCAAAACATTAGGCCCCTCTTCACCTCTACAGAGACCAGGTGGAGCAGACTCGTTTGATGAGCCTGTACACTCAACATCCCTAAGGGTCATGAGTGTTTAGTCATCCTAAATAAAAGTGAGGCAGAGGGAAATACATACTTGGTTGTGACAGTCAAGGCAGCAGAGTCGAGGGGCTCGTTAGTACTAGAAAGAACTCAGGTCATCAGTTTGGGCAGTGAGAAGGGCAAAAGTACCTTTGACAAGTGGAGAAAGGCATCAACGAGAGACGGGACTTGAAAAGTGTAGATCTGGTGAGGCAGATGCATTTTTATACCTTGACAGGGGGTCAACGAAATAAATTTAAAATCTAAAACACGACCAAAAAAAAAAAATCAGACTGGCCAGCGTTCACATAGACCCATGAGCCAAAAGAAGAACTTACCGAATACCTCTCCACTATCATGGCACCTAAACGAAAACTGCAGCAGATGCTCAATGAGGGATCCTATTTCCAGCTCTCAATGGATGACCTGTTTTACTCCAGCCATCGAGACTACAATGAACATGGGTTCTCTTTCATCGGATGCACAAAGGTCGCATACAACACCAATTGTCTACGCGTTTGGTTCTCCTGAAAAGAAACGTCAACGCGAAATGCTGCAACAACTACGGGAGAGAGGTCCTCCACATCTGACTGAGAATGAGAATGGCTCCTGGGACTGGGAGCCGTGCTACACGTTGAACAACAGTGTTGAGAACGGGGAGGAAGGCGACGCGTCAATGACGAAGGTGGTGGCAGTGAAACAGCGTTACTTGACCTCGGTAAGCTCACATTGTCCTCACTGAGACGCGTTTTGATGTATTGGGAGCTCAGGATCAACCAATGCTATTATGGCGACCTCTGCATGATGAATATCTTGCCAAGTTAATTAGAAGTGAAGGTCGAGGGGACTACTGTGGAGGGCTCTGCCCAAATTGTTGTAGAACGGGAATGAAGTACACACCATTGTATCAGTGCACAGATTGCTTCTCTCCAGACCTTGTATGCAAGGAATGTTGCCAAGAAGCTCATGTGCAACGACCCCTAGACATCATCAAAGTGAGTTGGGTGACAGGTTGAAGTTCAGGATTATACTGATGAGTTGAATACAGAAGTGGAATGGAAAATACTTTGAACAAGTGCATCTGAAAGATATCGGGGTCACAGTGCAGCTTGGACATGCACAAGATGAAGAATACGACAATCCACACAAAGGAAATGTCAGGTTTCTCATCATCCATACCAACAGTCTCCACCCTGTTTCCGTGAATTATTGCAGTTGTCCTGGACGCAATGTATCTTACCGGCACCAATGGTTCCCAGCAACCCAGGACGATCCTCAAACTTGTGCTACTTTCAAGGTGCTCAAGTTGTTTCACTGAATGACGCTCCATGGGAAAGTCCACAATTATGACTTCATGGCCAGTTTAGAGAAGATGACGAGTCGGGGCGGTATCCTGCATCAAAAGGTAAGTAATGGAAATGATTACAAAAGGGAGACTGAAAGGACGTAAGCCTACAGGATCGGTATAAAGTATTTGGTAGAATGTTCCTCCAATATCGGCATCTATTGCTGCTAAAAAGATCTGGAAGAGGCAACTGCCCTGAGGGACGGAAAGTCAAAGAAACCAAACTGGGAGAGTGTGCGATGGAGTGTCTGGCCTGCCCTAAGCCGGGTATTAACTTACCGCCAGACTGGGAGACAGTGAAAAAGGAAGACAGGTGCATACTGTCAGTTTAATCTCCAAATGAAGCTGAGAACAGCAGACCAGATTCTTGTATAACAAATTCATAGCGATTGACGCTTGTTTTCAGCTTAAACGTTACTTAGTGTCCTCAGAAATGAAGGATCTGAGGTTGGGAACAGGGTGGGCATATTTCGTGGAGGATAGGCCCTTCCGGGAATTCCTCAAGACTGTCACTAGCCAGCATGAGGTGCGTAAGGGGAGCCTAGACAACATACCAACAAGTCCTGACGTGTTATTCAAGATGAGTACTTGTAGCAGTCTGGCGGCTCTGGACTATGCCGAGACCAGGCACTCGCAGGGATACAGTTCAACTGGTGTTGCCATTGGAGTCTGTGCAAGACATGAGATGGTCCAAGCCCTGGGTGCCGTTGATTTACAGAAGGGAGAAAGGTATGTTCATTTTGATTATGTCATTGGTGATGTTCTGTTGATCTCCGTTCCGTCGGAATATCTCATCTCTGTTAATTAGATACGCTAATATGGATTACGCGTGGGGTTCTCTTCTTCGTAACATCGACCCTCGACTGCGTCTCATCAATTCCTACGACATTGCGTGCCAATGGCACAAACACCTTGGTACTCGGATGGATAACATGCCAGAATTAGTCCGCGTAGATACCTCTCAGCGGGAAATGGAGTTCATCATCCCAAAATTACATATCCACAGGCACAATCTGTCTTGCCAACTCAACCATTCACTAAACTACATACCGGGAGTAGGGAGGACAGATGCAGAGGGTATTGAAAGAGCCTGGGCCAATGTTGGACCTGTGGCCACTAGCACCCGAGAGATGGGACCAGGTACACGACATGACACACTCGACAACCATTTCCACCACTGGAATTGGCAAAAGACTGTCGCACTAGGTGAGTTTTAGTATTGATGGTTCCATTTTTCCTTTTTAATTGACAACGATCAGGCCGTATACTACTTAAACGTCTATGCACAGCTGTAGTAGAGCGAAATGTGCAGGAGAAGGTGTTTGAGGAGTTTGCTTCGTCCCAAGAAGAGAGTGCAGAGACTTGGTGCAAATGATAAGGGATTCGGAGGAGAAACATACAGATGTAAACCCGTTTGAATTGTGCAAAAGCAGTATGTCACACATTGGCTGGGGATGGTTTTATTGTCTGACCAGTTGCTAGGTTTGACAGAGCAGGGAGTACATCTAGTTTTGGCTGAGCAGGAGAAGAAGGATGAGGAAGCTGGGTCTCCAGGAATCCATCACATAAGCCCTAGTGCTTTCATTGCTCATGCGTTGGAACTGGAGGAACAACAGTATGTATTGGACTCGTTGAGTGTGTTTTTATATACTAATATTATTTATATAGACGCCGCCTGCAGCAGGACGTCCAGAGGAACACATGTCCCAGCATGAGGGAGCTCACCACGTTCATTGAGCATTGTGTGTGTCTAGGAAGGGTGATTGGGCATCTAAGAGCAATCCAAGCAACCTACACTCCAGCAGCATTGCAAGTTTTGGCTGCCCCTGAAGCTATAAGACGTGAAAAGGACAAGGTTTCTGATGAACAAGCTGAAGATATTCCTCTCCTTCTCCCATCCGCCCTTTCTCCAGAGATGCGAACACAAGGATGTCGGGAGGGGTTACTGGAGATTGAGCTCCAAATGCGGGAAGCCCAGATGCGGCATTCACTAGAACATCTATGCAACCACCTTCACATCCGTTCTCAACTGGTGACCTACCGTGATTCTAATGTCCACCATCAAGCTATGTTGACCAGGTCCAGAGCATTACTCAATAGGAATGACATCAAGACTGAACTGCATAAAACGTCGTTATCAAGCTGCATGGGAGGCCATCTGGAAAGCGAATGGGAAGGACAACGGGAGGATGGAGTGGAGGAAATTGAAAGATTCAGATGTCCGGTGCCTAACCACCGAAGCTGACCATGCTTGGAGGAGTGCAAGGAAGATGTTGGGAAAGAAGAAACAGAAGGAATTGGAACGACAAGATGCATTGATGGCTGCATTGACAGCTGCAGCAGACGAGGCTGAATACAACAGAGAAACTCTCAAGGTGAGGACTGGCAGTGGCTATGCAAAGACATCCTGGATTTGGATGCAAGGTGGATTGGGCCAGGTGGTTGACGAAGAACATTTGTGAGATGGTATGTTACTTGGCTTCAATGCATCAGCTGAGGTGATGTTAACCAGTATTCACAGGGATTTGGATGGAGTTTAGCAAATCATACACACAGAAATGGAGGTGGAGGGAGGATGTGATGCTCATCAAGGATGAAATGCGCCACACATTACAAGGTCTGGAATGGAAGGCTTGCTGGTGGGAGGCTAGGACGAAGTCACCCTTGGCAATTGATGAGATACATACAGAGGGGATCGTAGCATATGCTCACAGCCAGGCAGGCATTATGCGGAAGCTGAAGGAGCGGTTTGAAAATTTGTGGGATGGCTATGAGATGCTGGAGTTCATCGAGGATGACAATGATGAGGACAACGCTGGAGTGTCTCTGGAGGAGGCCTGTGATGGTGCTGATGCAGATGGTCAAGATGGTATAGATGACGAGGAGCAGGAGGGGCAAGAGGAGGACAATGAATTCATGCTTGGACAGGAGTTCGCCGATTTGTAAATCGGTATATGTACTAATTATAATTCCGACATTAATACAATAATTGCAAAAACCCTCAAATTGGCGATATTTATGAGATTATTTCAGACTGGATGCTTATGTGAGCCCTCAAGTATTCTGCCAGGATGCCGGTGGGCCTTGAGATTCAAGCTCCAAGCAAAGAGGAAGTGGGTGGCATTTGCCCAGATTGATTTGTAATTCGTGATGTGGGGTTTGCCAGTCGGATTTATAATTCACCTACAGCCATGGGTGCTATAATAACTGTCAATCAATCTTCCATTCCATAGATCCTATCTTTACCCTACATTTCTCCATTTTCTCCTACATTTCTCCTATTTCTCCTATCTTTCTCCTATCACTTATTCATTGCTCTTCTATATAAACCACTAGACATTCTAACTAGTCCTTTAGTTCATTCACTTCGTCTCTGCTCCATACTAGTACTACGCAGTGTAGAGCATAGTCAGCTTACTCATTCTCTATCTCTATCTCTCAATCAATCACTTTGTATCTGTCCTCAAACTGTGTGACTTGGGTGGTTAATGAAGTGTACCAGCAACCTTGACAGGTGCGAGCCTTCTGATAACGTCATTGAAACTCTGGAGCGCAGTAATGAATTGTGCTCATTCCTCATCAGAATCAGAATCATCATCATCACCACCACCACCACCACTGTCAGGATCATTTGGATCTCCACCACCACCACCTCCACCACCATCCCCACTACCATCATCATCATCCCGACCCTTTCCATGATGACTAGGTCCAGCATGGAAGTCATCATCAGGATCCTGGGGTGGAGGCACAGGTGGAGCACGGGATGAACCCTGATTGATTTGGGTGTCGGTATGAGTGCGAGTCTGGGTTTGGGTCATAGTACTCGAGTCAACCAGAACGTCAGGATCCCATTCGTCTAGGAAATCCTGGAAAGGACTGGAACAAGGTTTGCTAGGACTCAGATGAGCAAAGATGCTACCGGAACACCTATGCTGACAAATTTGGACATTTCAGAAGAGTGTGGAGAAGTATGGTTTTTTGAACAGAGATTCCAGAACAGATAGTTTGGATTTGGGAGAGGGTGTGCATTGAGACCTTTGGGACATAATAGACAACTCAGAGATGAAAAGTCTAAAATACTATTAAGTCTGGGCAGATCCTAGTGCTAGGAAACACTATGGACCTGGGCAGAGGTCTATGGGGAAGAGTGGAACAATAATAGATCTGGACGGAACCAGACAGGAAGAGGATAGATAGGAAGAGGGAGGATCCAGTCAGAATGACCAGGAAGTCAAGACAGAAAGTTAATGGCACTATTGGTACCACCTCACTAGTTGTCTAATCAGAATCGATCAGAAAAGATAGGAGACCAGCTAAATCAATTTTAGACTTAAGCTATCTACTACAAAGTTGCTAGCTTAAGTACTATATCGGAAGTATATGGAATGAGATAGGGAACTATCGGAAATGAATATGGAAACTACCAGAAAAGGTAAAGATAAAGGGAAACACGTGGAAACCCTTTGGAAAGAAAAGGAAGGGGAGCACAAGGTGCTACGAGATATGAAGCGGAAATGAGAGAAGTATGAATGCAAGCTGTCCAGTTAGTATCTGATATGAATCAGATAGGATCCGATGGGAAATGTGAACTAAATGGATTTGTGGCAACTTGGAAAATGAATCGGAAATGAAATGGAATGAAAGGGAAGGGTCAGAAAGGAGTTGGAAGCGATCAGAAAGAGTTATGGAAAGGCATAGGCTTTACACCAGCACTGAACGCAGACGGGTATATCTCAAATTGGACTGTATCTTCTTTCACAAATTGTTGCAGATAAACTTTACAACATATGATATGTGGCGAAGTCAAGACTCAGTTAATCCCCGCACACATGCTGATATCATGGTGCACTCCTCTGATGGTGATAGCCCTTATTTGTTTGCCTGTGTTCTTCGCATTTGTCATGCAAATGTTTGCCTGGACAATGGGCAATATCACCAGATGGATTTTCTTTGGGTTCATTGGTTGGAGGTTGATGGGCAGTTCCAGTTGGAGAAGAAGAGGCTTCTCAGAGTGGAATTTGTGGATGATGAGGAATATGCATTTGGCTTTGTCAATCCAGCAGATGTCATTCGGGCAGTACATCTCATCCCTGCCTTTCATCTAGGGCAGACAAAGAATATCATGGGTCCTTCAAAGCTGGCCCGGCATGAGTCAGAGAAGGATATGGATTGGCAAAAGTACTACATTGGAATGTAAGCTTTAATTACTCTAGTAATTCTCTTACTCACATTTCTTAGCTTTTCTGATAGGGACACATTTGTTCAGTTTGTTCCAGAGATTGGGCTTGGTCACCAATCTCCCAAGCAAGTGATGGTCACATCCCAAGTTGTTGGAGAGGACTGGATGGATGTAGATGAGCAGGCACCCGAAGTACCTGAGGTACCTGAGGTACCCCCAAATCATCAGAGGGATGAGGTTGAAATTGAAGTTGCTGAGGAGGATGAGGATGTTGATTATGGGTATGGTGATGGTGATGGTGAGGAGGATGAAGAAGAAGGAGAAGAGATTGATAATGATCCTCTGGAGGAGGAGGATGGTGACATTCCTTTCAATCATGATGTAGAGCTATTGGATGTAGAAGGCTATGGGATGTTGTAGGTTACCTTTCCTGTATGTGTTTCTGCATTCCCTTAGTTATGTATGGACTTGTCAACGCTATCCATTATGTAGACTTTTATGCATTATAATCAACCTTTCAGAACCCTAGCATTCTTTGCTACTCTCACATTTTGTATGTCCAAAGTTGTCTAGGAAAAGATGTACTGACTTGTGCAGGATTAGAATAGTGTCCAATCTTCTCTAGGATTTACATTGTGTTTCCTCATATCTAATATGTATGACCATAACTAGATAGAGCATTATGTATTGAAGCTACAGAAATCCTAGGCTAGCCAAGGTCTATACATTTTTTTATGTCAAGGAAACAATCAACATAATTTTACCATCCATCAAACTATGTACTAATCTTTCAAAAGCAAGAACATTATCTTGGAGTCTTTTAAAGGCTATGAGAGTATTTCTATTGTGTTTACTCATATCCAGTATGTATAGCCATAACTAGATAGAGCATTATGTATTGAAGCTACAGAAATCCTAGGCTAGCCAAGGTCTATACATTTTTTTATGTCAAGGAAACAATTAGCATAATTTTACCATCCATCAACTATGGACTAACCTTTTACAAGCAAGAACATTATCTTGAATTCTTTTAAAGGCTATGAGAGTATTTCCTTGAATTTTAAAGATGAGGAGATAATGGCATTAAAACTACACTATGTATTAACTTTTGCAAGCCCTTGACATTCTGTCCAGCACTTAGCCATGACCCCACATACTTCCTCACCCCTTCCTGGCTCCAAAGGCCTGTACTAGTCCTGGGGGTTTTGCTGATGTTATAGACACTAATCATATACTTGGACTCAGACTTATATTTGGACTCGGACTTGGACTCGGGACCCAGACCTGGACTCCTCAGTTCCCGGGTAATCTGCAGTGTTCGACTGCAAAAAACGAATTTTCATTTAATTTAGAGCTGTATCTACAAAATTAATGACATTTTCGGGCATAAGAAGGGTAGGTGGTACTTTTGGGTCATAAGCCCTCTTCAGACCCCCTCCCCCCAAGATCCGGTCTTGGGTAGACCAGGTGTACACCCCTTGGTCGGAATCGACGTTATATATTCTACGTAGCTGGTCCAGTGTATCCATTCAGTTGACCCGCCGAGGGCGGCGGTAGCACCTGATCGTGCGTCATCCACGTGCTTATTTTGAAACGCAACATGTTTGAATTTTTGTTGACTTGGTTCAACATCTGTCGCGCGTTCCCAAAAACAACGCCTCAATGGACTACAAGTTCGGTGGAAAGTATCTCCTAGAGCAAGAAATAGCGAATGGAGGCTGCGGTGAGTTTGTAAACCGTATTTTTCGTGTCCCCTGAGCTCACCATGCCACTTGTAGGCACAGTGTTCCTTGGGTCCCATCATATAGCAGGCAAGCCCGTCGCTATCAAGCTTGAGCCTGCCCATTCCTACCCTCCTACCACTTTCACTCACAGCAAGAATCCTCTCCGTAAATCCAAGTCGCATCCCGATCTGAACCGACGCCACCAACCGACCCCTCACCCTCTTCATCCCAATGGCTATCCCGGTCCCTCTCCGCTCACTACCGAATCCCAAATCTACAAGCGTCTTATGGGTGGCCCAGGAGTGCCCTTTCTCATGTATTCTGGAAAACAAGGCCCGTATAATGTCATGGTCATAGACCTTTTAGGGCCTAGTTTGGAGGATTTGTTCAAAATGTGCAATCGGACGTTTTCGTTAAAGACGGTGTTAATGCTTGCTGATCAATGCGTGAGTTCCTGCTTTTTGAAGCGTTATACACGACCTTAGTTGCTGCGCCTTCCTAGATATCCCGCATTGAATATATCCACTCGCACTCCCTTCTTCACCGGGACATTAAGCCCGCCAATTTCGTCATGGGCCGTTCCTCCCCTTCTCCTCTCCCTACCTCCCTTCCTTCCGAATCCACAGTGAATATCATAGACTTTGGACTGGCGAAGAAATATCGAGATCCTGTCACAGGGGAACATGTGCCGTACTGGCAGAATGAAGGTGGCCTACATGGCGTCGGGACAAGTCTTTTTGCAAGTCTGAATACTCATCTGGGTATAGGTAAGACATCTATTTTGCTTAGTCGATCTCTTACTCATTTCATCCTGTCTTCGGCGACAGAATCGTCCCGACGGGATGATCTCGAAAGTTTGGCGTACATGTTAGTTTATTTCCTACGCGGCACTCTGCCCTGGCGCAAGCTTAGAGCGCCAACACATCCTCCTCCCGGCATCGGTAAGTTGTCTCACATTCAGAGTACTCTTGACTGATAAATCTTTCAGATCCAGTCACATATAATCCGGTGACGTATACGTGGAATCTAATCCGAGATGAAAAGCTTAAAGTAGAAGCCGAGGATAGCTTATGTCGAGGACTAGCGGAAGAATTCGGTGTCTTCTACAAGTGAGTCTTCTTTCTAATCTTCCTTGTCCTTGCTTATCCGTGATCCAGATACGCCCGCTCCCTATCCTTCACGGATTTACCTGATTACGAAGGACTTCGCGCTCTTTTCCGTGGTCTTGCTGACCGTGCCGGCATCGAATACGACGGTAACTTTGATTGGACCATTCCCGATCCTTCGCCAGAGTCGAAATTAGCAGAGAGGAGAGCAAAGCTTGGTTCAGGGAAGCTGGGAGGATCAAGTCCGCAACTGCCGCTCAAGACAGGTCCAGGTGCGCAACGTGGCTACGATCTGACCTCACCTTACTAAGTCTCTGAATAGACCATGCCATCAATGGTGGACGCTTTTGCGAAGCATGCAATAAGCGGGCGGCAGAACGAGAGCTGGGAATAGATGCTCATGTCGATAGAGCGCGTTCTGTGAAGCGTAGACGGTAGCCAGGGTGTACTCAGGAGACACGGGAGAAGGAGTTTGTATCTACCGTAACTTTGCATGGATGGTATGCTCTCCTCCGGGTAGCAACAGCCTTGCTGCCCGTCTTACCGTGAGTCTATCCTACGAAATTTTCTTGGTCCTCGTTAATGGCTCGCTATCAGTTCTGGCGATCCTTTTGTCTCCATGCTCTGTCGTTAGCAAGGCATCCACTTCGAAACCGCTCGATCTTCATGTGTCATGCATGTCATGACCGATCAGCGTATCGCCGACGGGCCCCTGTACGACTGTCCGTCCCGAGGAACTCGTCTCCTATCTGCCCCCAGCTTTCCTCGAGCGGTCTGCATTCCATGATGCTTCAAAAGCTATGATTGTATGATAATATGTACTTTATCGCTATGCTACTGTAGGATGTAGATATCAGGTTCATTTACTGTCCATATGTACCTTAACATGCATAATGCCTATGCCTTCAGAACGTGCTCATCTATCTATGTATATCGATTCGCTGAGATTAATAAATATGGTGTTAGGTCCAGTATTTGCCTTTGTGTAGCTCTGACATCTGTAGATAAATCTATATATGCACGAAGAAAAAAGAAACTTCCCCCCAATTTGCCGTACTAGTAGATACAAGTCCATCATGAGCCATTGTTAGAAATTCCTATCACACCGCAGCTTTAATGGCCATTTACACCATTACCTCCATTTCCGTTGACTTGACTGAGAGCTGCGTCTGCCTTTTGCAGGTCACGCTCGCTCAAACTCTGGAAAACTCCTCCTCCGGGTGTGCTTGCACCGCTCATAACGGATCCAGAACGAGACCGTACCTTCATCACCAACGGGCTGTGGGCAAGTTAACGAGAAGAATAGAACACTGAAACAGATGGATCAACGTACAAAGGATATGAATCTTCTTCATCTTCCTTAGATGTTGGCCAACCATAGTAACCGCGGTAATCGCTCGTTCCAAGAGCCTGCATCTGTGGGACATATGTTAGAGGCCGAAGCTGAATACAGGTGACCATAGACTCACCTCCTCGGTCAAAGTTCCGATGTCTCCAGGTGTTGCTGCACCTCTGAATCTAGGACTGGCCGGCACACTCAAAGGCGGCATCTTGCCTACGCCTCCTCCAAAGTAATCACCAGCATCCTCTCCATCAATCTCTATGATCGGTTCGCCGTCTGGCCCGTAGAACTGGTCGGGGTACGCTCTCCGCAACGCCAATTGTCTGCTCTTGCTGTACTCAATACCCAAGTTCTTCCAGTCAAGTAATGGACTGAGTCGTTCGACACGATTACGTTGGTTGATACGCTGACGACGAGATTTGTTGCAGAAACTGAACATGCAGTCGGTGAGTTGGTTGACGGATTCCTCAACAGATTGCATCCGTCGGTCGACGATGTAGCAGCCTTCGTCTTCGGGATGTTCGATAAGGTCTTGTATGAAGCACCCAAAGCCGGAGAGGTTGGTGGTGATACTCGGGATACCCATCTGGAAATCAAATGTGAATAGAAAGTGTGGCGACGTAAACCGACAGACGTACCACTGTGCACTCTGCAGGTGTGTAACCCCATGGCTCATAGTAACTTGGGAAAACACCGAGATGGCAACCTCGAACAAACTCCTCGTAGTCCATACCCAAGATCGGGTTGTTTGAGTTGAGGAAATCTGGGTGGAAGACGATCTTCACTCGGTCATGGTGGTTGTTGAAAAGGTTGACGCGTCGAATTTGGCTCAGAATAGGATCATTGGCATCATCCGTCATGTTGTGAGTAGTAATGGGGGGAAGTGAATTGCGATTTAGAGCAAGTATACGACGCTTCAACAGGACGAGGTCTCCGGGTGAAAGCAGCTCTTCTGGAGTAGGGATAGGTTTGTTGTCTCTGAGAAATCATAGTCAGTGCGAAGCTACACAAGTCTGAGGAATTAGCTGACCCATGGCGACGCGCAGCATGGTCAAATAGACGTGCTCCGATACGATTTTGTATTTCCGTCACGGTGTCTCTCAGCTGCTTCGTTACTGCCTGTCCCTTAAGAGCTTCCACGGTGTAGGAGTTGGTCGACGCAGGCATGATAATGAAGGCCACGACGGTGATTGTTGACCCAGACTTTTGAAGTTGGTAATTGAGACCTGCATAAGAGCCCTCAGAATAGCTCAAGACCGGAATAAGCTGAATACGCACGAGCCAAGGATTCAATAAACATATCCACACCCTTGTTCCGATACTCATACCTCCCAGCGGTAAACATCTGTAATACTGGTGAGCGCGGCACCGAGAAAAAGTCTCAAGGATTCTCACGTAAAGAGTGTTCTCCAAATCGAAATCCAAATGACCATAGAAATGACCACGAACGAATTCATTGATTTTTTCCTTGGAAGTCGAGTGTAAATTCTGGAACTCATGCATCGCTTGGAACTTGACGACGTTGAGGCCATTGGGGACGACTCCGTCCGGTTTCCGTTTGAGCAAATGCTCTGATTCGTAGGCAGTGATGTGGGATACAGTTGTGAAGACGTCAGCACAGTGTGCTGCACTGCGTTCTATGCAATACCGGTGGTAAATGCCGCGCTTTCCTGCTTCATGGTCGACATCAAAGTACTGGAGGTTGTTGTAAAAGTCGACAGAGCCAGCGCAAAGGTAGCGACCTAGCAATGTGGCGTGGGTAGTGAAGACGGTTGTGACGTCAATGTGTCTTTTTCTGCAGAGGGGAATAGCCAGACCGGCTTGCCATTCGTGAAAGTGGGCGACGACTGCGGTAGTGAGCTGGCGAGATACATACTGTGACAGAAGAATGAATTAGAGAGATTAACGCGTCAAAGACACGTAGCGGAAGGCGATGTCAAATGCGTACCTCTCCGAGGAACCAAGCGACGAGATAGCCGAACACGATTGTCTCGTTGGTTTCGTGGTCATTGGGAGGACTTGGAATGCCCGCCAAGTTCCATAGGTCTCCTTTCCACTCGTCCAGCTTGGAATACATGCTTCCCGTGTCTAAAAGGAGGACTTTTGGAGCCCCTTCAACCAACCAGCGGCCGTAGAGGAGTTTGACACCTTGAGAACGCATGTTATCGAGAGTCTCGGCGAGATGGGGATCGGTAGGTTCCTGCTGCTCGACCTCCATGGGAGCAGTCTTGTAGCTGAGAGGACCGATGAGAGTGTAGCGATCCCCATACTCTGCGACTGTAACAGGGACCTTGGTCTTGATCACGGTGTAGATACCGCCGACCTTGTTGGCGACCTCCCAGGCGCACTCGAATAAGAGCGGATTGCGTACGTCGCGTTTGTCAGCGGCCATAGATGATGGTGGTTGGAGAGAAGAAGGAATAGGGCTGTCCGGAGAAATGAATCTGGGGTAGATGTGGTGACGTCACAGACGTGTATCGGTTAGACATGTTCGACGTTGTGATCCAATCATGCCACATCGATATCGCTTGTGACCATCCTCATCGCTTCCTATGTTGGATGAACGTGTAGATAGTTGGGTCTGATGACTGTGAATGGAGGCCATTGAAGGAATCAGGGCCGGTAAGTACTACAGTATACTCCCTCCCCTCTGTCACTACCAAAAAGTATGCGAAAAGAGAGGACTTTGGCAGTGAAAGTGGCTTTTGTTGTACGGATAATATATGCGTTATGGGCGAGCATGTCTTAATGGAGGCATGCGTTAAGAGAGTATACTGCACTATCAAAAGATGTTTCTCTTCAATATACATAGATACGAAGGACTTCTGAGATTGTTCTGAGAAGGGACTTCATAAAACATATTCACGTGGTTTCCGGTTTACCCCGCACAAGCCCGCAAATTAAACGGGTCATCTCTCTTGCACCTCGACGACGACGACGACGACCAATGAGCGGACCTAGCTCAACGGTGAAGAGCATCCAGAAACGTTTCTATAGTGCTCTTCCCCGTGTTGTCTCTACAAATCCCATTGCTACCTCCTCCACTGCTTCCAGAACTAGGTCTAATTCCGCCTCAATATCTGGGTCCAGGTCTCTGTATACCGCCAACTCTCCCCTACTCCCCCATACCTTTTTCGATTCTCCTCCACCACCATCCAACTCTTCAAGGCCAACTAATGCCTTACCTGCAAAAGCTCGGGTCTTAATTGAAGGCAGAGGCGAAGTGGAGAGCGGCCAGGCCTACACCTCCAACCAACCGTCAGGCACCACTGGTCCTCCGTATTCTTTGGCTCTCACTTCATCATATCATAAATCACAATCCATATCTCCTTCCCTTGCAAGCTCATATCCTTTCCTTCCGACACCGCTTTCCTCTTTTAGCGGCAATTCCACAGCCCAATCCTCGGAGAGCGGTACAACATGCAGGAAACAAAAGCAGCGCTATCAACTGGATGTCGGTGCATACGGCATTCCAAAGAATGCCAGATCAGGCGTTTTACCTGGTCGCCAACGTAGATCTCTGCACACAGCTCCAGTATACGACGACGCACATCTGGCCGTTGGTGTTGGCGAAGATGCCTATTTTATCCGCAACAACGCTATGGGCGTTGCAGATGGTGTAGGCGGCTGGTCAAAGGGCAAACATGCAGGTAGGTTTAAACTTGACATTCGTTTTACATTGGTTGCTTAGTTGCGGTACAGGTTCATCTGCTTCGGCACGATCATCGTCTTCGACACCTAGTGCCGTTTTTGCCAAACATCTTATGCATTACTGTTCTGAGGAGATAGAATCAAGTACAACTTCCCATTCCCAGCCCTCCTCTGCCTTGCATACGCCCCATCGACCACGGTCTCCAGTCCCTCTATTCAACACCAACGATAGCTCTACCCCATGGTACTGGTCGTCTCCTCCAGCATCCGAGTCAATACCCTATCCTCGGAGTGCATACGATTTCGAACTCGAAGAACAACTAGAGGATTCCTTAGAAGAGCTCGAGGACGGCATAGATGTCTTGATGATCCTTGAACGAGCATATCAAAAAACGCTCGACGCACACGTCGTCCTTCCCTCTCATGCCGAAGAACGTTCCCCTAGATCTACACCTGCACCAGATGTTTCGTCTCCACCTCTTTCATGTTCAGCTCCATCTTCCTTATCAATACCTTCCTCACTCAGTACTCCCATAACGAATGCTCTAACAGAAGAGACGAAGAAACCCGTTCCACTACTCGCAGGGTCTTCCACTGTACTCCTCGCCGTACTGGATCATGTCCCTCGTCCGGCCGTGGCCAATGACGAGACAGAACCTACACACGTGCGAGGCCTCAAGCCCAGTGCAAGTACTAGCACAGAATATGACGCAGTCATCAAAGTAGCACATGTTGGTGACTGCATGGGAATGTTGGTGCGAGGTGAGGAAGTCGTGTGGAGGAGCGAAGAAATGTGGTGGAGTGTACGTCCCATCCTTATCTCTATGGATAGATAACCTTATGTCCTTTTTTGTTTCAGTTCAACACACCCGTCCAGCTTGGCCCCTCGTCATCCGCCACACCCATGTCCTCAGCACACGTATTTACTCTTCCGGTAGAGGCAGACGACATCCTCATCCTCGCTAGCGATGGTCTGAGCGATAACCTCTGGGATGAAGACATCCTTGACGAAGTAGCCCGATTCCGGAGAAACTATCTGAAATCATGCAGGACGTCATCCCTAGAAAACACCGGTGAAAATGCGACAGGAACCGTTCCGAAATCCGCTTCAGAACGGATTCTTTGGCGAAGGACATTGGCTGGTATGTTGAGTGAAGCTTTGTGTTCTCGGGCTCGTCGTGTGTCGGAACGCAGGAACAACCATGTCGTTTCTGTTCAGAGTGAAAATGGGTCAGCTGTCGAGATTGAGGATGAGGTGCCTTTTGCTCGAAGGGCAAGGGAGCAGGGTCGGTCATTCAAGGGTGGCAAAGGGGATGGTAAGTCTACATACCAGTTTCGTCCACACACGGTTCTAACTCCAGATGTTTTTTCCAGATATCTCCGTCATCGTCGCAGTCATCTCCCCCGCTGCCGACTTGGTTTCGGTGAAAGTTGAGAGCTCATAAAGCTTCTTTCTTCTTTATTCTTCATTTGTTTTCTCATTTCAATTGCTTGCATGTGCTATCTCGTTCTTTACTACTATTTACACGGACTTCGTCGTCGATAATCATTAGAAATGTTTTCATGATATTCTATTGACGTTTTCAACCACTCATCATTCTACATACTAACTCCAATCTATTGTGTACTTTTGTACTTCTACACTAAACGAACTGCATTGTAAACCTTGGTGCCAAAAAAAAACACAACCGTTTGGATAAAAAATGAGTGAGAGAAGACCAGTACAAAGCCAGCAAAGGGAGATCCCAAAAAGAAACACGATGCAAATCCAGAGTCCACACAGAAACCGAAGAATAGCAATACCCTCCAAGTGACCGTCACCACCTAAAGTTCCTTGAGTATTGTGAATACATCATCGTGCTCGAAAAAGTCATCGACATCCTGAATTCGAATTGACGATTTGTGACATGCTGCAGCATGCTTCCACCTATAGTTTGTAGTAAATCAAGCCTGATCACAAACTCGTAGACTTGGGAAGCTACTCACCAGAAGATCTCTTTGACCTAATAATAGAAGCAACAGTCATAGTTAATGTTCTACAGTAATCTACAGCGGAAGGAGAACAAACCCACCTTGACGTCGATATCCTTGATACCTTCAACAGCAACCCATTTCTTGCACTGGTGGCATTTTCCTGATCTAATCTCCACTTTCTCATTTGACTGCGGGGCGCGCCTTTGGATGGTCTGGAATGATGCCGGTGGGAGGAAGGGCTGAGCAGAAGAAGCTGATATGCCTGATATCAGTTTAGCCTAGCACTTTCAAGCTACATAGTTGAAATAGGGACTAACCATGACGATACTGCATGTGATAACTGCCCGGTTATAGAGCACTCAATGCCTAGACAATAAAGCAGGAGGATGAAATAGCACTCTGAAACAACAGCAGTCAGCCCGATACTTGCATTTTAGGCGCATCGAATCTTACCACTTGTAAGCAGAAAATTTCATGGAAAGCCAGACTTTCTTGCCTTCGCCGCCTCTTTCGGGGCTTTCGATACAAATGGGACAAAGACCCATCTTGTCTCTACCCCTGCCCTTCACTATTCGGGGTGTGTAGAGATCGAAAGGGTCTCCGCCTCTCGGTGGATTGTAGCTACCACCTGGCAGCGATTCTTGCAAAAGCGCGCAATGGGGTCTACAGAACAATCATTAACGGATGGTTCTCGAAAAAGAGAGAAATTAAAAACCCACTGGTCTTGGGGTAACTGGAAATAAGAGCTTGCGTGGAATCGTCTGTAGAAGAGTGGTAGATCGGCAGCGACCTCGAAAGTGTCCGGGATAACTCGTGAAGTCCGTGAAGATGGGTTCGACGGCACTTCGTTTGTCTGTGGACTTGCAGAAGGCCACGGAGAAGCAGGATTAGAAGAAAGGCCTGGAGCAGCAAGACGCTGTGATCTGCGGGTAGGTAGATGGACTACTCGGCGACGTTTCAACGGAGAAGACGATTCATTCTCCGTGAATTGTCGCCTTTTTCCAGCAGAGTTCAGTTTCACGGGCTTCTTTGGAGTAACAGAGGGCATATCAACAGTGAGGGTAGGACCAGTTGCGCTGTCTGTCAGATGAACTGGCAAGGATAGTGCCTTGATCGGTGAGTGAGGGTCGTTATCAGACACGGGTGTTAATGGAGTCAAAGGCGTCGGCGGAACACGACGTGCTAAAGATTGAAGCAAGGGAGTGCCGGAACTCGAATTGGCAGAGGAGTACGATCTCTTGGAGACGATAAGCGGAGAAGGACTTTTGAGATATTCAGAGAAACTGGGAGATGAACATTCGCAAGCTATCGATGGAGAAGTAGTGTTGATATCTTGAGTACCATTGGAGGAAAATGCAGCATCTACAGGCCGTAATATGAAGTGCGAACGCGCTGGAGATGAATCCGAAATCGAAGGAGCGACCGTGTTGGAGGAATGATTTGGATACGAATAGTGGCCATCAGGGACAGCAGTATTATGCAAAGTACCGGGAGGTGATCGATACAGATTGGAAACGTTAGCAAATGGAGTGATAAAAAGAGACGAGGGAGCGCGGGTGGTAGGAAGAGAGTGCACGGCACTTTGTTTAGGGGTTTCTGGAAAGTCAAAGAGGGTTTGAACAGCATTGAAGCGTTCTAGGACAACACTTGGGAGTATCATAGGTTTGGACTGCCTAGATGAGTAGTGGAAAGGCGAAGCAGCTGGTTCTGTGCAGTCACTTGCTTGACGATTGAGAGGGGTAGGATTCTGACGGGAAGGTGTTTCGATGGGAATGATTTTGGGATCGATGGTACTAGGTCTGTTGTCTACGTCCTCGTCCCATTTGGATTCATCTGGATATTGCAGCTCCAAGCCGTCCAAGTCGTCGATGATGGCTGAGGAGAAGGAAGATTCTACTACTTGCAAAGACATGGTGGATGTAGTCCAAGACGCGTCACGCGTTTGACGCGTTTGAGACTCCGACGTCTCCTCACCTCATGTCTCCACTCACTGTAGAGCTATCGGGGTCACCGAGAGGTATCCATATACATGCAGATCTCACTAATGCTAATTGGCTGATGCAGAAATTGGCTTGAAGCATGGCCGACGTCTTGCCGCTCAGATACGAGCACAGATCAAAGTCTACGATGCCATGTTCAGATCCACCTCGAAGCTTGACTGGTCTGCTGTGCGCGAGATAGCGAAGGAATATGCAGCTACCATAGAGTCTTTGACTCCCGAAATCCATACCGAGATTCATGCCATCGCAGAAGGAGCTGGTCTGGACCCTTGGATATCGTTGCTTTGAACACAAGGTCAGAAATCGCTCTCGGCCTGTTCTCTGACGGATGCACCAGTCTCGGCTGGAAATACTCTGGAACCGAAGTGGTTCTCTGCCAGAACTGGGACTGGACCGCCAGAGTGAAGGACAACCTTGTCATGATGTCCATTGACCAGCCCGGTAAACCCAAGATCTGGATGGTCACTGAGGTGCGTAATACCCAATAAGTTGAGTCCATGACAATGTCCTCATTCCGTGCGTAGGCAGGCATAGTCGGGAAGATTGGCTTCAACTCGTCTTCTGTTGGTGTCTGTCTTAACGCCATTCGCGCACGACCAACAAACTCGAGGAAACTGCCGATACATCTCGCCCTCCGCGTCGCTCTCGAGTCTGAATCAGCTCAGGCAGCGATAGGTTCTCTAGAATCTCTTGGTGTCGCATCAGCTCAGCATGTGTTGATCGCTGATACAAAGGGTCCTTTGAGCCTTGAGCTGTCCCCTGTCGGCAATGTTATCCTGCAACCCAATGCAAAAGGCTTCATAGCTCATACAAATCATTTCCTGGAGAACAAGTTTGTCGACGAACCACCATGGCTTGCCAATTCTCCTGTCAGGCTGATGCGTGTCAACGACTTGACCAGCAAGCTGATTTCTGACAAACAGCTTGTTAATAGCAAGATATTGCGGGAACGTATCTTCTCCGATATGTATAATGCGCCGGGATCCATTTGCTGTCAGGAAGATCCAGCCAGGCCAATCGAGACGAGGCCAAGTACACTTTTCTGTATCATTATGAAGTTTGTCCAAGGCCAGAGCCCCACGGCCGAAGTGGTCTGGGGCAAGCCTGGAAGTGGAGAGGAGGGTGACGTCTTGCACATGCCTTGGTAACAGTACATCTTAGTGTACCGAAATCAACGCGAAATACATGTGGACCCATAGTACACAACAAACCGCACTGCCTGAATGACTTTGTAACTCCGCCCACGCTTGCACTCGCCTTGTCATGCTTGAACGTATAATATTCTCTCTACTATTTCTTCTACGTCTATCTCTACTCGTTCGCGGCTCTGCCTTAACTACAGCGATAAGCGCCAACGAAAGACTATGCTTCTATGCCGATGTTGACAAGGCAGGTGAAAAGATTGGTGTACGTGTAACTTCCAGACAGACCGCCGTCTCCTATAACTGACGTGGCTCCCAGTTCTACTTTGCAGTATGCTCTCTATCTTGTCTTCCAGCTTGTTTTCTCAATGACACGTCACCTAGGTCCAATCTGGCGGTTCGTTCGATATAGACTTTGACATCAAAGATCCCAACGACAAAATCCTCCTCGACGGACAACGCGAAAGACAAGGCGACTATGTGCTCACTGCGAATACTGTTGGAGAATATGCTTTTTGCTTTGAAAACGACATGTCCACCCTTACCGAGAAGTTAATCGACTTCGACATTATGGTGGAGAGTGAACCTCGACGAGAAGCCCCTGCAAAGCCAGGGCAGATCGCGAGCAGACTAGTGCCTTAGAAGAGAGCATATTCCGTTTGAATGGGCTGTTGATGAACATTAAGAGGACTCAAAAACAGTACGTCTGATGCTTGCTGCTCGCTGCTTTTTCTTTTCTCAACACTCCGTTTTCAGTTTCCATACCCGCGAGAACCGAGGGTTTTCCGTAGTCAAGTCAACACAAAAGTGCGTCCTAGTTTGATTTTTAACGGCAATTGACCTGACCAGTCTTCTCTCGTCAGTCGATTGTTCTGGTATGCTGTACTGGAAAGTCTGGGAATCATTGGGATGGCCGTGTTAGTACCTCCTTTTGCTACTAATATCCATGACTGATGTTCTTGTTCCTATCAGTTTCCAAGTATACGTCTTGCAAACTTTCTTCACAAGAACTGGCCGGAGGTACAAAGTGTAGAGGCTGGGACTCTCATATTGTATTTGGATGTATATCCCTGTCGGTCAATGCTATCGTGGATGTTTAAGCTATATGCTCTTCTCGACGAAGTGTGTCTGATCCTCTTATCGTTCAGACGCCAACAAATTAGCACCTCACGAAAGTATTTAACGTCAACTGTCAAAAGCAAGGGTATTTTTTCCGAAAGCAATGAGGGATACAGGCAGTAGTAGTCGTTTGGAAATATTACACCATCACGAAGTACAAGGCAAAGGGCGGACAATGCTGAATCCGGTGGTAGCTATATAGTAATCTATATAAGTCATAATTATATCGCTACGTAGTCTAAAGCGTCACGATAATCGATAAGCCCCAAGGTCCTGAACTATCCACCCTTATGACGACGATTTTTGTAGTTCATCATGTATAGAGAATCCAAGTCTCCTTTGTGTTTTTGGTGCCTTGCGGCCACCAGTTTGTCTGTCAAAATCCATCAGTCATTTGATACAGTGAATGTACTGATATATGCACATACCGTTGCTCCTGACAAACGAAACTCTCTGGTGCACCTTCCCAATCCTCCAAGACATATTTTCCAACACCTTCAGCGTCGTCATCCCCATCACCAAACAAATCCAGAGCAAGCTGCGTATGACTGACGCCGGCATAAGTCGTGACGCATCTGGGATTCACGAGGATCCTAGCAGGCCTGAAAACAGAGTTCGGTATCGAAAGCTTGCCAAGCTCTGCTTGAGGAACAATTTCTCCCCCTTCTTCGGCGGGGATTGCATCATAATCTGAACCTGCATTCGCGTCGGCGTCAACGACAGCAGGTCCAGCCTGTCGTTTCCCCACCGAGTCGTCTTCAGGCAAATCACGTCTTGGGCGAGCTTGCAGCATCAGTGGATCCCTGGCCGCTACATCAATCAGACTTCTCTTCACCGGGATTCGTTATTCCCGCATTCGCCCGATCCACTTCCTCCATTGCATCTCGGGCACTCCTGACCCAGAGATCTCTGCAAAAGTATGCTTGGCTACTGTCGAGACAGGGCGCATCGCCCTCCCTTTCAGGTAGAAGCTCTGGTCTGCTGAGATTCTGATACTCGGTACCGGCGCGATATTCTATGCCTTTGTAGTATGACTGTGAGGGGTCAACAACATGCGTGCCAGATTCGCAGCAGAAGACCTGGAACGGCAGATGTTGGGCATAGCGAGCGGCTCCTTGTTTGTCTCTGGGGGGCACGCCGTCTGGTTTGGAAGATGATTTGGATTGACGGAATTGATCCCCTTCAATATCTCGAGTACGCCATCTGTTAGCAGGAAAGGTTAGCACAACATTGATTTATTATACATGGAACACAGACCTGTCGGAAAAGATGAAAAATCCATTATGCTCTGCCCAATCCATTCCACAAACCATCGCTGCCTCGTTTGCAAAGCTCACTTTAATAGTCTCCAAAATATCATTGGGACATGTGAAGCCTTTAAGCCAGATGACTCTTTCAAACTGAATCCCCCGTTTCGCCTTGAGCTCCTTCAATGGCTCCAGTGCCAAATTCCTCATAAACGCTTCTTCGAGTGGATAATAAGCCGCCGCAGGATCTTCTGTCATTCCAGGAACTCTTCGAATGCGGAAAGGTACACCAAGCAGGGTCAATACAGCTTCGCAAAGGTCGATAAGTGTCTCCGTAGAATCCGTCGAGTCGTAGTCGAGCATCGACACGAATAAATTGTTTGTGCCGAGTCGTTTCGCCATTTGAACGATAACCGAGAGCTGGTCCACCAAAAAGTGGTCTGCCGAATGTATGACAATGGCAAAGTAATAGAGGTTGTCCTGGCGAACAATATCGTCCCATGTATCCCCGTATCTATTTTGTCCGAAAGGCCGAGTGAGAGTTGGGCAGAGTGCAGCCACCCAGCCATTGAGGGATAAAAGTTGGTCAATTGCACTCAGGACGTGCTGCGCGTCCATAGGTGCCGTCTCTCTGTTCAGAATGCTGCACAAACGTCAACCAAGTGTCATAGGTAGCTCACTGGGACTTACTAGGGCAGCTGGTAGCGTTCCCAGTAATCGTCAATACCATTTCGTATCACATGTCCCAACATCTCTTCACGCTCGTCCCTCCCAATCCTTGACTGCAAAAACTTGTGTCGTTGCACATTAAGACTCTTGTCCGGACGTGTTGCTCGTTCTATGAAGTTATGCTCCTCGATTTGATGTGAACGTGTTGTTGCAAATGAGCTGGAAGACGAGATGTTCGAAAAGAAGAAGTAACGAATGAAGAGAGCCCCGGCAACCAGGTAAAGAAGTCGAGAGAGATTTCGACGTCGAAAGGAAAGAGCCATTACACTGGCATGCGAGTGGAACGTCGAGGACGATGGGAAGGATGACACAACCTCCGCTTTACAAGCGAAGGACGGTCAAACTATGTGATTACTAATCCATTCCGAATATTACTTCTCCAAAGTCTATGTATGTACAGTGTCCTAGCTTACGCGTCCAGCACTATGCAGACTTGGGTCACTGCTTTCCATCCGACCATCCGTCCACTGGATCGACTGAGAAACAAACAAGGAAGAGGGATGTAGGTATTGTGAAGGTCTACGAGATGGCTCGAGAGGATAAACTTCTTCTTGACTTCGAAGAATAAGCAGTAACATCCTATTGCATATTAGGGAATGCAGAACCCGCTGCGGACTGTCAAACAAGTCAGTTCTGGCAATCTGGATGGAGAAAGGTAAGACTGACAAGATCAGCCAGGGACCCAAAGACTATCAAAACTCATTTCAGTGAAACGAAAAAAGGCACTAGACACTACTGTTCACTCACTGTTCCTACCGTAGAAGATAACGTGTTCCCGATAGTCAGCACTATAGTATAACACGAACGGTCAATCTTGAATGTATACCAGATCAATCAACGCCCACTCACAGAGTAGATAGACATAGGACATAAGTCCTGAAAATGATATATGTAGTGCTCAATAAACAATCCAGGGGGGGAGGCCGAAACCGTACCTTCCCGGTAAAATTGTAACACCCATGAGCGACGAGTCCTTCTCACTGCGTATCAAGTGGTCAGTGAAAGGAGAAGGTCAGGACCCGACTATCGCAATCTCACAATGTTGGTACCCTTTGATGGCGATGATACCAGCAGCGACTAGTATCAGACTAATATCAGCGCTTGAAGATCTCCGTATGCAGAGTCCACGTACTAAACTCGCAGAGCGCTAACAGGACGAATGTGATAAAAATGATGTTGTCGGCGTCCACCAAATCGCAACCGCGTTCCCCAAAAGGCCTCGGACCGACTACGGATACCATGAGGGTGAGGAAACCGATGTTCCCGGAAGTCGATCGAGGTCTTACATCTAAGTGACCGTGTCTCCCGCCAAGTGAAATAAAAGCCTGGGGGGAGCAGAAGCTATCGGCGAACAAAGTCAAACACATATGTAACTCGAGCAAAAAGGTAAACATACCACCACCATGGTCATGAAAAAAATAAGGATAGAGCGTCGACGTTCCCATATTGCGTATGTCCGCAGCAGCAGAATCGCTAGGAGAGAACCTAAAGGTAAGCGGAGAATCACCTTCGCAGGGGCAACATCGTCACCCTCAGAAAAAACCATCCCCCAGAACACGAGCCCTATAGTCCGAATCAGGATACACTGCTTGCTCGACCAGACATAGACTGACATATCACAACTTGGTATTGAACGAGACAATCCTGGAGACGTCTGGCCGTGAGCTTATGTTTGCGTGAATGCAAGGCCACTCGTACCTCTGGAGAAATATCCGTGAAAGTCACTTTTGGGAAGGGTCAGCTCGAGGTCTAGGCCCAGCATTCGTATTGAACAGACTTACAACTGATGTTCAAGAACGTATCGATAAATGGCGAATAACGGTTCAAGAAGAACAAGACAGAGCCAATAGTGAGAGGTTGAGGCCAGATGTACGCCACCTAGAGTTTCTTTCTTTCTGTCCTGAGAACATCCGATTCCGACGAAACGTCACTCACTTCATGCTCAAAAGTACAGAGATAATCATAACACTTCAAAGCTTATTTGTCTTTAGATCATTGGAGTGCTGAATGAAAGCGCTTACAAGCAGAGTCGCGGTGACCAGGATACTGCTTGGGATCAGTCCAAAGGGCTGTAAGGCTGACGCTGAGTGTCTGGCTTTTCAAGAACCAAATCTGTACTCACCGGCGGCTGATTCATGTGTTGTTCCCCAACGTTATGAAAGAAGCATGAAAAGGAGCAGGACGACCCGGAGAATTGCCAAGGTCGAAAACGCTCTGTATATATAGAACTGGAAAATTATTAATGGGCTTGCTTCTACAGTCATCAGACTGGGGTGCCCGTTCGCATGTGGCATTTCCGTAGGCAGATTGCCCTAGATTGCCACGCTCCAACTCCGTGATGCCATTTGGCCCCGAGCTCTTTACCAGTGTTACCTCAGCCCGGAAGTAGACTCCTCCTCCGCCTTCCTCCTATCAGTCCCTACCCTGTCGCAAAAGCCGAGCGGCGTGACATAGAGTTTCGAAGTTTGTTTGGAACTTGAAGCACACTGCCAGTCATGGTTCGAGGTTACTGTAGTTGAGCACTGAGTCTATGCCGTCCTGATCGCTATGAGAACTATAGATCATGAGCACCTGGTAGATTCCTGTAAATCCTGATCTCATCAACTTACCACAGAATGCGCTTCGTCGCTCGAAGCTTGACCGGCATAGAGCTCTGCATTCGATAGCCTGAGACCCGACCCTGAATAGAAGGCTAGCTGTTTCGTTCATCGTTAAGGGGTAACTCGGACAGTTGCTACCCAGTAAGCCTGGGAGGCTACATATGCCAGTCTTGCTGTCATTCGTCTGAATCTGGTGGAAAATTGGCGGAAGAATTTTGATTTTCCTGTCCGGCATTCTGGACCACTGGTTCTTTTCTTGCCGGGAAGACTTCTACAGGCAAGAAACGATAATGAGAAGACAAAAGATATCCAGCTGAAATACACATACCGCCATAGAGAAAGACCAGCAAGCATGTTTAAACACCGATATAATTACAGGTTGGCCACAAAAGAAAAACATCATCCATATGTAGGAGAGCGGAGAAAATACAAAAGTCAAAAAAGTCCGGAAGAACTTAAGCTTCCAACTTCTTGATGTACTTAGAATCTTTTCCCGCAGATATCGATGTATCCAGCTAAGATCATAAGGACACGTTATGGCGTGCGTGAATTTAGTTACTTCGGAAAAATGAGACCAAATCGTTTTCGAAGGAAGCTTGCAGAGGCATATACTCTCAGAGGCTTCTGTCTGTGAGCGGACGTTGTTACCAAATGTTGGATCTAGTCGTCTGTCATGTGGGTAGTAATCTGTGGGAAGGCTGCTCCAGACCAAGTCGAGACAAGGTGGATGGACATGGCGGATGGGATCCATCAGTCAGATCAGGACGGGTGGCATGAAGTGAAGAATGCTGAGCTGCCTGAGCGACCATTGAATTACCAGCAGAGCGTCTTAGCACTTGCAGAAGTATCTCGTATTAAACCAGATTTCAGCCTTCCAACAGTGTCTATTACACCGTTTGAACCCAGTGAGGTCGGAGGAACAACTGGAAAAAGAGGTGAACCTAGAGCTCAGGAAGCTTGATGGCAGCTTTGTGCTTTGCATGCTCGTAGCAATGAAAGCAGCGGAGACTCGAGGGTAGTCAAGAAGAACGCGACCTCTCTAGTCTGGAGACCAGTCCTTAATAGGAAGCAGAGTACTAGTCGTTCTCTCTCTCCTCGGAGTCGTCGACGTTCACGTGAGAATCCTGTCCGGCTCACCGTGACCACTGTCGCGTCCTACAACGTCCTCCATCTCGAGTTGAACCAGGAATACCCAACAAACCCATCTCATAACCCAAAATGGCCGACTCCTCAGATCAACCAACTTACAATCTAAACGAACGGTGTCTTTGCTACCACGGTCCACTCATCTACGAAGCCAAAATCCTAAAAATACAAGATTTCCCAGAACCTGTGGCCACTACTGGAGTCGCTGGAACTCATTTTTTTGTTCACTACAAAGGATGGAAGCAGACGTGTGTCTTTCCTCTCTTCTGTCAACGGCTTTCTGACTGACCAACCAATCCTGGTCATTCGGTCATTTTTTTCTCTTTGCACGCTGCAACATCACCGTATTTCCTATTGCTAACGCCCCGAATCCTCAGATGGGACGAATGGGTACCTCCCACTCGACTACTCAAGTTGGACGAGACCAATATCGCGAAACAGAAGAGTCTGAATGAACAAGCTAAAGCAGCGAATGCTGCTAGCTCAAACAAGGCTCATGGTAAAAGTATGTCTAGCGCTTCTCGCCGATTCCATTCACTAAGAATTCCTGTGGACTCCACCCAGGTAGTGCAACAAGTGCACGCGATCGCGAGTCAATAAGTGCAGTAGGGACGAGGGCAGGGGCAAGGAAAGATGGTGCAAGAGGTGTGAAGAGAGCTCGGGAAGATGTGAGTGCTACTTCCTTGTCTTCGTCTGAGTGGCTCTTATATTTACCTATCCTGGTCAGGATGACAACATCCGGAGGAATGAAATGAAGATTGTTGTCCCAGAAGTGCTAAAGGTCATTCTGGTAGATGATTGGGAGGCGGTGACAAAGAATAACCAGGTGAGCTTCTTTTCAGTCACTTCTTCCAGACACCCTGACGGTTTTGTAGACAGTTGCATTACCTCGGTCACCAACCGTCGAGCAGTTACTGAAACAATTCGAAGAGCATATCAAGACCGTGAAACCTCCAAAGTACGCGTCAGGTCTTTGTTAGTCCCCAACATGTTCCTGACGTTGATGACAGTCTGCGTGAACCCGAAATACTTTCTCGTACAATCATTACTGGTTTGCAAGTATACTTTGACCGTTCTTTAGGGATGAACTTTGCTCTACCGCCTAGAACGGCCTCAGTACGCTGCGATACGAAAACAATATGTGACAGGTCAACAGGTCAAAATAGAGGAGAACGTTGAGATGAGCTCGATATATGGAGCTGAGCATTTACTTCGAATGCTGGGTATGTTCTGCTTTCTTTTTCATTTTCAAAGCATTAAGAATCGGCCCATTTTAGTCGCCATGCCGCAGATGGTAGCAAACTCTCAGATGGACCCTGAATCTGTTGGGTTGGTGAGGGACTACGTCAACGAGCTGCTAAAGTGAATATTTCATTCCCATTGAGACAAGTCGCTGCACTGACAAGACTTTTCAGGTACATGGAAGCAGAAAAAGATCGTATCTTCCTGAGAGAGTATGAGACGACCAGTCAATCCTACCAGAACACAGCCAGGTCATAAATGCAGTTCCCGATGCAGCATCGATTCTGTTGTGTCTTCTTGCCTTGCTCCTGCCATTGGCTGGAGTGCATGTATACCTTTTTTGATTCCGTGTACCATAGCTAGTTTTGTAATCTAGTCAGTCGCGTGACGTCATTGCGCCCTTAAAAGACCCTTCGAAATCGTCCAAATCCACACTTTTGTCTCAGCCCACCATCTTCATTCCATCCACTTTCAGACCATCCAGTTGAACATGACCTCCATCATCAACACAGCTACCCAGGCTGCGCATGCAGCTGCAGCTAGTCTCGTTGCTAAAGCACAAATAAAGCCTGGCGACGCTATCCCTTCAACCCAGAACCTTCTCAAGGAGGATGCTGCTGACAAGCCCTTGGCCTCGCTAAGCCTCACTGGAAAAAATGTCATCGTGAGTCAAGGTCGTCTCTGTTTAGATTCAGTTCTTACCTAGCATGATAGGTCGGAGTCCCTGGTGCATTCACCGGCACCTGCAACAAGCAGGTAAGCACCAGACCATCGGTGTCTTACTCTCACGCACGACTGATCGACTACTTTTAGGTCCCTGGTTACATCGAGAAGTACGAGGCTTTCAAGGCCAAGGGAATCAATGAAATCTTTGTCGTCGCCGTCAATGATCTTTTCACGATGAAGTGAGTACAACGCTTTGTGCACACCTACTCTTCTGTTAATGGAATCACTCTAGAGCTTGGAAAGAGAATCTTGCACCTAATGGCACTCGTATGAACGTTGCTTTGTACATACAATCGGTGTTTTGCTCACTGTCCTTTTCTTCGTAGCCGTGCGTTTCCTTGTAGATGACACTGGAGCTTGGGTGACCTCGTTGGGTTTACTCTTTGATGCCACTCCACTGCTCGGTGCTCCTCGTGCCAAGGCAAGTCTCTCCTTGGAGCAAAATCGGTTTCCAGCTGATGTATTATATCCAGCGCTTTGTGATAGTTACGGAAGGGGACAAGGTCGATTTCATCGCAGTTGAGCAGGTTCCCTCTGATATTCAGGTTACGGGTGCGGAGACGATCCTTGCCCAGCTCTCGTAAGAAAGATCGAAAAGTAGGAAGACTGTACATTATCGTCTGTATGTAAACCGTTGAAAGGAATAAAGCTACTGTGATTAGTAAGCCAATTGGACGCGTCATGTCGCAAACTTGCTTTCTACTCAATTTCTACTACTTTCACCATGGACCACTTCCCTACCAACTGGGGCCGCCCTGTATGTCCTTATCTTTCCATCTTCAAGCCTGTTGTTGACGTGTAATCCAGAGAAACGATGCCTTTGATGCGTATGGCACATATCCTTTAGCTCAACGGCCTTACAATGGTCCAAAAGACACTTTCGAAGCAGGTGTTCAGCGAACGCAGTACGTCCCTCGAGTATCTGCTTCTTACTTCTCCTGATTTCATGCTCTGCAAGACAACCCATCGTGACAGGAACGAGCGTGCTTGCTCTTAAATACAAGGATGGAATCATGATGGCAGCAGACAACCTCGGTACGCGTCATTCTCACTTGGTGCAATATCCAAACTCTGATTCCAACCTCCTCGCTTGCAGCATCATACGGATCTCTTGCACGATTTAAGGACATCCAACGTCTTCACCCTGTCGGAAACAACACAGTCATTGGCGCAGGAGGCGACATGTCCGATTTCCAATACATCCAATCCCTCCTTGACAGCCTTATGATCGAGGAATTTACTGCTCAAGACGGACACTCTCTTGGCCCGGCTGAACTTCACGAGTACCTTGCCCAAGTGATGTATGGCCGACGGTCCAAGATAAACCCTTTGTGGAATTCGTTGATTGTTGGTGGATTTAAAGATGGCAAGCGGTATGCATTGTATCTCTTTTCACTATCGATACTGAGGCATTATCTCTTAGGTTCTTGTCCTACGTCGATCTGTTAGGCACGACTTATTCCGCCTCAACACTTGCCACTGGTTACGGAGCCTATATCGCCCAACCTCTCCTGCGCAAAGCCGTAGAAGGCTACGAAGACGTTTTGACCGAGGAACAGGCGGAGAAAATCATGACAGAGTGCTTGAAGGTTCTTTTCTACCGCGACGCGAGGAGTTTGAACAAGGTATGTCCACTTGGCTTGGTCTTGGTCTTTGACGAAAACTATCACTCACCCGCTTTTCGTAGTATCAAATTGCTACGATAACCACAAAGGGAGTCAACCTCTCAGAGTCTCGCAGTTTGGACACTACATGGTCGTTTGCAGAGGGCATCAGAGGGTATGGAGCACAGACGCAGTAATTGTCTTCCAGTGTAAATTTACATCATTTTTCATTGCATTGTATTCTTTGTCTGTTGAAACTTCACTGCTAGCGTTCTGACAACTAGTTCTAAGCTCTGACTTGGAGTCCTGGGACAAATGCAATCCATCGTCGTCGGCCTACGGGGACGATAGCATAAGCAACGTACTGATATGCTCGGAGAGGGATTTGAGGTCTTCGTTCGTCAATTAATACTTCAATGGGTCATCCTGGTGCACCCTCTGGCATCGTGAAAAGGGTAGGACAGGGGGCGTTGCAGGGAACGCCGAGAAATTTATAAACACAATGGGATACGTAACTGTCCAAATTTCTCTTGTAAGTTGTGCCTTATCATCGCTAGCTGGAAGTTGGATCTCCAAGAAAACGGCGGCCCTTTAGCGCACAGACGACTCCTTGATTGCCAGCATTACGAAGGTTTCCCAGAATTTTCCTAGGATGAGAAGAATCCGTTTGACTGAGGCTATTCGCTGTTCCCAATCGACTAGAGGCAGCTTTCTGATACGAGGTACATAGTGAACTCAGATGCCGCAGGACACGCGTCAGCGCCTCAATACCTGCATTGTCCAAGGGGCGTCCCAGGAAGATTTTCGACTGGCGGACATTGCGGTCAAGTGGACCGTGACGAAATCAAGACAGTATGGAAAATGGCCACGACCACTGCAAGAAAGGAATCTGATGAGCCTGGATGTTTGAGGGGTCACGCGGTCACGCCGGTCACGGCGCATTACAATAGAAGGTAATGTCTGACTCTCCAGTCTGCGGGGGTCGGAACGAGCATAATAGAACTTGTGAATTCGTACATAGAACTGCTAAGCGGAATAAGAAATAAATGATTCCGGTCGAGGGCATACAACCAGAGATTTGATGGCGTTTTCATAACGGCGAGGAAAGGAACGATGTAGTACAACGGTCTTTCTTTGATATCCTGGATATGCCTATCTCGGTCATCATGGTTCGACGTGGAAGATGAAACCTTGCAGTAGTCTCGATATCCATCGCGGTGGCGGCTTCAAATTAATTTCTAGCTTTAAGGTTGGGAAGTCCATCTGTACTAAGCGGTGGCTGGTGGCTGCACTCAGCCATCGCTTGTCACAACATCGAGCTCAACAGCTTCATATCCCAGTAAAATTTTGAATTACTTGATGTCCTTGGGCAGCTCCAGCTTTTCACTCGAGAAGATTCCGTTAAATTCGAACTCCGTTAACTTGAATGTTTTGTAAGCACGCCAACTTGAAACCTTGGCCAAACCACAAGGGTTACTCTCAGACTAACATAATGGTCTCGATAAATTTCAAACTAGAATGTTATGAACCTGGAGGCTGGCAGGATTCGCCTAGCTCAGGTCCAGTTAAATAGGGCAGGAAAAGTTGGGTAGCTTCAACACCCGACCATTCTATCCCATCCGATTACCCTCGAGGATGATTTCCCCCACTTCAGATGACCTCCGAGGTAAGTACTCGTCAGTTTTCATCTTGAAAGCGAGCTCATGAACCCAATGCATATCATATGCATAGTCGCGTCATGCATTGGGATACCCATCGCCATTTGCGCCACCCTCTTCCGTACTTATCTGCGTCGGAAGACTTATTGGTGGGACGATTTTTTCGCACTAGTTTCGATGACTGGAATTATCTTTATGTGGATTGGAATCCTCATGTTTACTTCCCCACCTGGTAGGTTAATTTCTCTCAAACTCTTGATGTACGCTCACTTATGATTTGAACAGAGCATCATTCTCGACACTTCAAGGTTCTGGGATACTACTTTGTCGACAATGGCTTCTATGCCACTATCTGGCCTGCGCGGATCTCCATCCTTTCCACTATCCTTCGCTTGACCTACCCCGGACGTTTCCGCCAGATTCTCCAGGTCTTCTTCGGACTATTCCTCCTCGTTTGGGCCATCATGGACGCGCAAATTTGGTGGACCTGTGAACAGGAGGTCGAATGGAAGGACAGGCTCGTCGCCCAGTGCATGCTTGGGAAGGAAGTGGCTATCGCTCAGCTCATCAGTAAGTTTTTCTCCCATCACGCTTTCTCACTGACGCTAATCTATCGTAGCTGACTCCGCAACGGATCTGCTACTAATTGCAGCACCAATGTACCTTTTTTCAACCCTAACGAGCAGGAGATCGTTGAAAATCCGACTGCTCACCGTCTTTTCCTCGACGATCTTGACCACCGTCTTTAGTCTTGTCCATGCATATGCCATTCTGCATGATTTGGGCTACCTTGAATTCATGTTTGCTGTCATCGAAGTAAGGATCTCGTATCGCTTTCATGCTCGTATAGTCTACTGACTTTTAATCAGATAGTCGTTTCACTCGTAGTGGTCAACCTCACCGTCATTACCAGTTGGTTGTTCAAACTCACAGATACTGATGAGGACACTGAACCCGCTCATATAAATACCTTCATGAAGCACCGTATCAGTGGCCGCAGCAGAGCTGGGACTCAAGGACTTACCAACACCATTGGTCTTTCGGCCATGACTCCTGCGCATGTCGATATCTCTACTACTACAGAACGACATGTCGCTTTTGCAAAGTCCGGGGAACTGGAGGCTGGAAGCATGATAAGCTCCCAGTTTGATGAGTGGAAGAAGCTGAACAAGGACGCGTTTTGATGCTGACATCTTTGGGGTACTATTTTATAACCTGTCTGGTTATTTGCCAGCTGCCAGTGTACGTTGCTGAGGCTTGAATTTTTGACACTGGCCCAGGGCACAAATCGTTTTGCGAAGTTCTTATACGATGACAATGCAAGTAGTTCGTACAATTACAATTAATACACAAACATAACATACATATGTCCATATCCTTAAATAGAAGGCTCAGTAACTCATACTGGGGGTGCCAAACGTCTCTCTCTGCCATTCCACCACTTCAGTAACTTACAGAGAAAATAGAAGCAAAACCACATACCCATTCCCGTTCCCTAACAGCTCTTCAAACCTCTGTCTGAGCTTGATTAGCTTATCGTTATGCTCACTACCCACAAGGTGACCAAAATCCATTTGAAAAGCTCGACATTCCCGTATGAATTGTTCAAGATCCTTTACTCGTGTGATAGACAGTTCCGGTTCATTGGATCCACGGGCTCGAGCAAGGTATGATGCAACTATTGTTGCGAGACCACCTGTAGACGTGCATGTTGAATAGGGGCGATATGAAGATGAGAATGGTAGTGCCAACCAAGGATAGCTGTCATTATGGAGGTCTACAACAAAAAGAAGAGCTCAAGTCAGTCAAAGATTCTAGTGGTAAAACAAGGACATTGCAAATACCTGACGGCCAGTTGTGACTACTGAAAGACCCGTCGTCAGAGCGCCCAGGAGAACTTGAAGACCTGAATAGTGGTAGATTAAGGACCATTCATTGCTTCTTTGATTCAAACGCGTCAACTGACCAATAGCCGCGTTCAAAGCATACCCCGTCATCTTCGCCTTGTTCTCGTACTTCAGACGCTCCTTCTCCGCTGTATCTACTGTAGGTTGCAATCGATCACCATATGTTTTTTCTCGATACTGCACAATTAGGCATAAACGACTTGTCCTCAAGCAATCGGGACAAAGGGAAGGAGCTCACAGATTTCTCAGGTACAGTGGGTACAAGCCAATCCACGTTGGATCCATGACCATAAGACCGAGGCTTTTCCAAAAAATGACCTCGCGAAGGACTATCAACTATTACTCCTGAGTCGACAGTACTCCTATGCGGTAATGGAGGTAGAGGTTGATTGGATAGAGCGTGCACGCTCTGCCTTACGTCTGTAGGAACCTCTGTTGGGGCAGTTGGAGAACCGGGTGCAAAATGCGGATGCGGGTCCCGTTCAACCAGAGGCTGTCTTTCATCTGTGAACGATGCCGGCCCGGTACCGGTGCTAGCAATTATTCCACTCGTTCTTTGACTGGGACTTGACTGGGACAAAATAGGTTGTGGGTTGTTTGGATTGGTGTTGGAGGGGTCTGGGAAAGGCGGGTGATGCTGAGATCCAGGTGCCTGCGATGTTGATGATTGCCTATGACTCTGTGAGCCTTCGCCTGGATCCATGGTGAAGGTAGTGAGGGTGGAGGGAAGGGAAGAAGATCGACCACGCGTCTAACGGGAGGCAAACGCAGTTTTAAAGGTGATCTGACGGAAGCACCTGGAACCAGGTGTATGTATACCCAAGTCGTAACTGACCACATATTGGTGAAACGGCAGAAGATTTGGTCTGACAGGCAGCATTTTGTGCAGATAAGACAACCATACCTGATATGTCCAGAAAATCATCTATGCACATGATAACTGTTGATGGTCTTGAAAATTTCAATGAAAAGGTGGCGTACAGTCGTGAATATTCCTATCCGAATAGCGACTTCAATGTCACAGATTCGATGCTTCCAGACAGATGGAATAATCCGTTTAATTAGGAGTCGAAGATATTTGTACATATGTACTCAGTGAGCAAGAAATAGAACCACACGGATGCTTTCATTTCATTGGAACCTATGACTGTCGTCGAAATTATGATAGGTCAACTTGTAGATCAGCGTCGCTCAGAAAAAAAAAAAGTATTTCAACCAATCTCCACAGCTCCACCCTTTGCTCCACCCTTTGAGCCAGTGTTTCCGGCACGAGTGGAACCGAGCACAGTGGAGATATCTGTCCATATTCCGAGGCAAACGTGCTGCGACAGTGGCGTTGTGTTAAACTGTCGATATTGGCCCAGATACGGAAACAGACGGAAGCTAAAAAGACCGGTGTCACCAAGGCATCCATGTATCCTATCCTATCCTGTCCAACTGTCACTCTATATCTAGCAGCGAGCATTTGCTCGTACTAGGACTCGGAACATCTAGAAGTCGTGATAATAGTCCAAATTGGAGGAACATATCCGGAACTTTGAGAGGGGGGGCTGCCGGATTGCAACTCTTCAAACATAAAAAGCAAGCTCGCTTAGGCAGACTGTAGCGTTGCTCAGCAAAAGACAGAAGTGGACAGACCGTGAAGAACGTACGATGGACTTCCCAGGCTATTCCAGTCCATTGCATCCTGAGCCCACCCCAGGAAACCATTCAAATCTTCTTCCAGGCCGCTTTTTCCGTTGAGGATGATGACTATGCAGGACGAACAACGGAAACGTGTAAGGAGGTCATGATCATAGCAGGTCGTAACAAACTCGAAGATACAGCGGTATATAAGAAGCAAAATCCAGACAGTTCTGGGCCCCAGGGCTAGATTCGTCCTGCCTGGGGCCCTCCTCAGACGGCTGTGGATGATGCTCTTGATCTAATCATGTAGCGCTGAGAAAGCAAAAGTATGCAAGCCTTATCGCTACTCACCGACAGCAACCGCAGGTCAGAACATCGCAAATGCACACCAGAACATCCGTAATCGCTGGAGAAAGTCCATTTAGAGCCATAAAAGAATAAGACGACATGTTGCTAACCAGTCACGATACACTGAACAAACCAAATCAGCGACTGACACTTGTTAGAACGAAACGTGAACTGACCTCCAGACAGCCAGCAATGCCAGCTACGATGCAGCTGATAGTCTCACCGATGCATTCGAAGATGCCTATGGTAAGAACGTTTACTAAGGTCGACAAAAATGGTAGCTTGGGAATGCCGCATGAACGTACCAGCAAAACAAGACGCGATGCAACTACATCAACAAGGATCAGTACTCCATCGAAAAGAAGGCAATAAACCTACCCCATCGTGCTTTCTGAGGACGTGCAAGTGGTACAGTCGTGAGGACGTTAGGAGGACTGATCAGAAGCGAAGCACCTATATGTCATTAGCTTGTCATTCACGAACGTGGAATGATCAATTATCTACGCACAAAATACTCGGGTAAATACTAACAAATATCCACCTTAATTGATCATCAGACCAGAGAAAAGAAGAAAGAAGAAAAAACTAGCAAGAAACCACACTGTAAAGCATCATATCCTAGGAGCTAGGTGGTTCCAAAGACCGAAAAGCAGGACGCCGGGTGACTTGGCTCATTAGTAATCCGGCAACTCTGGTTACCGGTTGCCAAATCAGGACGAGGGGACTTGAAGCTTTTTCCGCTCGTTCGTCTGTACTGAAAGTCCTACGAAATTCCCACAAGAAAGATGCAAGACCTAAGTTCCAACACCTACATATCCTATAATTAGCGCAGTACCAACAAAGTACACTGATGTACACACTGAAGTCCAGAGATACGACACCGTTACGTCGATTTTACACACCTTTGGACCGTTGACGCGTTAGACGCGTCGGGTCATTCACGCAGTGTAATTTTTTTTTGCTAATTCCTTCATCCTCGACGTGTCGCCGAAAAGAAAGAAAAAATGGAAGCAGTACCACAGGTATGTGGCTTTAGGCCTACAGATCGATACTACCAGGGATGGGTTAACACACGTCAAAACGTCATGTTCTGACTGCACTGAAAAGGCGGGCGGTGGCGGCGGCGAGACAGAAAAAGCTGGACAGTACTCCAAACTGTGAATGACGGTCCCGAACAGACTATGACGCAACGGTGTGCGAATTGAATAAGCCATCAAGCTTATGCAGCAAACTGAGTGAAGTAGAAGCGAGTGGTACCCAGAAGCCAAACGGGATCGTCAAGAATAAGCCGTTGGCCACCTTTAGCAAGGTGTATTACCAATAGATAGGGGCACCCATGATCATAACCGTTCGTTGCCTTGATCTACTTAAGTAGTCTCGGGCCAGCCATGCGTTACAAATATTTTGGAAATTTTCGTAGCCAAGCTCTGGCCTGAGACTATAGATCTTATGCGTCGAAAATGCGACCATGGCAGAAACGTCGTGGTTACATCAATCGTACGCGTATATTTGTTTTGAGCAGTTTTTATACATGATATGTCTCGAAAAGGCCCTAGTACATCCAAAAACCCAACAGGAAAAGAAAGAAGAAAAAAGCGTCGTGAAGTGTAGTAGTCATCGCTGCCTCTTGATGTCGATTCTTGATCAGGACAATATCAAGAACGCGTGCTCTCCGACCCAAGAGGGATGACAGCAGCGACAGGCTTTACAAGCCAAGGTTGATAGGAGTGCAGCCAATAGCAATGATTCCGTTCTATGTCGATATGTCATTGTCAGAACAAGAAACCAAGAAAGAAAACGAAAAAGACACTCACAAAGTTGTTGTTCTCGCAGCAGACGGGCTGAGCAGTGCAAGAGTTGCCACCAACGCCGATGACAGAGATGGGAGAGCAAGTGACACCGCTGTTGAGGTGGAGGTCTCGTTAGTACTATGGTTGAGCAGAAGAGGTGTTGCATAGACGTACACAAGGACGTTAAGATCACTAAGAACGATACCCAAAAGACCGAGAAGGAGACCAACGGAGGAGCTGGAAGCCTTCTGGACACTGTTGCAGCCTAGGGGTCCGTCAGCTCAGGTGTCGTAGAAATAATGCAAGACAAGAAGAAAAACTCACACTGCAGGCTCCCAGTGTTACATTGACCGCCACCGCTGCTGACGGTTGTCGTGGTTGGCGGGGAGGTAACCGTCACAGTGACACTGCAAGAGATGCAAGAGAGAATCGTCAGTGACATCTTCAGAGACGCGTCGAGAAGGCAGCTGCACTCACACTGGAGTAGAGTGAGGAGCACCGCCGGGAAGTGCACTGGCGACCGCAAGGATAGCAAACGCGAAGAGCGTGAAGAGGGCAACTTTGGTACCGGCGAACATTGTGTTGAGAAGAGTAATGGGAAATGGAGGAGAGAGGAGTGTAGTAGAACTAGAGGAACCTTGTTCGACTGAAGAACTGAGTCTTGCACACCAGCTTTTATACTCGCATGAGCTCAATGGCGAGCGCTTCTTTCCCTCTCGGAAAAACATAAACTGACTTGTCCAGACCCGAGTTTCTATCGGCCTATCGGTGTTAGATGCATACACGAACTGAACAGGAACGGTATGTTAAAAAACGCTATTCGGCTCGGAGGAAGACATGTGTTCGACATTCCTGAGATACAAAGCCCTGTAAATGTCTAGATGAGTTTTGATAGTACGTACGTCCGAGCCACCAAGTCGTAAGTTGAGAGACGTGAGAAGCAAAAACAAAATGTGGATGAAGGATAACTAGGTACCATCTTGGATCCTATCAGAACATGTGGAGGTGAGGTCAATTTTAGACGAAAATCTTTGCATGGAACACACACGGAGTACGTGTTGCTCGGACCTGGACTTTGAAAGAGGCGAAGCACTGACGTGAAAGTGTGATGAAGAAGCCAAGGAAATGAAAGCAAGAGATTCCAGACCTATACAACAAGGGTCTCGGGCCCTTGGTCTCGGTATTGTAGGTGCGCGGTGAAGAAGTTTGGAAGAGCCCTATATGTTGCTTTGACATGAAACGGGCGCCGAGGCCGAGTGTTTAGAATGAGCCTTTGAATGCCTTCAAATCTGTCAGTGTCACGGAGAGGATGTGAGTTCCGTTCATTGTGCTGAACCAATGAAAACTCACTTTACGGCAGTAGGTTTCTCCGCATACAACCACCCCACGAACGTCGAAATGGGCAGTTGGCATCTCGGAACTCCCGTTGACTTCAGTTCTCTTCCAAGGGCAACGTCCTCATCTCATTGGTCTCATACTCAGCCCAAAAGCCACTCAAAACTTGCCCAAGGCTGGAGATATTCCAAAATTATGTAGGTTCCATGGAGAATAATTTCAATCGTGGATACGCAGAATGCACTAATGTAAGGATAACGTGAGAGAGAAAGAAAAAGATCAACACCACGACAGGACATGAAGGAGAGAAAACACCATTGAAAGACTACATAAGATTCCGTAAAGGTATATGGGGAGAATCCCTTTCTCCTTTTCGATGAAACAACAGTGTAAAATCTATGCCTCTTCCTCAGCAGGGAGCTCTTCTTCGTATTCGCCTTCCTCCTCGACGCTGAAAGAGAAAGAAAGTCAGTAAAGCTGCCAAAACCAGCCAAAGCGCTTGGTAGTGACGTACGTGGCATCCTGGTATTGCTGGTACTCAGCAACCAAATCTTGCATATTGGATTCGGCTTCAGTGAACTGGTGAAGGGGTGAGAGTTTAGCCTCGAAAAGGTGACAAGCGCTCCTACCTCCATCTCATCCATACCCTCTTGAGTGTACCAGTGCAAGAAAGCCTTCCTCTTGAACATGGCAGTGAACTGGTCGCTGACACGCTTGAAGAGCTCTTGAATAGCAGTAGAGTTACCCAAGAAAGTGACGGCCATCTTAAGACCCCTTGGTGCAATGTCACATTGAGCAGTGAGGACGTTGTTGGGGATCCACTCGACGAAGTAAGCAGAGTTCTTGTTCTGGACGTTCTGCATCTGTTCCTCAACCTCCTTCATGGAGACTTTGCCACGGAAAACAGCAGCAACCTAGGAAATTGCTCAGTAAAAATAACGCACGAAGCCAAAGAACCTTACGGTGAGGTAACGACCGTGCCTAGGGTCACAAGCAGCCATCATGTTCTTGGCATCGAACATCTGCTGGGTGAGTTCGGGAACAGTGACTGCGCGGTACTGCTGGCTTCCGCGAGCAGTCAAAGGAGCAAAACCAGTCATGAAGAAGTGAAGACGGGGGAAGGGAACTGCAAGTCATACTATGAGAAGGTATTCCGACGCCGCGAAAAGGGGCTTACCCATGTTGACAGCCAACTTCCTGAGATCAGAGTTAAGCTGACCAGGGAACCGCAGACATGTGGTGATACCAGACATGACGATGGAGACGAGGTGGTTGAGGTCACCATATGTAGGTGTTGACAATTTCAGAGTACGGAAACAGATGTCGTAGAGAGCTTCGTTATCAATACAGAAAGTTTCGTCAGAGTTCTCAACAAGTTGGTGGACGGAGAGGGTAGCATTGTAAGGCTGATTGGCAAAGCGTCAGGTCATAGCATACATGGAGCAGACTGCACGCATACCTCAACGACCGTGTCGGAGACCTTAGGACTGGGCACGACGGAGTACGTGCACATCATACGGTCGGGGTACTCCTCTCTGATCTTGGAGATGAGGAGAGTACCCATACCAGCTCCGGTACCACCACCAAGCGAGTGCGTGATTTGGAAACCTGTATGAATGATTTGAATGTTAATCTTACGCGTACGGAACGTGTTCGCTTACCTTGCAGGCAGTCAGTACCCTCCGCCTCCTTACGAACGACATCAAGAACTGAGTCAACCAGTTCAGCACCCTCCGTGTAGTCTGTATGAAGAATCGTTCGCGTCAGAAATGTAGATTATGATTGGATCAACCATCATGCTCACGTCCTTTCGCCCAGTTGTTACCAGCACCACTTTGTCCGAAGACGAAGTTGTCGGGACGGAAGAGGTTGCCTAAGGGTCCAGAGCGGACAGAGTCCATGGTTCCAGGCTCAAGGTCGACAAGAACCGCACGAGGAACGTATCTGTTGGCACCGGTCTCATTGTAGTAGACGGAGATACGTTCCAGCTGGAGGTCGTTGTTTCCCTTGTAGAGACCATCACGCTCGATACCATGCTCATCGGAAACGACTTCCCAGAACTTGGCACCTGAAAAGACCGTTAGACATGGGAGGCTGAGTTCTAGAGGGAAAAAGACACACCGATTTGGTTACCACACTATATCGTGTCAAACGCGATCTTCATCAGGACCAGATATGAGGTAAAGGAGATGAGATACGAACCTGACCGGTCTGGAGATGGACGATTTCACGCATGCTGGGGAAAAGAAGAGGAATCAGTCAAGTGGACCGGGTACAAAGAAAGTGGTACGAGAAAACACGCGGGGTAGGAAACGCGCTTCACGACCGAAGTTTGGGCACGGATGGCTTCGATGGACGTGTAGAAGAGTAGAGCAAAGCAAACGACGAGGGCATACCTGAACTATGAGGAGGGATTGAGAGGACGTCGACGAAGGAGAGGCTCAAATTAATTCTGAACGCAAACCCAACGTGGTAGGCGGACTTTAAAAATTTTTCAAGCGAGGCTCACGTGCCACCGAGGCGAGGCGGCACGATCTACTTACCACACTGCTCAGTACCGACCTACCTGCCTGCAAATGCTCAACAGCTTCCCTGAAAAAGCAAACTATGTATATCTCAAACTGCTATCTAACCTGGGAATACTACCTTCCTGTCTCGGAGGAACTGTACCTACTGCATGACTGTCTTCCATTCGGGCACTCACAAGGCACTCATGTCTTGGGTCCAGCTGGGTCTCGGTGCTCCTTTATAATTAACTCCTTCTCGGTCTGATCAAGAACGGCCTGTTCTGCCTCTCTTCACAAAACCCACGAAGAAAATATTAATGATTTCCGCCTGCGAGAATATCCAGGCTTGACTCTTCTGTGACTCTGAGGCCTTCTGAAAATTTCAAACTACATACTGTATACTGGGACCTTGCAGATGCCGTTATCGAATCAGATGGATAACCCATGCTTTTAGTGTGCCTCAAAGGATGTTCTTCCCCCGCGAGTTTGCTGTGAGTCCATCTTTTTCTCTTGAAAAACTTATTCGCTTCGCTTCACCTTCGTCCCTATCATCTTCATTGGACGTTGAAGTAGCCTTAGGAGGCAACCCTGCCCCCTTTTACAGGTAGCGATGGTATACATAGAGCTGGCCTGCTCTGCCCGGTCTCATGAAATACTTCTGTCTTTCTGTTCATTTCTTCTCAAGGATCCGCGTATTCCACTTTTTTTCTTTTCTTTCCCTTTCAGTGAACAGGCCGGTCCCGATGGGATACATCTGGAAGCTTGCTGGGACCTGGCTTCTATGTTTCTCGTTCTGTTCGCTTCGCTTCAGCTTCGCTTCGTTATGTGTTTGAGGGCTCCATGCGTATCCAGTGTATTCAGTGGATTCGCTGGACTGTCAATTTTTTGCCAACACGTTCAGAACATGAGGGTCTTCCTTTGGTCCTTCCCGCGACAACTACTTAGTACTTAGTACTCACTCTATTGATATCGATATCGGGACCTTCGTTGAAACTGTCACGCATATCCATCCAGCGTCCTTGTATTTGTTTCTCAATCGATTTACACAGTACGTACATACACCATTCCGTCTGACGTAAATGGTCGAGTCTGGGAACTCTGATAAGGGCAGGAGCGCCATGAACCCATATGGCTAAGACTTATTTTCCCTTGTCCTCGGGTTTACTTGGCGAAAATACTACTTTGACAGCCAATCGACAGCGTCAAAACGCCTATCCTAGCATATTGGCTGGACATGCTAAGCATCTTAACAATGGTTGGTTCCAGCAAATGAAAAACCGAAAGACCGAAGAGCAAATGACCATTGTTTCACCGTTCATTCACAAGTTTATAGTAGATATGAGCCAATCATGGTACAGGCAGGAACACCCAATGAAAATCGACTAGCTTCGGATCCCTACTTACTACAACTTAGAGACTGATGTTAATAGGAACGCAGCCAATGGCAATGATCCCGCTGAAGTTGTTGTTCTCGCAGCAGACGGGTTGACTGGCGCATTCGTTTTGGCCTGGTAAAATAACGCGCGCTCAGTAACTTATATCTAGGACATCACAGAAGACTGAAACTCACCAATGCCGAGGATGTTAATGGGGGAGCAAGTGATACCACTGTACAGGTGATGAATAGGTGAGAAGGACTAAAAGCGTAAAAAAAAAAAAATAATGATCAACGTACACGAGACCTTCAACTCCCTGGAGAACGACGCCGAGCAAGCCCAAAAGGACACCAACAACGCTGGAGTCAGCCTACAACACACTTTGGTCAGAAAAAATATTCATCGAGAGTTGTACAGGCTGGACTTACACGCTCCAGCGAGTTGCAGCAGTTGATAGTCCCGGTGTTACACTGGCTGACAGAGGTCACTGTCGTAGCAGGAGCCGTCTAGAAGGAAAGGGTCAGAACGTTGATAGTAGAGCCGTAGACTCGTACATACCACAGTAACGGTCGTGGTTACTGGGGGGTTGGGCTTAGTGGGTGTGGCAGCAGCAAGGAGTGCAAAACCAAACAGGGCAAGGAAGAAGAGCTTGTGGACGCGGGCGAACATCTTTACGCTTCTGAAGGTTCTGAACAGGGAGTGCAGATGGGGACTAGCAAAGAGACTGACGGGCTTTTATACTCGGGGATTCCTAGTCGAGGGCCTGGAATCAGTATTCATACATATGCATATGCAATAAGCTGCCAACGCCCAGCGGAACTGTCACGGATTGTACTAGTATCAGGTACACAATGATTACTGTACGCGATTGGTTCAAGGAAAAACGCTGAAAAAACGACGTCAATTTTGACGAGCTCTGCGAGAATGAATTGTTCCTGTCAATGAAACCTCGAAGCCGAGCCGAGACGAATGATTAATGCCACAAAAAGGTCGTAAAGCGGAGGATGATGCGATGGTCGTATGGTACAGTAGCTGCGAAATTTGATGCCACTTCCTTTTTTGGAATTTAGCTCCGGGCTGGTTTCTGACTTACTTACTTTTTGATTCGGGATGGGTCAGGACATATGAAAGAAGACCGCTGCACCACTTTTCTAGCGTTGCGAAGGCTGCGTTGAAGGAGAGTGAAGTAAAAGATTGTGACCCGGCACCCCGGCACCCTGCCATCAATTTTCGCAGCTACTGTAAGCGGGGATGATAGCCCGGGCATGCTGCCACTCCACACATCGTGGAGGAACTTGATGAACTAGCCAAGCCTTTCAAGCAAAGGGAACCTGTACGACCGTGGGTTAAGCTTCACGAAAACGGCTTAATGGGTAGGTCTGATTCAACAAGGTAGACAGAGTTTAGGGGAATTGCCACAAAATTCTGACCACTGGAATTGACGCGGCTGACATTGAGCTGCTAAATTACAGAAACCTTCAGTTAAGACGACGGCCGCAAGGTAAGTATATACATAGAGCTTTGGATGATTTGCTGCACAAGCGCCAATGGCGGCGGCGGCGTTCAGCTGCCGACGATATCTGAGCTATGTAGGGCAAAAGGAACCGGAACTGCCAAGGAACGTGAAACTGTTGAAGAGGTGTAATGTATCATGCAAACAAGAATCAGGGAAGCTTCGAAGGGTTTGATGTGCACACTTAGGTCGTGGAACAGAACAGAGAGCTAGAAGTTCTTCGCCGCTGAGTTGGCGGAGCCCGGACCGCCAGGTTGAAGTTCGCCCTGAAATATTTCCGATGGTACCGTTGCCGAGGAGTATCAGGTCAAAACGTTTGGACTCTTCAAGCCTCTTGGGCATCTATGGACTCAATTCCAGTGAATTGGGCTGTTAATTATACTCAAGTTACGTATGTACACAGGTTTGCGATTTGTCAGTCCGCTCTACAGGTGCAGTTGTGGGATTTGCGGACAAGAAAGAGAGACTGAAAGGGAGAATATGAGCAAAAAACATGGTCGTTAATTACGGATTGTTCGGGCAACATTCCATCACTTAAGCTTTTTTCAATACGCTCCGCCACAATACTACCCATTAACAAGCAAGTAAAATCGTCAAATATTAATTGCACGTAGGCGACTCCTGAAAACTCACAAGATCGGAACACAAACAAACAAATTGTCTTATATGAGCAGCGCCTTGGAGAGAGCACTAGGTAGAAAATTGACGAAGATCAAAAAAACTAATTTGGTAATTGATGTCTGATTCGTCGGAGTCATGACGACATTGAGGTGAATAATATTACGAAAGTTCGGAAAGTGGCCTCAATTGTCAGACGTAGGAGCCTCAGAGGAGGATCCTGACAAGGAAAGTGAACAGAATCTCACCTACCGCTGCAAGGTCAAACCCAAACTCGCGTCTTGTCGGTACATATTTATTTCCATTTAAAACATGGCAAAACCTGTATACATACTGCCGTTGATCGCCGAGTCGGACACACAAGGAAGCCGGACAAAACGAATTGTCCGAATAGCCGATTCAATGCAGTACGTAACTCGAGTATAATTGGCAGCCTAATTCACTGGAATTGAATGAAGGAAGCCGACGGCGAGCCCATAGACGCCCAAGAGGCTTGAAGAGTCCAAACGTTTTGACCTGATACTCCTCGGCAACGGTAGATGGACAACAATGGTCATCCCGGTCCAGATCTCGTCGGAGGTCCTTTTGCAGTCATTGAATCTGATCCAGGTGAGCATTTGTCTACTTCTTTCGCGCTTGGTTCGCTAATATGTTGTGGGTAAGGCGTATTCACTTCCTTAACTCGCAAACTAGGTAAGTTGCTCCTGGCATCTCCGACCAATTGCCATGAAAATTTGTAACTAGGCATCAAAAATATCGACTTTGTGGAGCTCTACGATATCGAACCATGGGCCGTCGACCATCTCAAAAATTTGCACGGTCTAATCTTGTGCTTCCACTACGCTAAGGACTCTCATCGGCCAGCTGACTTTGAAGATCCTGCAGCTGAGCGCGTTTGGTTTGCCAACCAGCTCAGTGACGATGCATGTGCAACTCTGGCTATCCTCAATGTTGTCTTCAACTGCCCTTCATTAGATATAGGACCGACTCTAGAATCATTCAAGACAGAGACGAGTCAAATGTCGTCGGTGGTCAGTCTCGAACATCATGTTTTTGGTCCTGGTATTGACGTTCTAATGACACAGATAAAGGGTTTGGCCATCTCTAGCTCCTCTTATATCAGAAATGCACATAACTCATTCGCTCGGTGAATCATCATCTACTCGTTCAATGCTCCAGTCTAACTTTTCCTAGTCCAGCTGACCTCCGAGGGGCTCTGAACACCATATCTATTACAACACTCAATGCCCATGCAGCAGCTCAGAAGAAGGCCAAGCAGAAAGCCAAAGAATCAGAGAAGCCACCACCCAAAAAACGCGGTCGGAAACCCAAGGAGAAAACCAGCACTGAAAAATCTGCTAAAAATAAACCCGAAGACTCTAGCAAGAACGAAGAAGAGGCTTACCATTTCATCGGCTACGTACCTGCCCATGGAAAAGTTTGGGAGCTCGATGGGTTCAAATCTGGGCCTCTCGAGGTCGGCGAGTTGGCTAATGCTCATGCAGGGAGTTCTGGTGTTCTGGACTCTTCACCCTCATCTTCCCGACTTCCTGATGCACCGCCTGCATTTCTTTCCACTCAAGGGTGGATGGACGTCGTGCGTCCTGCTTTACGCATGAAGATGCAAAAATACGGCAGTAGCATCCGGTTCAGCCTCCTTGCACTCGTCAGTGGGACATATGAGCGTGCCAACGATGAATGGGAATATTGGAGACGGGATCGAGTTGTATTGGAGAGGAGGTTGGATGAAGTGGATCCTGGCAATTGGAGAAGCAAGGTTTGTCGCCTTCTTATATAGTTTTTCCAGTTTTTCAAGTTTTTTCTAGGTGGATCCAAATAATCTGCTTGGCGCAGCGGAGCATGCATTTACACATCCGCTCTCTCAATCAAGAATATTTGCAGCCGATTTTGCCTCTCGGCGAAATAAGAGAGACATGTCTATCTTGACAATGTCTGCTGTTGGGGAACTCTGTTCAGAATGGGAAGAGACAGTGAAGAATGTTGTCAAGGCGAAGGTAGACCTGGAAGATGAGCTGAGCAGGGCCAAAAGAGACCATGTATGTCTCTTCTCCGTCCTTGTTGATCTTCCACTGTTGAAATCTCCTTCGTCTAGTCGGAACACCTGAAACGAACGCACGACTACGAGCCATTCTTAGCAGAATTCGTAAGATGCCTCGAAAACGAAGATTTACTGGACGATTTGCTTGATTTGCGCTTTGGTGGACGAAAGAAAGCCTCGCAAAACAAGGACGGATCAAGAGGGCCTGCCAAAAAGAAGATGAGAGGGTTGGATGCGGACGACGATGACAGCAAGTACAAGAATGATGATGAGGATTGGGAAGAAGGTTCTGAGGAGATGATTGACAAAGACGACGATGATTGGAAGCCAAATCGGCGATGAGCTTGATGTATTTCTTGCAGCGAACAATGCACTAGGATTACTGTCATTGCGCTGTGCACGGATGAAGCTGAACAGTAGTGTCTGTCTTGGAACATGTATAATAATACAAATTTGCGCATTTGTACTTCGTATATTACTGAATTTTCTCAATACCGCCAAACTTGTAGTGCCCTCTACTAGATCAGCCCCTGGCACTGCACTCTCAGCATCTCCTCTGCTCTCATTAGCTCATCCTTCGCTGGCGGAGTTGTCAGTGACCACGACCAGCGATCGCTAAAGCTCTGCTGCAAAAGTGAAACCCAAGATAAATCGTTCGTTGACATTACTGATAAAATAAAAAAGAGCATAAGCCAAAAGGAACAACGAGCTCATACATTTACATGCCTTGACCACTCTTCGATGGAGATATGAATCCCTCTCCGTTAAACTCATAATCAATGCCCTGCTCCTTCGCGCGAGATTTGATCGAGTTACAGACTGGCAGTCGTATCGTATCATATACTTGAAGCATCCGAGGTACAAGCTGGACAATGTCCTTCTTGGTGAGTGTAGGCGAGTTGGAGTTGAGGAAGAGGGGCAGGCAAGCGATGATGCCTCCGAGTATGTAGCCGTCCTGACCAGATCTGCATTTAGCTAAGAGTCCACAATACCAGGGCTCAAGCTGCTCACTTCCATTGCTAGAGCGGCGCCAGTACCAAGATGCGGTGTCCTAACAGAATAAGCAGGTTCTCCGGACTGTATAGCGGCGCTTACATTGCATGCGCAGCATCCCCAAGTAGGCCAACACGTCGTTGAGGAGAAATGTAGGTATCCAGCGGCCTTAGGTCCTGTATAGCCCAGCAAATAGGTTTCTCAATACACTGCGTTAATAACCAATCAGCAGGAACGGAAGCGGCCAGAATAACAAAAAGACCTTGAGCATGTCGGTGACTTCGGGCTCCCATTCTTTGTATTCCTCCAAGATTTCTTCAGTCGTGCTTTTGCGAACCTCCGGACCATTGAGAGGCTTGCCCTCATCTTCCAAGTGAGAAGAATATGCTACAACGTTGATGGCAGTGCCTTGGCTTATCGGATAGACGACGAGATGCTGCGCAGGGTTCTCATTTAACGTTATTGGAATGTAGAGAAAGATGATAACCACTGACCTTGGATTTACCACAGTACTTGAGACAGACATCAAGCAGTCATCTTCGAGCAAACGCAAGAACATACATACAATGGTAGGTTCTTCAATCGTACGATGACCCGGTGACACCTGTTCCAGCTTTTCCTTTGGTATCAAACCTCTGTAGGCGAGTGAACCCGTATAAAATATGCCATTGTTAGGTTGACTAGCCAGGCATTTCCGTGCGACTGAATGAATACCATCTGCACCAATCACCATGTCGTAGGACGCTGTTGCGCCATTTTGGAAAGTGAGATTGACCTCGTTGGGTGTTTCAGAGAATTGAGTTAGTCGATGAGATAAATGTATATTGCAGAAAGGAGGCAGGTGAGCCACAAGTATCTTCTGAACGTCCTGTCGGTGGAATGATGTACTGCCGCCTGGAATATGGGAGAATGAGCTTTTTACACAGTAGACCTTCTGACTGCTTACCTAGCATAAATATCCGATGGAATGTCAATCCATCTTGTTGGTCAGCTTTCCTGAACGCGAATGCGAGTTCTGCGCAACGTTCATTGAGCAGAAGGAACAATGCATGAATAGGACGCTCACTTTCTTCTTCACTGAAAGCATCACGCTTTTCCCTTTCCGACAAGACTGCCTTTAAATCCTGCTCCAATCCAATGGCTTGAAAAACTTTCCACGTCCTTGGCCACACCGTGATACCTGCACCAATGTCCGCTATCTGGGCTGCGGATTCGTACAGGTCGATAGAGAGTATTTGTTCAATGTCTATTCCCTCAGAGGCGGACCATTGGGCTGCTATAGAGGTGGCTAGAGTCAACCCTCCAATACCGGCTCCGCTGGAAATCAGTTATCAGCATCGCTGTCTGGTTATAACCCCAGAGCACAGAAAAGAGAATTTACATGATTGCAAGACGCAATTTCCGGGACCCATCGGAATCAGTGCAGTCGGCGTTCATAATCCAGATAGGTTCAAGGTAATTGTGTCACCAGGCCTAGGGCAATCAAAAGGAGGAACTGGGTCGTCGAATGGCTCCCCCCGGGCTTCCCATGTTATTCCACGCTGTAGTCATACGACCTTCTCCCGCTCAAGGGACTGAATAGAAATCAGATCTGAGGAAGAGTCGATTTGAGGTGTTGGAAATAATTTCTGATTGTTGTTGAGATGAGTGTGCTGTATGTCTGAAGCAGAACTTGGACGATGTTTGGGAGAGACGCGAGCACGACGCGACCACGACGCGACTCGCTTCGACCACGGCCTTCTTCAATGCCTGCCAACTGTCTGATAAAACTGAAATGCCTTGAAAGCGTAGTTCGACCATTCGACTCGTGCCATGCTAGTGGTCTGTGTTGACAAACACGATGATGATTAGAATCGGCGTAGATATCAAGGATGTAACCAGGAAGTTCGACGTGGATTTGCGCGTTTAAGTTCAACTTTGCGTACTTTAAGTGAGTCCGGAATACCAGCTCGAGGATTGTCCACATAGTATTTCCAAACATCTCGTATCTATCTATGGATGGTCCTATAATACAGATCTGCCTGTGTGCCAGGGCTTGATATATCCTACTTGAATTAAACTTGCTCTAAATCACCAAACCTAATGAACCCTCTATGCCACCAACTCCTGGCATTGCACCCTCAACATCTCGTCCGCTCTTTTCAGATCATCTTTCGCTGTCGGAGTCGTCCATGCCCAGGACCACTGATCGGTCAACTTATGTTGCAAAAGTGGAATCCAAGAGGAATCATTCGTTGACATTACTGGGGCGTAGCATTACTGGATTAGTCTCAAATGCTCAGTCGTAAATCGGGTATGGACACACCTTGGCCAGTCTCCGAGGGATGAATGAATTCTTCGGCGTCAAACTCGTAGTAACGGCCTTGTTTCCTTGCACGAGACATGATTGAGTTGGCAAAAGGTTGTCTGATAGTATCGTATACTTGAAGCATTTGGGGTACAAGTTGGTCGATATTCTGCTTCGTAAGTGCAGACGTATTGGAATCGAGAAAGAGCGGGAGGCGGGCGAGGATGCCTCCAAGTATGTAGGCGTCCTGAACGGAAGGCTGATTTAGACCACAATTCAGGTGGGGGCTGAGGCTAAGCTCACCTCTATTGCTTGACCGGCACCAGCGCCAAGGTGTGGTGTCCTAGAAAGTGAAGATATGACAACACAGACTCTCTAGACAGTGCAATCACACGTACATTGCATGCCCAGCATCTCCAAGTAAAGCAACGCGCCGTTGAGGAGAAATAAAGGTGTCCAGTGGCTTCAAATCATGGATAGCCCAGCAGTTACACTTCTCAACGCACTGCAGTTACAAGCATCAACCAGAGCAGAAACGGCCGAAAGAAAGAAGGGGACAGACCTTCAGTAAGTCCTCTACTTCGGGCTCCCATCCTTTATATTGCTCGAGAAGTTCCTCAGTCGTGCTATCGCGAACCGCGGGACCATTGAGGGACTTGCCCTCGTCTTCCAATCGAGAACAGAATGCAACAACGTTTATTATAGTGCCTTGGCTTATCGGATAAACGATGATATGCTGCGAACATTCTCATTCAGCGGTGCTGAGCAGAACTTCGGCAGGACATACTAACTTTGGATTTACCACAATACTGGAGAACGATATGAGTCAGTCATCTTGTCATACACAACAGCATGCATACGTTAGTGGGCTCCTCAATGGTACGATGACCAGGCGAGACCTCCTGTAGCTTTTCCTTTGGAATCAATCCTCTGTAGGCGACGGTACCGGTATAAAATACGCCGTTGTAAGGTTGACCGGCGAGGCATTTTCGTGTCACTGAGTTAATACCATCTGCACCGATCAGCATGTCGTAGGACGCAGTCGCCCCGTTCTCAAAAGTGAGATTGACCTCATCGGCTGTTTCAGACCACTGGCTTAGTCGATGTGACAAATGTATTTTGCAAAACGGAGGCAGATGATCCATGAGTGTTTTCTGAACGTCTTGTCGATGGAACGATGTGTTACCGCCTACCAGTGGTGAAAAGAGTCAGTGAATGAGGCGACACTATATTTGGCCACCTGCTTACCTGGTGTAGAAAGCCGATGGAACTCAAATCCGTCCTCTTGATCAGCTTTCCTGAATGCAAATGCCAGTTCTGCAAAAAGTAATCAAGTACATTTCGGCACAAAGAAAGAAAACATGATAAGGACACTCACTCTGTTCTTCAGTGGAAGAAGCACGTCTCTCCCTCTCCGTCAACACTGCTTTTAAATCCTGCTCCAATCCAATGGCTTTAAGAACCTTCCATGTCCTTGGCCAGACTGTAATACCTGCGCCTATTTCCGTTATTTCGGGCGCGGCTTCATACACGTCGATTGAGAGCAGTTGATCAATCTCTATTCCAGCGGAGGCTGACCATTGCGCTGCTATAGAAGTGGCGAGAGACAAGCCTCCAATACCGGCACCACTAAGTATTCAGGCGTAAGCATCGATGACCAACTCTTGAACGTACAGAAAGCTTACAGGATAGCAAGACGCAACTTCCGGGGCGTGTTAGGACCAGAGTCAGTGTTCATGATTTGGAAGAGGTGCTTGGAGGTAATTGCTTGGACAGTGAGAGACTGGTGAGAGAGATTGGGTCACTGGAGGTCACTGGGGTCCTGCCTTTTAACTCCTTGGCTAATCGGCAACATGATGACTATATTCCTGGATGTTCCGAAAGAAAGTCTCTCATGTTCTCGTGATAACCAATGAGTGCGAAGTGCTTGATCATGAACTCAATGCTAACCGCAAAGAACGTCAGTTGATGCCAGGAGTTTGAGGGAGGCACGACCAAGGCACGACGGCCTTACCTTTTCCAGGACAAGCAGGAAAACATATGGAGAGTGTCCCGTGCTTTCGGAGAGCAGCTGCAGATATACCGCTTTCTTTATTATAAATAAAGTTATCTGAATATGTCAATGTGGACGAACATCTTGTCTATATTGGACACTTACCAATTCTCGAATTCCTGAGCAAATGTCCGAAACACAGACCATCGTACTTAGTTTTGAGTGGCCTACTAGCAACATATTTTGGAGTAAGTTGAATAGCGCCGCGCAGTAGTTGAAAGCGGTGTCAGTTCACCACGGGTCAGTCATCGCTTTCTTTCCAGACTTCCACCCAGCTTCCACCTTCAACTTGCTTCACAACTATGGAAGGTTGGAAAACAATCCAGTCAAGTTTCGGAAACCTCAATCTAGGCCAGTCGGCCAACAAGTTTGCAAAGGGTTTCCAGTCGAACCTGCAATCGGCCAAGGAGCGTCTAGGAACCGTCGCGGCCGATGAAATCACTGAGCTTCCTCAAGGCATGGCATGTCCCTACAGACCCAGAAGCAGCTGTACTAATCCAAGTTTTGCAGAATACAAGGACCTCGAAGCACGAGTGGATGCTTTGCGCAATGCTCACCTTGCTGTTCTGAAGTGAGTCTTGCCTTCTGGTGCTGTGTACGTATCTGAGCCTCATTCTTGTCAGGATCACCAAGGTTCGTTTCAATCTCGTCTTTCTGGACAGTGGATAATTGACTGCTTTCACAGGCATACGATTCGGAAGCCTACGACTACCCTGTACAAATCCAAGAATCTATTACCGAGATGTCGACCTCTATCGGAGCGGGTATCACCAACTTTGCTGCGACCAACTTCAAAGGAACTTCTCTCCCAGCTCCCTCTCCAGTCACTCTTGCCCCAGCCCAACATAAGACCCTCCCTCATGCCCTTGGTCGTGCAGCCACTCAGGCATCCAAGACTGTTCAAGATAGCCCCGCTGGAGAAGATAACAAGCTCGCCAAGGCTCTTGCGCTATATGCCTCGAGTTATGATACCGTTGCCGCCGCCCGAATCGAGCACGATATCGCTGTTAAGGAGAATTTCTTGTTGCCGTGGCAGCAAACGTTGAACACGAGTATCAACGTAGCGATGAAAGCCAGACAAGCGGTCAGAGTTAGTCGATTGGAATTGGATGCTGCGAAACAGAGGTGAGTTATGCCGTACTGTACTGGTCTGCATCTTATGACACAATTCTAGTCTGAAGAACGCTAATCCGTCGAGGCAAGAGCAAGCTAGGTTGGAGGTCGAGAACGCCGAAGATGATCTTGTTCAGAAGACTGAGGTTGCTATCACCCTGATGAAGACGGTTTTGGAAAACGTAGGTGCCGGTACTTGGATGCGAGAATGGTTGCTGAACTTGCACTGCAGCCAGAGCCGCTCAAGAACATTAATGAACTCGTGAAGGCTCAGGTATGCCTTTTTGTTCACTTTACGATTGTTCAGCAGCACTAAGTAACCGTTCCAGCTCAACTATTTCTCTATTGCCGCAGAGGCTCTGAATGCTGTCCAGGGTGAAATAGAAGAGCTCAGCGTTGCTGCCGAGGGAGAGTATAGGTGAATATTTCGATGTCTTCTATGCGTTCCTCCACTCGCTCATCTGCTGCTACCAGAAAGTCCCGCGATCACTAATGTTCCTCTGAACTAATGTTGATGACTTGACGAGCAAAGGGCCTATGCTGAAATGTAGTTTCTGTAGTGTTTTTCTTCAAGGAATAGGTTTTGTGTGTACAAAATATGATTTCCTCCCCCGCTTTTATATGGAATGTGTATGCGAGTCAATGTTGAGCCGGGCGCTGCATTTAGTAAATTACGTGGACTTGGAGTAAGTGGAGCCCAAACTGCACTATAGACGGTCCGGAAACCTGTGTGGTTGTGATTGACAAGATGCAATGACATCGTCGTCGCTAAAGACTCTTGCTCTCTACGCTTCTCTACGTCGGTTTTGACGTGGTCTTATGATTCGTTCTTAGCATGCTTATCCGTCATTCCAAACCCTCGTCGGTCACCGGCACCCGCCTCTACCATGTATCTTCCACTCTCGCAGGGAAATCAATAGCCTCTCACTCCATACCTAAATTGTCTCCCGAAGAGAGCAGGGGACACCGGACAGCAAAGTTTGACCGGAATGGACGTACAAGTTCTGGCCAGCTCATTCATGCAAGGTCAGTGTTTCTGTGACCACGTCAATTCTTTTCGTGTTCCTAACTAGCTAGTGACATCAGGCGCATGAGCGACTTTGTTCGCAGTAAAGCCTCAAAAGTCGGCAACTGGTGGTCCGAAGAGGGCAGTCCTGCTACCAAAACAACAGACAGCGAACCATCTCCATACGCCTATGAACCACATACCGTGTACCTCCTTGAATCGCGTTACCCCGTACGTTACGGCAACGGACGCGTCGAAGCCCCGGAACATCTCGTTGGGATTTGTAGAGCTTCAGATTTTGAAGCTGTCGTCAAGATGTACAATTCCCTAGAGGCTCCACAAGAGAGTTTGACCGCTATGGATAACGCACGTTGGCCTTGGACAAAGTCACCATCTGGCGAGCCTGAGAAATTGTACGCGGTCTCAGAGTCAAAGGAGAATTCGGAGGATGCGTCAGGCTCATCGTCCATGTCTATAGAGGATTCTTTGCGCCAGGTGTCCAGCGACGAGGGGTTGCAAGCTGCGATGCAAAAAGACGCGAGGAGACACATGTCGCAGACTATTGCAGTGGCCGAACGAGTGTCTGAGGAGAGTCTTGGGGATTTACCTGATGCTCATATGAAACGCTGGGAGGGAAAGATTCCTTTCGAAGTGGAGTTGGACGATGGGACGGTCACCCATCCCAGTGGGTATATTCCTCCTACTGCCGTTCACCAATTCGGCGACACCGATCATTACTCGAGAGCGCATACTCAGACGGCTGCCAGGGCACGGGATGCGGAGATCAAATCCTTAGAATATCATTCGGATCCTTCTGTTCAGGTTCGGCAGTGGGAAGCGGTCAAGGAGCGTGAAGAAGAGGAGGGACCACTCATGTCACAGTTAACGGAAGGTATTCTTGCTGGCGGTGTGTCTGCTGCCACGGAACCCAAAGACTCTAAAATCCCAACCGAACTCCATGGCGTCCATATCGATGCCGTTGCCCAGCCCATGCAGCATCCGTCTGGGTTCATCCCTCCTACCGCTGGTATGGCTCGAGGCGAGAAAGATGCTCGCACTGAAGTCATACCTGGCGAACACATCCCTCCCGAATTACCCATCGCGGAGGAACGTCCTCCTACTTTCTCTTCGTCAGACTCTCCATTGTCGACTACAACCACTTTCTTGGAGTCCGATGACGTACAATCTAGTGTGGAAAGGTCATTGACTAGGAGCGGCAGCCAAAGCCTCGTCAACCGATTCGACGAGCACTTGCGCGAAGTGCGACTACAATATGCTACCCACATCCACCAAGAGCCTTTCTGGCGTCCCCTGCTCAGCTTCACCGTCTCCACTCGTCCTCTGGCTATTACCCTTGCACGTCTCTCACAAAGCTCGGAGAAGGGATTACCATTCCACACTGCTGTCTCCGAAGAAGATGGAAAAGACATCCCCTACTCTGCTCGTATGCAGGATATCCGTTTAGAGAGGATGCGCATGCTCGGTCTAGAGCTTTCCAAGTTACTCGCCGGAGCCGCACGAAGTGGATTCGCAGGTATCCGTTTCGCACCTAAAGAAAAAGGCCGTCACATCACTGTCGATGGTGAAGATCGGCCGATTGAATGGGAGAGGCGAGTCATCGGTGTTGGTGTTGGAGAGTGGAACCCTCTTGCTCCTCAGATCAAAGAATTCTTCGAAAAAGATGCGACAGAGGCTGTTCAGCAATTGTTGAACGAACCAGAGGATAGTGCGCCCTTTTTGATATTCGGCATTGATGAATGGGGCCATTCGAATGAGAATGTACGGGGTCCTTGGGAGTCGTTGATGTTGCAGGATAACGTGAAGGATGACACAATCAAAGTTCTGCAGGAGATTCAGGGGCTGCAACAGTGGCTCTCTGGCAGGAACCTCAATGCTAGGATTTTCGTTCCCAAGTTTTATGGGCAGGATCATACGCCTTTGAAGCACGAACTGAAAGTCGCAGAGGGCAGATTGCCTATTGTCCTAGCTACTGATGGTGAAACTCCACCTGAAGGGCATATTGAGGTTACGGGATCTCGTGCTCGTCGGTTCGTCAACGAGAGGATTCAAAAGTTGTATGAGCTGAACCAGGATGCTATTGCCGCCACTGTGTCGATCAGACATAGGTCAGTCACCTATCCCAAACAGAGTCAGAGCTTTGAAGAGGAGGTCGAGGAAAAGTGATCTGGATTTCTTGGAGTTCATACATGGACATTAGACATCATGCCTTCTTCAGCTTAGACAGTTCACCGTGTAGAATACTTTGATGAAAAATAGATGCAGTATGCACTTAGTCTTCGAAGTGTCCAGCCCACGATAAGCCATTATGTATATTCCAAGAAAGTAAAAAGTGACAGAGACGATAAACAACAGACAGAAAAAAAATGTTCAGAGAAACGAAGGATAAAAGTCCTGGTCCAACACTAAGCATGCGCAGATATAAGGAGTGTGTTCTTCGGGATAGAAGGGTATACAAGTATGATACGAAGCATCATGTAGCGCGAAGTGTGGATGACTAGCTTTTTATCTCCTGCCAGATCCCCGACCGTAACCAACTTGTAGGTTGTCAAGCTCGGCCTCGAGTTGCTTAATGGCACTGTGTGCCATCTCAAGGTCCTTGTTGAGACGATCACGCTCTGCGATGAGCTAAAAAAAAAAAAGACTGAGTTAGCCAGGCAGCCACAACACATTCAAATGAAGCCTCACATGTTGCTCCCATTGCCTGAACCTGGCTTCCTCGGCTTTGACTTGCTCGGTGAAGCGCTTCCGCAACTGCTCCTCCTCCTCCTTGAACTTGGGGTTGTCCAGCTTCTTGATCTTGGCTTCGCCAAACTTGCGAGTCTCCATCTGTTGTTGACGGTAGTTCTCGTAATGAGACTCCTCGGTGGTCGAGATGAGATCCAGCATGTGGGTGCGAATAAGCAGGGAACGGAGTTTCTTGAAGTCACAGTGGTTTTCGTTCTCGACTAGAGTACAGAAACTGAGTAGTATTCCAGATGAAAGATACTATGATACACACCTTCGGCAACACCCCAGAGGTACTCACGACCTTTCACGACTCTGCCGTCAACAGTCTTCACATCTTCGGTAGAACCGATGATGGAGAAAGGAATGGCTTGGGTGAGGATACGGGCATGTTCGGCACCCTCATCATCGACTTCAATGGGAGGGGTGTAGATGCGGATTCCCTGAGCATTAATGACTTCACGAATCTACAGAGAGGGGTAAGGCAAACAGCGGAGGTAAGATGGACCCGGACATACGCGTTGCTTGAAGGTGAACAAATCATTCTGGGTCAACGTATCTGCTTTAGCGACGACAGGGATAAGGTTGACACGAGTACCCAGCCGCTTCATGATTTCGATATCAAGGGGCTTCAAGCTATAGCGAAGAACGCGAATTAGAAGGAATTAAGCTCCAAGTAGCTGGGTACTTACGTGTGTCCTGTCGGACGAATGAAGTAGAGACACGCATGAACCCTAAGATCGGTCTTTTCGTGTCTCTGGGGCTGCTGCTCCTGGCGCATATATGCTTCGTGTTGGTCGTCAATGAAGTCGACAATGGGAATCCAAGAGTCACGGTTGTTAACATAGTCGCCGAAACCGGGCGTGTCGATGACAGTGAGCTTGACTTTGAACTGTTTCTCCTCGAGCTCGGCCTTGATGATTTCAACCTCGGTCAGTTTATCGAGCTGCTTGTGGTGACGACGAGAGTAGTTCTTGGCAGGCGACAACTCGGTAGAGAAAAGAGTGTTGATGAGAGTTGTCTTGCCGAGACCCGACTCGCCTTGAAGCAAAGTATGAGAAAAGAACTAGATGCCAGGTATTGAGCTGCTCACCGACTACCATAATGGTGAAGTGAGCCCCGCGTTTGGCGACGATTTTGTGTCGCTAAATAACGAGTCAAGAGCTGGAATGAGGAGGAAAGATGGCTACTGACCTGGTTGGGAAGGTTAGCAATACCAATACCATCGCCTGAAGGAACAGCAGCCATTGTGAGAGTCGTCGACTAAGTACGAAAATAAAACTCTGGGTGGAATTTCGGGGTTGTTTGTTTGGTGTTGTTGTTCCATGCGGCATTGAGAAACACGTGATCCATAATTTCTGCTTTGTTCTTCATGGACAACCCTTACCTCGCTCATCACAACAAGCCTTCAAAAAACAAGACAGCAGTAGGGGATAATGGCACGCAGAACCCACTTCATGGATTTATGCCTCGAAATGTCAAAGGAAATCAAGTTCGGAAAGCGATGGTCGGTATCCATGTCTTTCTAGTACAACATTTACTGACTCTATACAGGAACACGAGCTGAATCCTTTCACGTTGAAACCCCATTCTACTCAGTACAAAAAGATATTGGAAGCTCGTAAAAAGCTCCCTGTTTATTCTCAAATGGACGAATTCCTACGAATAGTGAGTACAATGACGATGTTTCGAGTCGGGGAGGGGTTTTGAGCATACCTGCTTTTAGGAAGACCCTCCCCTGCTCGGATATACATCCTCTACTCTAAATGTCCTCATTTGCTTATCACAACCCTAGTTCTCGGAAAACCAGATTATCGTTATGGTTGGAGAAACCGGATCCGGAAAGACGACTCAGTATGTCATTTCTCCTTGACGCGTTCGTTCTCTTATTGTAAATCTAGGATTCCTCAATTCGTCGCATATTCCGATTTACCCCATACGAAAGGAAAACTGGTTGCATGTACGCAACCAAGGCGTGTGGCTGCAATGTCCGTAGCAAAGCGTGTCGCGGATGAGATGGATGGTGCGTCTCGTGTCAAAAGGAGCCTTCATGTTTTAACTCTTTTTTTTCTTTTTTTTTTTTTCCAGTCGAACTTGGTCGTCAAGTCGGTTACTCAATACGTTTTGAGGACATGACTGACCCCGGTACCACCTTCCTCAAATACATGACGGACGGTATGCTTCTGCGTGAAGCTATGAATGACAACAACCTCTCCCGATATTCCACCATCATCCTCGATGAAGCCCACGAACGTACTCTCGCTACCGACATTCTCATGGGTCTACTAAAATCCCTTGCCCAAAGACGTTCCGATCTCAAAATTATCGTCATGTCGGCTACCCTAGATGCTCTCAAATTCCAAACTTACTTCTCCATCATCAAACCAGGCGAATCTGCCTCAACTCCTGCCCCCTTGTTCAAGGTTCCTGGTCGAACACATCCAGTAGAGGTGTTCTACACACAAGAACCTGAACCCGATTATGTGGAAGCTGCAATCCGCACAGTCCTCATGATCCACCGTGCTGAGGATCCTGGCGACATCCTTCTCTTCCTTACAGGAGAGGAAGAAATTGAGGATGCTTGCCGAAAAATCAAACTCGAAGCTGACGATCTTCTCAACCAAGACCCTGACTCTGTCGGCCCACTCATCTGCATTCCCCTCTATTCATCACTACCGCCCGCCCAACAACAGCGTATTTTCGACCCGCCTCCCAGTCCACGCACATCCGACGGTCCACCTGGTCGAAAAGTGGTTGTTTCGACCAACATCGCTGAAACGTCACTTACTATCGATGGTATCGTCTACGTCGTCGATCCAGGATTTTCAAAACAAAAGGTCTATAACCCGAGGATCCGAGTTGAGAGTTTGCTTGTGAGCCCTATTTCCAAGGCTAGTGCACAACAACGGGCTGGACGTGCTGGACGAACACGGCCTGGGAAATGTTTCCGGTTATATACGGAGAAGGACTTCATGAATGAGTTGGAGGAGCAGACGCATCCTGAGATTCTGAGATGTAATCTCAGTAATACGGTTTTGGAGTTGGTGAAGTTGGGTATCAAGGTTGGTTAGATTTGTTTCATTTAGACATCCCTGGGTTGACGGTTCTTGATGCTGTTTTGATTCTAGGATTTGGTCCGGTTTGACTACGTCGATGCCCCTGCTCCAGAGACGCTCATGAGGGCTTTAGAGCTGCTCAACTATTTGGCTGCGCTCGATGATGATGGAAATTTGACTCCACTTGGTTCGATTATGGCTGAATTCCCTCTTGACCCTCAGGTATGTGGTGTTCTTGGCTTTTCTCTTCTTTTTGCTGGATAATTTCTGACGTCGACGTTTTCTATAGCTGGCCAAGATGTTGATAGTCAGCCCCGAGTTCAAATGTAGTAATGAGATATTAACCATTACTGCAATGTTGTCTGGTACGTGACCTATCCCTTTGGTTTTGTGGCTGATGGACACCCTGTACTAATATCCCACACTCCACTTCACACTACTGTAGTGCCTAACGTCTGGGTTCGACCACCGAATCAGCGCCGTGAAGCAGATGAAGCCAAGGCGTTGCTGACAGTACCTGAGAGTGATCATCTAACTTTGTTGAATGTTTTTAATCAGTACTATCAGAGTAAGTCCTTTCTTTCTCTCGGCTCCGTCTGTCTTGATCTTGGCCTTACCTGTGTGCAACGTACTGACCCGACCTTGTCACCACTTTTTCTTCCACAGACAAATACGACAAAAACTGGACATGGCAGCATTACCTATCGGGACGGGCCTTGCAACAAGCAGAAAATGTCCGGACACAACTCCAGCGGAATATGGAGCGGTCTGAGATTGAACTGCTGTCGATAGCGGATCAGAAAAAGTTGTATCTGGGCATCAGACAGGTGTTAGTCTGCGGGTTCTTTATGCAGATAGCACATAAGGAAGGAGAAAAGGGTAATTATCTGACGGTGAAGGATAATCAGGTGTGTTCTTTCACTCGTCTCCTTTTTTGGAATTGGGTTCTCATTTTATATGCTATATTCCAGGTTGTTGCACTTCATCCGTCGTGCGGATTAGATACGCAACCGGAATGGGTCCTTTTCAATGAGTTTGTGCTCACAAAGCGGCCTTATATCAGAACAGTGACCGATGTTCGAGGAGAATGGTATGTCGTTGTTCCTGTTCCTGGTTACTCGTGCGAGCAGCTGACTTTCGTTTAATATCATCTCAGGTTACTGGAACTTGCTCCTATTTACTTTGATCTGAAAGCTTTCCCTGACGGCGAGACGAAACGTGCTTTGCAGAGACTAGCGAATAAACGCGCTGGTAAAGACCGAGGATTTAGTGATGAACCGGAGAAGGAGAAAAAGAAGCATAAGAAACAGCGGTGATAGGTATTTTTGGTTGTGATATTTTTGTTTTCTCCTGTCTATCTTTGCTATGTTATACTTCTCCTCGAATGTTGTAGATCACCCAGGGCGTTTGTAGATGTTGTAGATGTCTGGCGATCTATCATTGTGATGGCAATGCAATTTGCTATTCAGCGTTCTAGATTTATAACTTTGCACTGCCAGGTACTCTAACCTCCGCACTATGACGCTGCTCATGGAGACCGGCGATGAGAGACTGGGCGGCGAAACACTGAGACATGAATGAACCTGATTGGATATGATTGAACAATAGCACCTAGCTGGTCCTGGGCTCGACGGGTCTACCCAAAGTCTACCGCAGTGCATTATCTGATCTCCGTACATGTCTGCCGGCCTCGTGTACATCACAGAAAGTTGTAGAAGGTGCCTCAACTTCATCAGTCTTGATCGAAAATGTCAGGGAAATGACCGGAAAAATGGAGATTTAACCCGGTCATTGATTTGGTCCATGGGGATCTAAGGATAGTGATGAGCTCTGTTGCCTGATCATTGATGTGATGACATATAACGCTGGCAGCATTTCATCTCTCACCACATCGCTCACAAGCGTAGAACCTGAAGTCCTCAGTGAAGTGGAGGGGGAGTGTCCTTCTTAAGCCGGCCTCGAAGGACGGACTGCTCAACCATGGCCAAAGTGAGTGATAATATTTGTGTCCGACCTGTCCGGGTGGCTGAATATTTTAAATAAACACTTGTCGAAACCCGCGCCTTTAAGGGTCTCAAATGCGCTAGCCGCCGTTTCGGCCTTCTTTCGTTTCTGTCCCTTACCTCCACTATGGAGTGTCCTGCTATTCTCTTCAAATTTCTCTTTTATTTCCTCTTCTTCGCTTCAGCAAATGCTCAGGATGGCCTCCCTCCTATGCGCATCTTTCAATGGAAATTCAGCAATGCAGTAATCCAATTCCCCGTTTTTGCTGTCAAACAGGAAGACTGACGATCTTGACAGGGCTTGGGCTTCGAGCTTCCTTCTTGTATACCTCTCTCTATCACACTGTCGCCCTTCAATCCAAGCAATGTGACGCACGGGATTCCTCCGTTTTATATGTTGGGCCATGAGGTTGGAGGAACACCAAGGTTGACTCATATAGGTGACAATGAAAGCAGTCTTAGTTGGACAGTGGATCATCCAGTTGGTGCGTAAACGTATGAATATGACGTTTGGCTTGTGCTGACGAGTTTGTAGGCACACAATTGATGTTAAATGTGGTTGATGCCCAGGGTAGCTCGGGCGGTATTCCACCTCAATTGTACACTGTCGTTAGTAAGTGACTCGACGTATAGCCTTCCAGTAGAAGCTTATGAACATCTTGTGGGATCACAGACGGTCAGACTACCAACTGCATACAAAGTGGGAATGACACAAGTTTTACTGTCACTTCAAACATCACGATGGGCGCTGAACTGAACGCATGCGCGCCTTGGGGTCTTCGGATTAAAGGAGGGGTGAAGCCGTATAACCTTACCTTTGCGCAACTCAGTGAGCTTCCCTAGTTCTGAACAATTATCTATCATTTGCAACTCATTCGGCTTGGAACAGATTCACCGAACATCACCAATCTTACCATGGTGCCACCAAACGCAGGTAAGCTTTCTTTCCTTCAGAAATGGTAGTCTGGAATGCTGATTTACCATTGCTATTAGACGGATACACTTATATCCAGCGTGGTAATCCCGACCATTTACTCCTAGGTGTGTTGCACGCAGCCATTGTCGTTTCTTTACTAATTTCCAATAGTTTCTGTCAGCGACTTCACAGGAAGATGGGCGTTCGGAAGCCCTGTAATCAATCCACTTGGGGTGTCGGACTGCGTTGGACTTGTTAGCTCTTCTGGCAACGCTACAGAATTGGATCAGGCTCAGAAAGAGGCAGAAGATGCAGCGGCAAGAAACAAATCGAACAGGAAAACGGCTATCATCGCCGGTGTTTTGGTGCCCGTGCTCGCGCTCCTCATAGGAGGTGGAATTATTGCATTCTATATTCGGAGGCGCCGTCATAGGATGGCTAAAGAGATTAATATGGGTCCATTGGATACGATACCTAAACCCTTTATCGATGAGGGCCAGATCCTGTCGATCAACTCTTTCCTGGACACCCACTCGAACACCAGTCCCCGCACTCCCAAAACACCTCCCGGTCCACCAGGTCTAGTTGGCCATACTGTCCAAAACAGTGTAGCTAGCTCAGAGCCTTTCGATCCATATAATACCACCGAACATAGCAGCACTCGGCCAAATTCTAGTTCGTCGTCGGGAAGGCCAGGATTCAATAGTTTCCCTTCATCATCTGTGCGCCGTCCCAGTGCCAATGGCAAAGCTGCAGAAGCAGCCATGTCGAGGTCTGCGCGTTCGGATGTGTCCAATCCTAGTACATCACAAGCTGGACCATCATTACCTCCGAATACGACGCTGATACCGTCTCCAGATGGTGATGGCGAGTACATCATTCAGCACCGAGATGGTGGAGGTGTCGTGCGAGAGCTGCCGCCTCCGTATGCTGATCGGTCACTGGCACAACAAGATTCCTAACTCCCTGCATTCCCTACCGGGCCTACCCTATCGAACCTTTTTTGCTTAACGTCGCTCCTTGCTTTGCCAACTGCTCGTGCTAATCTAATCTGATTTGCACGGCGAAAATCCCCATTGATTCATTTTATGTCTGTAAACTGTAGTGTACAAATAGTCATTGTTAGGGTTATTAATGTGTGTTTTCTTCCTCCGCGCTCTCATTGACTGGTCACTGATGAGGCTACAGGGGTCTGATATCTATTCTGCTTGATTATCTATGTTCAACTGTTCACATCGTTGATTCACGTTCCGAGGTCCCAAAGGTCCAGACCGCTACGATGTCGGGTTGTGATGACCACCTACACCAACATAATAAATTTCCGTGGATCCTGGATGGAAGATCTCGTCGATCTGCTCGGTCTGCTGTTATCATCGTTGTCGCCTGATGCTAATGCATTGACTAGGAACGTCGGCGTTTTAGAGTGTCGACGGTGCGACCGGTGTTTTGCCTTAGCCTTCTTGTTTGTTTCTTCCCTTCGTTTATACACAAGTACTGTACAACCTATTCTCTTGCCCCACCAGCCCACAGTTGATTTGTTTTTGGACCTGGTTGACAGACATCACTCTTGTATTCTACTTTTCGTTTTTTCTTTTCGTTCTGCTTTTTTACCATCCCGACATACTCTATAACTACGCAATGATGAAAGACTTACGATTGACGAGGTACTTACGACGTAGCAGTACATACTTGACGATCTACAGTACATCCCCTCATTAGTATTATCCTCCCAAAGAATTAATTATGTAAAGTTGATCAAACTCCAGTCCCTTTCCTAGCCGTTGAGGCTGAGCGTTATGACCAATGACGAAAAGACAAGTTTACAGTGCGATGTAACTAGGAGACAGTCAAAGCCATGTGCTGTACCCGGTACCATCATGTACAGTCGAATCCCACTGGATCCAAAACATTTTTGCAGCGAATGCTACGATTTCCTGTGGTCTCAACCTCATCAAAATCGACAAACTGGATGCCTGGGCAAGGCGCTGAGCCACTGCATTGCAAAGAAGCCAGAGTTCCTGAAGCCACAGACCCAGTCATGGGCCCCCAAGTGATGTCTGAAATTTGGAAAAGGGACGTATCACATCCACCAGTTGACCCTTGGAATGATGTACATTGAGTAATCTGCGCCACCATATCGGTGACTCCGTCCAGAGTAAAGTCCCTGAAGGCTATGGAGAAATGACAGTTTGAAGTTATAGATCAACTATACTGACGTACTGACATGTGGATAACATTAGTGCTACTCACTGATGTTTTTGGCGTATCCTAGACCCCCGCCACCGCCTGGTAGTGTGTATGATATGAATCACGACGAAACACGAACACGGCGAAGCATGACATGGTCAGAGCTGGTCAGAGTTGTCATGAGAATCGATTTTGGTATGGGTACTTGCCATTGGGGGGGAAGCCTTGGCACAAAAGAATAATCAGTCAAAAATATCGTGGACGGGAGAGTTAAGAAATGATGAATATACCTTGTTGAATACCGGTCCAAGTTTTAATATAGCCTGCGTATCTGGAGCCCAATGCAAGGACTCGCTCAGCTGTGATGTTTTCTATTCTTTCGAAAACCCCATTATACTGGCCAATGGAACTGTCAGAAGACATGAGTGATGACGATGTCCGTGTTGAGGAACCCAGCATCGCACTGACCCAATAGCCACACCCAAACCACCATGGAATACACAGTCCTGGATCAGGATATTCGTGGAGTTTGCCTTTGTAGAGATGGAATCATCGCCTCCCGTGACAGTCCAGTTCCGGAAAGTGATTCTGTCTGAGAACATTGTGTCGACGCCATCTGTGTTCCTGGCTGGTTGCTGTTTCACAAGACATATCAAACCGCTGTTCGTTTTCCGATGACAGAAGACTGAGAAACGTACAGAACTGTTTGAGGTTGAGTTTACATAGATGTTTTCCAACAGCACATCAACCGTATCTTTAATGGCCATTGTCCAAAATTGCGATTGAACAAAACGAATCCCATCGAAATGCGAGGAGGTAGTATTTCCGATCACCAGACTGATGGGACGTCCTGGGAGGTTTGAAACGCCCTTAGTGAAATCGTACCTGCCAAACCGATGTAAGGCAAGTTTCCGAATTAGAGCCGAACACTTTCAACTACGCGCGTACCAAAGCTGACCGTTACCATCCAGAGTCCCGACGCCATGACCGTTGAAAGTGAGATTATGGCCACCAATGAGCCAAGCGGTTGTCATGTTCTGATAACCCAACTCAAAGCCATTGGCGCGCCAATAAGTGATGTTGGTTCCCCACTAAGTTTTGAACGTTAGCAAACTGAACCATATTAATGATTAGAGACTTTACCAGCATAGTTCCAGTCAAATCAATAGTGACATCCTTCAAGCCAGTTGTATTCATCTCGGTTTCTATGTGATAGAGGTCATCATGGAGAAGGATCTGTCCGCCTATACCACACAACTGAAAAGCTTCTAGAATGGCTGGTGCGTCGTCTGAAGCATCATCACTTGCATGGACAGTGCAGGTCGAGCCTTGATGCTGCACGGTGCCGCCATATGCGAGTTGAAAAAAGGAGACAGCAACGGGGACAACGAGCAGGATAGTCGGTGGAGTCTTCATCTGTAGTATGATGTCTGGTAGCTTTGTACCGTCAGCTTAAGTACTTGTTACCCTTGCCGGTCCGGATATAAACCTTTGCTAATACCGTCCGCTGCTTGGCTGGTCGGTCCGCCAGATGTAGGTCTCTAGGTCATTTGTGAGGTCGTCGTGCTTCGTCTGCGTCATGTGTAATATGACCTCAAAACATCTCGAGAAACGGGCCGCCTGAATATTGACGCTTTGAATTGAAGAGACAGAGGTGATGAGTACTAGTGGATACTCACCGATACGAACACCAATGACGATGAGACAATTTAAGAGAAAACTTCAGTATATTGTCAGGCGGCGACTATGAATGAGCAAACACGAATGATGTCCTAAACTGTAACTTATGACCCCTGGGTGCAATCAAATCCGACTGGATTCACAACGTTACTGCAGGTGATATTACGACTTCCTTGTGTTGTAACCTGGTCGAGGTCTACGAGCTCGATACCTGGACAAGGAGCCGATCCGCTGCATTGGAAAGACGCCAAAGTCCCACCGGCCACAGATCCAGTTATCGAACTCCAAGTGATGTCGGAGATTTGGAAAAGCGAGGTGTCACAATCACCTGCGTTTCCTTCGAACGAGGTGCATTGACCGATGTGAGCAACGGCACTTTTGACTTGGTTCACGGTGAAGTCTCTGAATGCTGTTGAAAGAAGAATCAGAGAAACTCATTTCATGAAACAGAGGCAATGTACTGAGGTTTTTGGCGAAGCCTAGACCGCCGCCTCCGCCTGCGAGTTTAGGGAAAACAATTAGGATTATCTGGATCTCAGTAATTGTAGGACTTGCCATTGGGTGGGAAGCCTAATAGCGTTGAGTAAAAAGGTCGTATACGTAATCAAGGAAAACTCAATCTATACCTAGCTGAACACCTGTAAAGGTTTTGATGTAGGCTGCAAAGGCGGAGCCTGTAACAGTCACTCGTTCTGCTGTGACGTTCTCTATCGTTTCGAAGTGGCCTAGCATCTGACCGATGGATCTATCAAGCAGTGAGCACCGGTCATAGGCAAGAAGAAAACGTATCACTTACCCGATAGCAACCCCCCCGCCTCCATTAAACACGCAATCCTGAATGAGAATGTTCGTAGAGTTTGCTTTGATAGAGATATTGTCGTCACCACAAGTGACAGTCCAATTTCTGAAAGTGATTCTGTCCGAAAAGATTGTGTCCACACCGTCAGTATTCCCGGTTGACGCCTGTTCCAAAGTAGGTATATCGTAAGCCCTCGTCAGTGCAAAAGCTTGGTATATACTCGTACAGAGCTGTTAGAAGTGGAGTTGACGTATATGTTCTCCAACAAGACGTCAATCGAATCCCTGATGGCCATAGTCCAGAATTGAGATTGGACAAAACGAATTCCGTCAAAATGCGAGGCAGTAGCGTTTGCGATCATCAGGTTGATAGGACGTCCTGGTAGATTTGAGGTGCCGTTGCTGAAGTCGTACCTGTGAGAGTCCATTGCCAGTGAATAAAGCTAACGAAAGAATAATTTGAAGTCACCAACCAAATCTGACCATTCCCATCAAAGGTACCAATGCCATGACCGTTGAAAGTGACATTGTCTCCACCGAAAACCCAGGCAGTTGATTGGTTTTGGTACCCCAATGGGAGGCTATTGGCGCGAAAGTAGGTGATATTGGTGCCCCACTTGATTTTGAAGGTCAGAATCAGCTATGATAGAAGTCGGAGAGATAGATGCTACTTACCAGTAGGGTTCCAGTCAAGTCAACTACGACGTCCTTTAAGCCGGTCGTATTCATGATTGTCTCAATATGATAGAGATCATCATGGAGAAGAATTTGCCCTCCTTGACCGCACATTTCAAAAGCGTCCACGATAGCAGGCGCGTCGTCTGAGGAATCGTCACTTGCGTGAACGGTACAGGTAGATCCTTGACGGTCTACTGTGCCGCCGTATACAAGGTTGAGATAGGAGAAGAGAACGGGAGCAACGCGTATGATGGTTGGAAAAGTCTTCATTGTTGTGTCTCCCCCAAAAGCCTCATCCAGTCTGTATAAATACCCCTTGGAGTCTCCTCGGTCCGATGCAAGCCATTTGTGAAGTTCCAACGAAGCCAACTGGTGTTGGAGAGTGTCATCCGAAGATTTCCTGTGACTAAGGCACTTCGTTTTCGAGGGGAAAATGGCACGAGTTGGGCTCGATATATCATGGAACACCATTCCTTCTGCATCGCCGCTTTTGAATTTGGAGAGCATGGCAGTACTTGCATCATCAGATCATCAGACATCGAGAAGGTATGATCACCATATATCCTTATCCATATAGGCTCGTGACCGCATGCCTTTTTAGGAGCCACCGTCTAAAGGAGGGGCTGCCGTAGGCAGGCTGGTGTGGCTCGGAATTTTTTTAGCAGGGAGTGCGCGGAGTCGCCCTTAGTGAAATCGTACCTGCCAAAACGATGTAAGGCAAGTTTCTGAATGAGAGCAGAACTTTCAACTACGCGCGTACCAAAGCTGATCGTTACCATCCAGAGTCCCGACGTCATGACCGTTGAAAGTGAGATTATGGCCACCAATGAGCCAAACGGTTGTCATGTTCTGATAACCCAACTCAAAGCCATTGGCGCCCAATAAGTGATGTTGGTTCCCCACTAAGTTTTGAACGTTAGCAAACTGAGCCAATATTAGTTTATTGGTTAGAGACTTCACCAGCATGTTCCAGTCAAATCAATAGTGACATCCCTCAAGCCAGCTGTATTCATCTCGGTTTCTATGTGATAGAGGTCATCATGGAGAAGGATCTGTCCGCCTATACCACACAACTGAAAAGCTTCTAGAATGGCTGGTGCGTCGTCTGAAGCATCATCACTTGCATGAAGAGTGCAAGTTGAGCCTTGATGTTGCACGGTACCGCTATATGCGAGTTGAAAAGAGGGGACAGCAACGGGGACAACGAGCAGGATAGTCGGTGGAGTCTTCACCTGTAGTATAATGTCTGGTAGCTTTGTACCGTTAGCTTAAGTACTTGTTACCCTTGCTGGTCCAGATATAAACCTTTGCTAGTACTGTTCGCTGCTTGGCTGGTCTTTTTTTTTGAGCTCGTCGTGCCTTGTCTGCGTCATGTGTGACATGACCTAAACTTCTCGAGAAACGGACCGCCTGAATATTAACGCTTTGAATTGAAGAGACAGAGATGATGAATACTCACCGATACGAACACCAATGACGATATGACAATTTACGAGAAAACTTCAGTATATTGTTAGGCAACTATGAATGAGCAAACACGAATGATGTCCTAAACTGTAACTTATGACCCCTGGGTGCAATCAAATCCGACTGGATTCACAACGTTACTGCAGGTGATATTACGACTTCCTTGTGTTGTAACCTGGTCGAGGTCTACGAGCTCGATACCTGGACAAGGAGCCGATCCGCTGCATTGGAAAGACGCCAAAGTCCCACCAGCCACAGATCCAGTTATCGAACTCCAAGTGATGTCGGAAATTTGAAAAAGCGAGGTGTCACAATCACCTGCGTCTCCTTCGAACGAGGTGCATTGTTCGATGTGAGCAACGGCATTTCTGAGTTGGTTCACAGTGAAGTCTCTGAATGCTGTTAAAAGAAGAATCAGAGAAACTCATTTCATGAAACAGAGGCAATGTACTGAGGTTTTTGGCGAAGCCTAGACCGCCGCCTCCGCCTGCGAGTTTAGGGAAAACAATCAGGGTTATCTGGATCTCAGTAATTGTAGGACTTGCCATTGGGTGGGAAGCCTAACAGCGTTGAGTTAAAAAAAGGTCGTATACGTAATCAAGGAAAATCCAATACCTAGCTGAACACCTGTGAAGGTTTTGATGTAGGCTGCAAAGGCGGAGCCCATAACAGTCACTCGTTCTGCTGTGACGTTCTCTATCGTTTCGAAGTGGTCTAGCATCTGACCGATGGATCTATCAAGTAGTGAGCACCGGTCATAGGCAAGAAGAAAACGTATCGCTTACCCGATAGCGATTCCCGTGCCTCCATGAAACACGGCATCCTGAATGAGAATGTTCGTGGAGTTTGCTTTCGTGGAGATATTGTCGTCACCACAAGTGACAGACCAATTTCTGAAAGTGATTCTGTCCGAAAAGAATGTGTCCACACCGTCAGTATTCACGGTTGATGCCTGTTCCAAGTTAGGTATCGTAAGCCCTCGTCAGTGCAAAAGCTCGGGATATACTCGTACAGAGCTGTTAGAAGTAGAGTTGACGTATATATTCTCCAACAAGACGTCAACCGAATCCCTGATGGCCATAGACCAGAATTGAGATTGGACAAAACGAATTCCGTCAAAATGCGACGCAGTAGTGTTTGCGATCATCAGGTTGATAGGACGTCCAGCTAGATTTGACCTGCCGTTGTTGAAGTCGTACCTGTGCGAGTCCATTGCTGATGAATAAAGCCAACGAAAGAATAATTTGAAGTCACCAACCAAATCTGACCGTTCCCATCAAAGGTACCAATGCCATGACCGTTGAAAGTGACATTGTCTCCACCGAAAACCCAGGCAGTTGATTGGTTTTGGTACCCCAATGGGAGGCTATTGGCGCGGAAGTAGGTGATATTGGTGCCCCACTTGATTTTGTAGGTCAGAATCAGCTATGATAGAAGTCGGAGAGATAGACACTACTTACCAGTAAGGTTCCAGTCAAGTCAACTACGACGTCCTTTAAGCCGGTCGTATTCATGATTGTCTCAATATTATAGAGATCATCATGGAGAAGAATTTGCCCTCCTTGACCGCACATTTCAAAAGCGTTCACGATAGCAGGCGCGTCGTCTGAGGAATCGTCACTTGCGTGAACGGTACAGGTAGATTCTTGACGGTCTACTGTGCCGCCGTATACAAGGTTGAGATAGGAGAAGAGAACGGGAGCAACGCGTATGATGGTTGGAAAAGTCTTCATCGTTGTGTCTCCCCCAAAAGCCTCATCCAGTCTGTATAAATACCCCTTGGAGTCTCCTCGGTCCGATGCAGGCCATTTGTGAAGTTCCAATGAAGCCAACTGGCATTGGAGAGTGTCATCCGAAGATTCCTGTGACTCGGGCACTTCGTTTTGGAGGGAAAAATGGCACGAGTTGGCTCGATGTATCATGGAGAACCATTTGTCCTTCTGCATCGCCGCTTTTGAATATGGAGAGCACGGCAGTACTTGCGTCATCAGACATCGAGAAGGTATGATCACCATATGGATTCTAGGAAAGGCGAAGACAAAATTACGGCTGCAGCTACCAGAGTGCCGACGTGACCAATTCCGCGTACCGTATATGGATGGCAAGTGATTTAGTCTACTGGAAGCAGTGAAGTCATCAGGGTGAAAAAAGAGACGACAATCACAAGATTTCGAATGGTACTGAAAAGTCGTTGCTTCTGATCACAAGCATGTATGGAAGGTTTTTGGACGGCGAAACCACGCGCAAAGGGTGAGATAAAAGGTACTTGCTTGTTGAAGGTGTGAGTAAGAGTTGGGTGTGAGTCAAGACGAAGTTGTGTGCACGAGTCAAACTTACGTCAAACAAAAAACTTGCCCAGAGTCGTCATGTCAAGTCTAGACGAAGACGTGAACCCATACGAGCTTCTTGATTTGAAGACAGAAGCCACAGACCCGGAAATACGGAAAGCATACCGTCAGAGGTCTTTGAAGGTTCATCCAGATCGAGTGAGTACCGCCAACTGCTTCACAAGTTCTTGTTTCAAACCTCTTTCTAGAATCCCAACAATCCAGATGCTGGTACGTCGTATACTCGTGTATTTTGTTTTCTTGCTGATAACCGTTGCAAAAAGCACGGCTATTTCACGAGTTAACTCAAGCCTACGAGCTATTACTTGACCCACTCCGTCGACTGGCTCTTGACACTAAACTACGTGCTAAACAAGCTCGAGCAGAACGCTTCAAGGGTTATGACAACAAGCGCAAGCACATGCTGGAAGAATTGGAGGAACGAGAAAGGGAATTCAAGAAATCGAAACTGGAAAAGCAGAAACAAGAGGCGGCGCAATACCAAGAGGCAGAGAAGATTAAGGATGAAGGGAGAAGAATGCGAGAGGAAAGGCAGAAGCAGATGGAACAAGAAGTGGAAGACCAAAAAACGAAGCAAAGGCAAGCTGAGGCGGAATTGGAACCCCCTGCGCTTGGTATGCTATTCTATCAAGGATAGAACGTCAAGTATACTGAATATGTGTTTACAGAACCAACCGACACGGCTGTTCGCATCAAATACACCCTCTCCGATCACCCTGACCTCACCACTCCAACTGCTATCGCGTCTCTCTTCGCACAATTTGGAGAGATCGATGCAGACTCTCTCGTCGTCTCGCTCAAGCCTCCGAAGAAAGCTCCTCAAAAACCTCCAAAACATGGGACCGCTCTAATCCCTTTCAAAAAGATTGGAGACGGGTTTGCCGCCGTATGTGCCAGCGGTCGGCCAGAGAGAAACCTGAAAGGCATCGAGGTCGGTTGGATTGGAGGCAAGGAGCCTCAAATTTTTGGATGGCTACGCAAGATGGGTAAATTGGGTCCTCCCAATGAGTCTGGTTCTGGTTCTACAAAGACGACTACACTCAGCTCTGGACTGGCATCCGAAACCGTCACTCAAGAGAAGGCTTTACCCCCACAAGCGAAAACCAGGGCAGATGCGTCGACTTTCTCGTCCTTTCCTACATCGTTTGTGAGTGAATGAATGCATGTTTGTTCCTTTACTAACAGCCTCTTCTGCAGCCGGACTTTTCTAGCGCACCAGTTGAGACCCAGCCATCTCCAGCTGGGCTTGACTACGAATCTCTTACCCTCATGCGACTGAGACAAGCTGAACGTCAACGGCTAGAAAGGGAGATACTTGAACAGGAGGAAAAAGAGTAGACAGAAGTTCTGGCCAGAGAAGTAGACAATCTATGAACGGCCCTCCTTCATTGAGTACTTGTGAGCAGGTGAGAAGGACTTCTGCACTAATACTTGTTGTATATTAATCCAGCTTGTGGTCAACAAGCTTGTATTTTACAAAGGATCACGCACTGCCAAGGTTGGTTGGACCTCAATCGACCTCCTCGAGCGCTAGAGGTATATTCAACTTTTGTATAAAGGGCCATTGAGTGCTACGGGAACTAAGGGCAAGAAATGGTGGACGATGTCTTCACTAGGCTCCCTCAAGTGTCCCCGGATAGAAATCACCTTAGGCACATAACTGCCTCACAAATTTCGTATCTAGATCTTGAGATCTCACTGAGAAGCTCATCCCTTGATGCCCAGCCATTCCCGTTCGCTACATTTTTGCAAAAAGAGGCTTAGACAACGGGTCTCACTGTACAATCTACAATTCAATCTGCATTTCATGTTCTTGGACCCAAACCTCCGCAATTTCATCGACTGTTGTCAGTGTGTCATCCTCCCTTCAGCAATTTGTGCCGAATGTTACCGTTGGAATGTCGGATTCAGTTTGAAGGCTCAGGGGGAAGGGATGAGGGAGAACTTGCACGAAGTGAATATGTGACGCGGCATAGACAAAGGTGGAGGGGCTGGACACGAGAGTCTCTGGGAGCAGAGAAGTGGTGCTACAGCTACGAGATGGTTTTATGGAACCTTGATAAAGCTTCACATTTGTAGAATATTTGGTACCAGGTACCCGAATAGGAAATTTCCTCGAGACGCGTTGCGGTCAAACCTCCACCGTCAAACGTTGCTTCGACTCCACTTGCTCCTCCTTCTCCACTACCAGTACAAGCTATCACCCTGTCAATGGCTATGGCAATCACACCTGTCCTTGTTTTAATAATTCCTGAGCTGCGCCAGCAAGTGTTTTCTCAGCTGTCTCTGAACTGTCGCCAGAAGTCTCTACTTGCCTGTGCGCTTGTTTGTCGCGATTGGCAGGAGGATGCACTTGATCTCTTATGGGAGACCATCCCTAACATAAGGAGTATAGCACAGGCTCTTGGAGCTGTGAGGAGGAATACTAGTGATCGAGACGATCAAAAGCTGGTGTGTTTTTACGTCCTATTCTATTGCCCGACGGAGCATTGACTCGACTCTTTGCCAGACGTTTGTACTTAGAAGAGCCCGATTTGGGACGTTTCAATGGGATGTACGCTTACCGAGTGAGAGCTGCGTATCTCGTACTCGCCCAAAGAACACTCGTGTCTGCTGAACATAATGGCGGATACACGGCCATCGTCTTTTGGCCACGAAACCTTTCCCAAGCTCCGTCGACTGAGCATATTCGTTTTTGAACCTCTTCTTCCTAATGCTAGTGGCTTTAAAATGATTCAGGAGCTCATACATCCACTCCTCGAGTCACTTCATTTTCATGCACACATGTACGCCTGTATGCATCGGAGACCGCATACCCAACCTCAGATCACTTGCGCTCTCCTTCAATTGTCAAGCCGAACACATTGAACAAAGGGTGCTTGAAGCTCACGTAGCATCATTGTGTAACCGCCTCTGGTGAACCTGAAACTGCCCTTTCTCGGCTTTTGTGACTGGTCCATCATTCTCAAGGAAATTGTGAAGAAGTGCGCAATCTTAGAGTCTTTGGAGTGCTTTGGCACCGATAATCTCCAGCCTTCCCTTGAAGTTGTCCCTTTCCCGGCTCTCAAGCACTTCAGAGCGCCTGAGTGCGCGATTCAAGTACTTCTTTCCCTCTTCAAAAATCATCGAATGCCAGAGCTGTGTACATTTTATTGTGACAGTGAAACACCTTCTAGTACATCCGCTGATTGCTTTTCACCGCACTTGGCTTGCTTCCGCAACTCAGACAACTCGATTTCAGCCGAGCCGCCGAGTTGTGGACAGGCCTCTTGGCAGTTTTGGTGTTCTTCGATCGCTTCTACAGTGCAATAGTTGTTTCTATTCAACTGGCCTACGCAAACTGGTCCATGGAGGATATCGATCTTTGCTCTTTCGGACGCTGTCTGCCCTTCTTGGAAGAATTACAAGTTTCTCCTGATCCGTACGAAAACCCTGATGAAGTCCTAGCGTACCTACCCTGCATGGGCTGGTCAGCCTCGCAAAGCACGCTGTAAACCTACGGCACCTGGGAATTTACATTTCGCCAACTTACCGCACTGCCAACAGCACAACCCAGATGGTATTGAGCAGCTTTGACTGTCTCAGAGTTCTTGACCTCGGCTATTCTCGCCTTCATACTACATGGATTGGAACGGTTTCAGCGATTCTGAGCCAAATCCTACCACTCCATTGTGGATTTCATGTCGATAAACGGTCCGAACGGGAGAATGAAGAGGAAGAGGATGTTGCCGTACGTGAAGGAGATATGCTTAGTGATGCGGCATGGACACAAGTGGAGGAGCTGGACGCGAGGTTCTCTGCTGGCAGTAGTTTTGATCTTCTGAACTGAGAAACTGGAATATAGCGGGTAGGAGTGTCCTTTGCCCAAAAACTCTCTGCAGATACTATTTTGGTGTACTACGCTTTGCCGGAACACAGAAATAGAACTGCCCCTCTACTGGAGAAGCTGATAATCGACCATCATACCTCAATTTGCTGAGCTTGATCGAGCTCGCAAAGCACACCCTTGACCTGTAGAGCCTCGACATTCGCATCACAGCTACTCATCCCGGCCTTGACGCTGGATACGGGACCGAGTTAGGACTAGGTACTACTCTCAGTTGCTTCATTAAATGTCTCACAAACCTTGATGTTGGTGCATTTCGCCCATCGCCTCTGTAGGTTTGAGTCGAATTCTACTGCGAGATTGCAGATTGGAGTGCTGAGAAGAAAAGTGACGCAGCTCACTTGGGTGGTAATGAAGAGTGGAAGGTGATTCGTTGGAAGCTATATGTCAGGGTCTTTAACTGCCGTTTCTGTCTGAGTGTAGCTGGGACGCAGATGCCGCATAGTAAGCTCCTTGCTGGCAAATAATTTTTTTCTCCCCCGGCCACGGTTCAGTCTGGTTTGCTATGGGCTGCTTCCTCAGTATGTACATAATGTGGTAGGACGTATCGACACTTGTCCGAGTCGTGCAAAGAATATTGAGGCTGTGCAAGTCGTTTCGCTCTATCCCACTCCCTCCTCCCGATTCGCTTATCGTAACAGAAAATGTCGTAGGCTTCGACATTTCTTGTCCCAATTCCTCCCAATCTGATATACTTGGCTGCTGGTACGTTTCTTGTGTTTGATGGTCAAGGATTTGTTCTAAAAACTGCGCGGTTACAACAGGACGATGCCCAACGTCTCGTCGGTCTACCTAGTCTGATAATGGTATCGTATTGCCTTTCTAAACAAACTGTCACAAACCCCGCGGTGCCCATTGAGACGAATATTACCCTCTAGATTCCCATTGTTGAGTCGAACGTCGGTATCACTTGTTTTACAGTGTCCACGACTTTTGTCTTGGATGCAGAGCTTCGAGCTCTATCACTGTGCGATGTTCCTGCTGGTGGTCCGATTCATGAAAATGCGGTAGATCAGCGTTTTGAGTCGGGTGAGGTGGAAATTTGAAGTGTGTATTCCTCACCTTCCGTTGTCAGTTCTGATTTTTACTACTGTTTCCTTCCACAGCTGGAGCCTCTACTAGCTATCTTCCATACCATCCATAGTTGCAAGGTAGAGGATCCTTGACAAAATCTCCGGCTTACGCTGACTCTCGTGCAGGGAAAGCGGAGTCGATCGCGAAGCACGAAACCCAATGGAAAATTTGTTGACAATTCAGATTCCCAAGGGCTCTCCTACTAATGGCATTGTATCGTCCCGTCTAGTACATAATCAACAAGTGCCTGTAGCTTGTCTCGAGCATGACGATGAATAGAGAAGGTTTTCGAGCTGCTGCAGCTCAGGTCCTTCAAGCTCTTGAGTTTCGCTGAAGTCCTTCGCTTCTGCTTGTACTCGCTTTAACGGGTGACCGAGCCCCTCTCTACCTGCTTGACTTATGCTTTTTGACATTTGGACTCCATTATCTTGCTCCGAATCTAGAGACTTTGGTGATACCGTGTTCCTCGGGCACTCGTCCAGGTTTGGAATTGCTTGGAGTCGAATTATTCACTCTACAGTTTTCTATGTCAAGTACCCTGGCTTCTGACTTCTCTGTCGCAATTAATCGGGATTTAGAAGCCTACTTGGCTGTCCCAAAGTCGTCATGCAATTCATCATCGAAAGGCTGCTGGAAGTTTGGCTTGATACTGATAATCATACGATCTAGTGGACTTTGCATGTATGGGCGGGGTCGGCCTTCCTTACACCAGGCCGACATCGCTCCACCGGCCGAATATGAACGTTTGAACCAAGTTTGAACATCGAAGAGACTCCAGACCTGACTTTATCAAGGCCTTTCAATGCCTCGCAGCCTGTGAACGAACAAAGGCAAACTCATGCCAAGTTGAGTTCAAACCATGAACTGTTACTCGCTTTTTGTCGATTGAAACGGCCAGTATCTTCGCTCAATTGATCGTTCGCGACCCGAAATGGCGCAAATACTCGAACCAGAAGGCCGACAGGAGCTTCTATTCAGACAGCTGACAAGTCTGACAGATGATTCATCAGAGGTTTCGTTCTTGCTTGGTTATCGGTCATGCACGGACCATTGGCAGGTCCCTTGGTATAAAAGCTCTGGCGTACTCAACGATTTTTCCTCAGAGGTTCTCTCTTCAGTATCTCGATTCCAATCGTTCATTCGTTCCCCACAGCTCACAAGCACCACTCTCTCTTCAAACATGTTCGGTCGTCTTTCTGCTCTCACTGCCTTGACCCTCGCCGTCCTTGCGGTCGCCAAACCCATTGGCAACCCTCCTTTGCCTTTGTGAGTAGTCTCAGCGATCTTGGCGACCGCAACGTTTCGCTGATTTTCACCTTCTCTCGTAGGGCCGAAACCCCTTGCGAAAGCAGCACTGCTGTCAGTGGTGCCGCTACCAGTGATCCCAACGCAAACGGTGGTGCCGGTGGTGCTGTTGGTGCGAACGGCGGTGACCCTAACAACGCTGCTGCTGCGACGACCACCATTTATGTGGAGGGACCCATCGAGGGAACTACCACCATCCTCCCGACAAACACTGTCGCCACAGTTATCGTCACTGTCCCTCCTGTCCCAACCGCTACCGGTGGCGCCTCGACTGGCGATGGGTCTCCCACTGATATCACTAGCGGACCGAGCCCAACTGGATCCACCGGCACTGGTGCTGGAACTGGAACTGGCAATGGCAATGGCGGTTCCGGTTCCGGCTCTGGTTCCGGCTCTGGTTCTGGTTCTGGTTCAGCTTCTGGTTCTGGTTCTGGTTCTGGTTCTGGTTCTGGTTCTGGCTCTGGTTCCGATTCCGGCTCTGGTTCTGGCTCTGGTTCTGGTTCTGGTTCTGGCTCCGGTTCTGGGGGTGTCAGCCAGTGCAATGTCGGTCCAGTTCAATGCTGCAACCAGGTCCAAAGTGTAAGCCCTCTATATACCGCCTAGCCGTATTCTTCTTTCATTCTTGTTGACTTCCTTTTGTTTTCTAGGCCAGCCACCCAGACGTTGCTTCCCTTCTCGGTTTGTTGGGCATCGTTCTTGATGCCATTGACGTTGACGTGTAAGTTTGCCCATTTTTTCTCCCAATTTATCAGTTCACCGACGCAACTTGTATCAGTGGTCTTGGTTGCTCTCCCATCAGCATCATCGGTATTGGCGGCAACAGCTGTACCGCTCAACCTGTCTGCTGTGAGAACAACAATTTCAATGGTCTCGTCAACATTGGATGTACCCCCATTAACATTAGCCTCTGAGGCCACCGCTAGACTCCTTTGTCGATGTTTGAAGCGTCTTACCACCTATGGACCTTCTTTTTCACTTCATTGCTTACTTTTTTGATGGTTCCTTCGACATACATAGGGTTTATAAACTTGCTAGTAGTTTTCACTGCTTATTCCTTCGTTATCGTACTTATTTCGTCTGCTTAAAAATACATACGTGTTCGTAGTCCATTCCTTATACCAATGCACCTGTGTTCACGTTCACAGCTTGGCGAGCCCTCAGGCGACCAGTTGCACCGGGCCCTAATCCGTTCGAAGTGAGTGTTTCTTCTCTTCCGATCGAACCTGCCCAATGTGCCCTTTCAATACAAACCGACCGACACCTTATGATCTATCTCGGAGAACCTGTAGGCCTTCTTTGTTGAAAGATGGTTAAAAAGCTCCCGACTCACTCATATCTAGAATGGCTTACATCCCAATAAGCATGAGAGATAGATGTCCGGTTACTTATGGGCTCTTCTTCCATAAATAGCGTTCCTTTTCTATCTAACAATCATAGCAGAAAGACCACTGGCAGATCAGCTCGCTGAATACGTAGATAAGAGCTGGATAAGAGGAGATGACTACGCACCTTCTTGAACAGACCCAGGACCATCAGAATCAACACGGTCACATCGACTTATCCAAGGACCCTTGATAATAGATGACGATCCCGGGTGCCGGTTTGGACAAAAAGTGGGCTCGAAGGGTCAAAATGGCTCGCCGCAGGCGGAAGCCAAACGCGTATCAGAACGTTCCTACCCTCCTACTCCACCAACCTTATGCCGCATATGACTATTGGAGGTTAGTCCAGCTTTTCGACCACATGCAAAGTTCTCCCAGTTTCAGTTGAAGGGGTACATGCATCTCCCCCCCCCAAAACTTCCTCACATTAATATTGCTTTCGACATCTCCGAAAATCAACGAATACTGGATCGACATCTCTGCCGCTGACCTGGAGATATTCAAGATCCTTCGAGGGAAGCACTCGGTGTTGGAAAAGGTCATGGCGGACTTTCATGGGCGTAACAAGCTGGAAAGCCTCAGAAACGCGCGGAACGCGCTTTAGAAAAATTTCTGGATGATCACAGGTTTGGACAAAATTTTCGAGAATGGCCCCAAATTGGTTTGGACAAAAACCAAACGGTCAAATTTTCCACCCAGCCTCGTCGCCCATTATCAGGGGTCCTCTTATCCATCAGACTCCATCTCACTTCTGCCTCAAAAACTTCTCGATTGAAGTGCATCTTTTCTTCTTGCCTGTAGTTGGGATGGAGCTGGCCATGGCAGAGCACACTACCACGTTGCAATAGTAGATGATGACGAAAATACTTCAAGTTCAAGTTCCATCTGCTCACCGTGAAACCGAGTCCGATACACTGGTCATTGGCCCTAGAGCATCACCCGCGGAAGGCATCACACCAAATCCAAGTTTATTTCCAGACCATTATCATGCGGGTGTCGTTCCAATGGGAGTTATTTTCAGTCTCGGACTGTAGGTACCATTTCCTAGAGAAGGACACCACCAATCGACCGTGTCGACGTTTTACACGTATTCATAGGATGGCATCACCTGAGCTAGGACCACAGGTTCGATACCTTGAACGTTTCCTACTTATGTCGACATCTTTCTCGAACCCTGGGCGTCCACTGCCACCGACGCTATTGCAGATGCGCATATGTACTAGGCCCAGCGCAGAGCCAGAGCTTCTAGCGCTTCCAGAGCGACTACCCCATGCGGAGGTGAGCCTTGAATATTGATGTTTTCCAGTTTCTGACATTTCTCGTATCCATGGGGATGAAGTCGGAGACCTGGTGGCTCCTCATCTCTATGGGTCGGGAACTTCGTTGGTGCTGAAAGTATACTAGCATGGGATTACGACCACCGCTGATATTTGAGGTATGACTATCCAAACGTCTGTCCTGGATTACATACTTAATGTTCTCCTTTAGAAAGCGCTCGCGGTCCAGCCACCATCTGCCACGATAATCTACAGGAACGTTGATGGGTTACCGACATTGTTACCCTGAAATCTCCTACCGCAGCATAGCAGATAGAACATACCTTATTCGTCATATAGGCATTGGTGACCAAAAGGTCTACAATAGACGCTATCTCATCTGGGACACCTAGCCTGCCCACAGGGATCATATTCTGAACAGTGACGTCGAAGAGCAACGTAAGTAATGAATTTGAATAAGCATCGGACTTGAGGGTGTAGCTGTAGAAGACGGACCTTCATCTCGTCCGTAGGATTTGCCATCATCGTCGTTTCTTCGTACGAAGATTTGAATTAATCTCCAGGGAGCAACAGTGTAGTAGTAAGAAGATGTTTCTACTCACCAGTGATGAGTGCTGGAGCGACGGCATTGCACGTCTGCGAATTACATTTGAAATGCACATGAGGTAAGTAAAAAGGTTACACCTCTTAAACACCTCTGGACGTCAAGACGATATTTTGAATACTTACGACTCCATCTCGAGCATGCCTAGAGGCAATCCAATGCAAGAGACCATGAAGGGCAGACTTTGAAGAGGCGTAATGAGGTCCGATAACGCCACCGGTTCCTAAAGATACATTAGTTCTTGGGAGATCAGGACGTAATCCACTAGATGGGATCTATTGAACTTGCCAGCTGCGACGCTGCATACGTTATCAGGTCAATGCAAATCTTGATAAAGTAGACCGCCGCACGCACCTCGAATTGAAGACGATACGTCCGTACTTCTGCTCTACCATATGTTTAAGACATAGTTGCGTTAACTAATGCACAGCACGTTGGAAGTATCGAGGCAATATGATGAGGCAATATTGATGAGGGCAATGAAGATGTCAAACGTCGTCCGGGGATACTCAAGGAGTGGCGCAAAGATGGCTTACCAGAAATTGCGATCCTGTATTCAGTTTCCATGTCTTTTCAAACAAATCCACGCTAATGTCTTCAATGTTTCCCATCCGACCAATGACCTTGACAGTGTCCCCCGCATTGTTGAAGAGGATGTCGGGATGTCCTAGCTTCTGGACAACCTCGGAATGAAGACCCCTCACGTTATCATAATTGGACAGATCCGCTCCAAATGCCGCGGCACGAACTTGGAAGGATTTTTGGAGCTCTTCGGCCAAAGCATGGGCTCTATCGGCGGATTGGCTATAGTGGACTGCAATTGAGCAACCGCGGCGGGCAAGGGTTATCGCGCTCGCTTTACCGATACCCCCTCTATATATTCCGTTAATATTCCGATCCGGACTTCTGCTCAGGATAACCGGTGATGACCTACGAGCATCCTGTAATCAACGCGATTCTTCCTTCTAGTTGACGTTCTGAAGATGAAGACATGGAAATGACACCAGCTGTTGGGCAGTCGAAGGGGACGGAAATGAGAAATGCCTAGCTCAGGTCACTGAATCATGGGAATTGAAGTTGGGCTCTCAGGTCAAGTGACAATGACTATTTTAGCAGATATGTCATAGCTCGTACGAGAGCGGGTTGTGGGCGCACTAGGACGTACCTCATTGAATAGTTAATCATAGTTATGGTTTCTAGAGGTCTCAGAAACCAGGAACTATGATGTCGAGACTGGTTTAGGCTTGATTTGGAGGCCAAGAACCCCCAAAGTCCGTATGGACGGACAGGCATGTGTACCGGAAATAGATAGTGGTGGTATAACTCCATGCGGAAGGTGAATTCAGATTTAGATTGATGCACTTGTTATCTTGCCTTTACGAAATTCTCGCCTTTAAGTATGCCCGTAATATTACTCCGTTATCTGTAATCTTTTCCTCCTTCCTTGCCTGAACCTCGACCTCATCAGGAATGGTCGGTTTCGTTGATCGTCTCAACGCCCAGGTGCGTACTCTCTATGCGTTTCTTGCTCATGCTCAGCTGTCTCTATCCAGGTCGCTGCCTCTTTTGTGGGACGATGGTTCTCACTAGAAGGTTCAGGTGCTTCAAGGGAGAGAATTGGTTCAAGGTTCACTGTTAGTACCCGCAATCCTCTCATTTGTTTCACTTTTGTTTCCGACTCACCTCTCTTGCAGACTGAGATCCGTGCTGGAATAACAACATGGGTAAGTACACCCCGGTCCAAGAAATGAGACAACAACTGAAAAGACATTGTACAGGCTGCAATGGCTTATATTGTACGCGTTTTCAACGACCCAGTGACATTTTTTGCGACTGACTCACTCTCCACCCAGATCTCAGTAAACGCTTCCATCTTATCCGACACTGGAGGGACTTGCGTCTGTAATTCAGATGACCTGTGTGTTTCCGATACCACCTATCTTGCGTGCGTCAACGAAGTCCGAAACGACTTGATCATCTCAACTGCTGCTATTTCTGCCCTATCGTCATTCCTGATGGGTCTTCTTGCCAACTTACCAGTTGGAATGGCCCCTGGCCTCGGTCTTAATGCCTACGTAAGTATTACTTTACTGCTTATGGTTAATCAACTCATTCTTTTCATTTGGCCTAGTTCACCTACTCTGTCGTTGGCTTCCACGGTTCAGGCATTATCTCATACCGGGAGGCACTAGCAGCTGTCTTCCTTGAAGGGTAGGCTTTTTTTGATGCGAACGATTCTTGGCGCTCTAACTCCAATACTCGTAGATGGATCTTCTTGTTTTTGTCTCTGCTTGGGCTTCGTCAATGGCTGGTCCGTATCATGCCTCAATCTCTGGTGTTGGCTGTCGGTGCTGGTATTGGACTCTTTATTGCGTACGTACCCGTTCTCCCTACAGCAAACTCTTCGCGCTAACTTTCTTCTCAGATTTATCGGACTTTGTGAGTGCTTCAGATGATGTTAAGTAACCCTTTCTAAACACGTTCGACAGCCCCGTCTGGCCTGGGCGTCATTGGAGGAGACACCACCAACTTCCTCGGTATTGGTGGATGCAAAGAGGAGGACTATCAGATCGTGAATGGCGCACCACTTGCCAACTATTGTGCCCATGGTCAACTACAAAATCCGACCATGTGGCTTGGTATCTTCTTGGGGGGTACGTTTGGCCATGCGTGAACTATCAGCGTTATACTGATAATTCCTCGTCACTTAGAATTCTCACCGTTTTGTTGATGCTTTATCGTATCCGTGGGGCTATCCTTATTGGTATCATAATTGTCTCCGTCATTTCTTGGCCAAGGCCTACCGCCGTCACTTATTTCCCGCACACCGACGCTGGTGATCAGCTCTTCGATTATTTCAAGCAAGTTGTAACCTTCCACCCAATTTCGAGGATAGGAAACGCTCTAGACGTGAGTTGATCATCTTTGCATAATCTCCTGACTTCTGAAAAGGCTAAATCATTTCATTTCGTTGCATGCTAATCTGTAGTATAACTACGGGTGAGTTGTTAACACCGCAGTCTGTGGCGGGATTGACGTTGATACATCCGGTAGTAACGGCCGTGTATGGTACGCGCTGGTTACATTCCTCTACGTTGATATTCTGGGTGCGTGATGATTTCACTCTTTCGCTTCCAGTCTTGACTAAAAGATCATTTCATTAGATACCACTGGGTAAGCGTTCTCGCTAATCGTTACCGAGGATCTTTCTGAAGTTGTAATGTAGTACTTTGTACTCTATGGCTAAATTTGCTGGACTCCGGGACCCTGTCACTCTTGATTTCGAGCGTTCCACTGCTGCATACTGTACCGATGCTTTCTGTATCAGTATGGGTGCTCTCATGGGCTCAAGTCCTGTCACTGCTTTCATCGAAAGTGCTACTGGTATCTCGGGTAAGTTCTTCGAGACTCATTCTCTTTAGGCCGCTAAACAACCGCTAAACCGATTTATTTTTCAGAGGGTGGTAAGACTGGAATCACTGCCATCACAACTTCTTTGGCTTTCTTCGTGTCCATTTTCTTCTCTCCCATTTTTGCCTCCATCCCTCCATGGGCGACTGGTGGTGCTCTGGTTATCGTCGGGTCTTTGATGATCCGGAAGTGAGTCGTACCTCTCCACAGCAGCATTTGCAGATATCTTACCCCACCTCCAGTGTTCGAGATATCAACTGGGACTACATCGGAGATGCTGTCCCTGCATTCCTTACACTCATTATCATTCCTTTGACTTACAAGTGAGTCCCAGCAACTTGCAGTGGAGTTCTTCTACTGACCGCACATTGCAGCATTGCATATGGTGTTATCGCCGGTATTCTATCGTACCTAGTGATTAATGGTATCCCGTGGATCTTGATGAAGATAAGTCGTGGCCGCCTCACTCCTCCCAGCTACGATTCCTCGGAAGAATGGGTTATACCCCCTGGTAGTATTTTCCCTTGGTGGATGTGCGTATCTTTCTCAACTATTCTTCGCTGCCCTCTAATGTGCAATTCTTTCTCTAGTCTTAAAATCACTGGTCGTATACCTCCGCGACAAGAAGATTTTGTCATGGATGAGCGAAATCCCCGACCCTCTGTGGAATCTGCACAGCGACTTGAGAGCTTTGGGGAAAAGCGCAAGGGGAGCTTATGAAGAGAGAACCATGGGCAGAAGTTTTTAAAAGTATCTATTCGTATGTAGAGTAGCATATTCACTACATCAATACCCGTTTGTTCTCGATCTACTGATTGTAAGTAGTGTACAAAGCCTGCTGCTGTTGTAATGCGCCCATCATTATTTTTTGTTACTACTTACTCTACATGTAATTTCGTCCTTTTTTATTACCTTGCTTTTTGGCTGGTACACTCGCTCGATTCTAGGCGCGACGCCGACAGACGTTCTGGATTGCCCTCCTACGGTACTCCAATATTGAAATGACACGATTCTTGAGGTCCACTATGGTCGGGGCAGACCGATTGGTGCGGCAATTTCACACGTTGCTATGATCACGCCACTCGGTAAAGAGAAAAAAATATTGTGGTACGGTTTTAGAGTCGTTATAAATACACGGCAAATTTTTGTCTACGTTAACCACGACATTGTTGTCTCTGTTCTACTACAATGTCTTTCAACGGTACCATCGTTGACCCCGATGCCTTCAGCACTCTGTACTCTGGCGTCGATTATTCCTCGTTGAGCTGGGCGGAACAAAAATGGGTGGCCTGGTATGTCTACTGGGGCAACCCCGTCATTGCGACAGGTCTTTTGAGTTTTCTTATGCATGAGGTGCGTATATGGCTTTGCTTCACATCCTGGACGTGTCTGACTGAACATTTGTCAATCCAGATCGTGTACTTTGGCCGGTCGATTCCTTGGATTATCATCGACGCGATTCCCTACTTCAGAAAATGGAAACTTCAGCCTACGAAGATACCTACACCACAGGAGCAATGGGAATGCACCAAGCAAGTGTTGTTTGCTCATTTTACTGTTGAACTTCCTACGGTGAGCTTTTTATCCTTTGAAATATTTTCCACCGATGTATCTCAACGCGTTTCTTTAGATCTGGTTATTCCACCCTCTGGCTGAAGCCGTTGGAATGAAAACACACCACGTCCCTTTCCCCGACTACCAGACCATGGCTTGGCAAATCTTTTTCTTCATGTTCTTCGAGGATCTCTTCCACTGGGCGGGTATGTTCGTTCAACTGAGTGAGACATACATAACCTGAACCTTTCTGTGTTAGCTCACCGTGCACTCCACACACCCCTTCTCTACAAGCACATCCACAAGCTCCACCACAAGTACTCTGCACCGTTCGGTCTGGCTGCAGAGTATGCTCACCCTGCTGAAGTGATGATCCTTGGTTTCGGTACCCTAGGCGGTTCCCTTATCTTGTGCCTGTTCACCGAAGTCCACTTCATCACCTTCTTCATCTGGGTTATCTTGAAGCTCTTCCAAGCTATCGACGCACACAGTGGTTATGGTGAGGAATTTTTCTTGACTCGCCGTCGCCTTTTCCTCTGATCGCTCATTCTTCCTGTTTCTCAGACTTCCCTTGGTCACTTCAACATATCTTACCGTTCTGGTCTGGTGCTGAACACCACGACTTCCACCACATGGCTTTCACCAACAACTACGCTACCTCGTTCCGTTGGTGGGACCGTCTCTTTGGTACTGATGACAAGTACTTGGTCTACCGCGAAAAGGTCAAGGCTGCCAAAGCCAAGGCTGGGAACAAGAAGGACTTTGAGCTGGCTGAGGCTAAGCTGATGGATGAGGTTCTTACCGAGGGTTTCAAGGCCGAAGCAGCAGTCGAGGCCCGCCTGAAGAAGAACAAAGCTCAGTAGTGGATAGGATCGGTTTTATGATTATCTGGAGTGACATTATAGACTAAAATAGTGATACCAAAGCCATGTTGCATCTAATGAAAGACGTTCTTTTAAATCTTCCTTCTGTTGTGCGGGCAGCGGTACGAAGTAATTTCAGCTTGAGCGGATAAAAAGTACAGCTCCATTTTTTTGGCGTCATAGAAGTCATGTGGATCACTTCTTCCGTCCCTTTTCTCCAGAGTCCAGACCAAACCGCCACTTCTTGTTCCCAATCTCTCCCAGATGCAACCCATGCAGAATGCGATTTCCGAGGCAGACTCTGTCTACCGCCAAATCAATAATATAACTCTACTCCTGGACACTTTCAACACTCGCCACGCCGTACTCTTACATGAAGCTCTTCAGGAGCAGTCCTGCAGCACTTCCAATGTCGAGCCTACGTCAAATTGCCTCTCCAAGGCACGAAGGCGTGCCCTTGTAATCCCGGCTCTTCCAAGGGAGATCATACACCTCATATTCTCCTTTGTAGGTCGGAAAGCCGACCTCTTCAGCTCGGCACTGGCAAGCAAGACCCTTCATTTCATGGCGACATCGGCCATCTATCGAAATATCTTCCTGGAGAAACCACTAGAATCCATACGTTGTCTGCAGGCACTTTCGCGTAACCACCGACTGGCGTTATGCGTGCGTTCATTTGACATCCATTGGAACTGGAAGAAACCGACAGGAAATCTTTACCGACTGTTGCATTGCGTTCTCCAACGAATGACATCGCTTTCTTCCCTCAGTATCGAGGTCCATTCTGATTTCAACTCCCATATCCTCCGCGATTGCACATTCTCCTTAACCCGCTTCTCCTCATCCTTCCGATGCGACTCGTCACTCGTAGAGTTCCTCGAAAAACAGTTTTCCATCACAGAGTTGACCCTTCGTGGTTTCAATTCTGATCCATCCGACTTCTCCTTCAACTCCAATTCTTTCAACTTGAACCCCAACCCAACCCCTTTCCCCATCTCCGGCGAAGCTCTTCCAAAGCTTTCCCGTCTCCGTGCTATTCATGCAGGGCACGAGGTTATATCCCGCATAATCAGCGGTCGACCTTTGACGCAGGTGTCAATGCCACTTTATGCAGACTGTGTAAAGAAGTCGCTTGACGCCCTAGAGCTTTCCACCGAACGGATATCAAGGTTGAATGTGATCAGCTTTGATCCATACGCTCCCGACTACCTACTTGAAGAGATTTCTAAGCGTCTTCCCGACTTGGAGGCGCTGCATATAGTCATCCTTTTGGCACAATGCTCAGAGGTGATTTACCCCCTTCCAGTGCTTCTTTTGGACTTACGTTGGGAATGCGGACAGGCGGCATTGGTCGATTCAGCACCTTATTTACGCAACTTCAAGTCGTTGCAGGTGGGTCTCGCTCGTTTTGTGTACCTTTCCTGTCCAAATGACACATGACATATCTATCTGTCTGCAGTATCTCACATACATGTCTGCCACTTCTCTTGGATCCATCAGTCAAGAAACTGAAGCGAAAATTGCCTCTGAATGGCATAAATCCTGTCCTACGTTGAAAACCATCATTTTGCCAATGGGTAAAGTGTGGTTTTACGATAATACGAAGTGGTCGTGTCTAGGGGAACAAGAAGAATCGTAGATCATCTGCTTGCACTGCTTTCCTTATACTTGCCCCAATGCCATGGTGTTCAAGAATCAAATTGTTGTGATAAATCATCCTTGTCCTCCTAGCTACCCGTCTCTCTGTAAAGGTGACCCTTGTAGGTGGATATCATCATGGCGTGCTTGCTCGGCTTTCTCATCGAGCTCGTCAACTGCGCGGCGTCATTTACAAAGATTTCGGCCCGCTTTATGATGACACTTTCCCAACTCACAGCCGGGCAACTCTTCAACAAGATTAGGCATTCCACAGACAAGAATCATGATTAGCGGAGACTGCGCGCATTTATATGGCATTCCCGGGTCCCCAGAAACCTCCGCTTTGTTTCACGAACAGCTTTGACCAATCACACATTTCGGCGTATAGCTTTGTATAAAGGCTTGGTAAGTCCTTCCATACTCTGTAACTTCAACTAACTATCACCGCAACGATCTATTGATCTGCAGTGATCCGTTGGTTTGTGATGAAGTTCTCGTAGTCGTACATCGTACGATTCCAAAGGCCTGAGGCAATGAGGCGTCTATAATGTTAAGTTTAATTTTGGCCCCATGCCTTCACTCCAAACATCAAAATTAGAAGGAAGCACTGGTGGCAGCCCGCAACTTGTTGGCTTTCATGATGGATAGATGCTACATAAATAGATGCATTGCCTTGGTCTTGTAGGTCATTTTTGGAATTTCTCACGTCTTTCATTTACCCAGGTATCTTGTTCTATACCGAGATGGGAACACTACTTCCATTTCGTTAGTCCTTCAGTGAGAAAGAATGGTCCGTTGGGATGGGTTTTCTATTCAAGTGATTGGTATGTATGGTCATTCCGGCTCCAAAGCCCTCGCTGATTTCCATTGTTTTGGTACTACCTAGGTATCGCCGTTTCTTTCCTTCAAGGAGGGCTTTGAAGGCGAACAGCTAACTGGGATGTGAAGGCCAAGCTGGATCCTTCAGCCATTGAGTGCCAAATTCGAAATGGTTACGCTTCTAAGGAACCGGTGGGAACCATGTTCTGCGTTCAGTTGACTTTGTGAAAGGCTTTTTGAATTGGTAAATGTAACAAGGAATGATCGCGTTTCCGGGAATACGACAGTATGTCTGTCAAATCAAGTTGACGGCAACCTGTCGAAGACCTACAAAAGCTACGAGCGTGAGCCATTTATGCCCCACCTCCCTTCGTTCCTTCTCCTGCGGTCTTCTCTTCTCTTCTTCTGAAAATGTACAAGCTTGCTTCTATTTCAGTGCTCGCTTTTGCTGGGCTAGCCTCAGCGCAGAATGTACGCGTACTGTTCTAGCTTGAGCTATGTCCTCGTCGTCTCACAGCTGTATGTCTCTAGGTCATTGATGTCCAGGTCGGCTCTACCGCAGATGCCCCAGGTGGTATCTTCCAGTTCATTCCCAACAACATCACTGCAAGCAAGAATGATATCGTGCGATTCAGGTTCTCTGGTGCTCCAGGCAACCACAGGTACGTGAATCTCATACACTACGTATTTTATTCGACCTCACTGAAATCGTCATCGTGGTATTTAGTGTCACGCAAAGTTCCTTGGCCAAGCCTTGTGACAACCTGGCTAACGGTTTCGACTCTGGTTGGGTCCTTATCCCCACCGCAGCTGCAGCGAACCCCGCTCCTGAGTGGAACTTGACCATCACAGACGACACCAAGCGTGAGTTTGTTAGCCTGTCCTTGTGAAGATTTTATGGACAAGCCTTGAATAGCTCTCTGGTTTTACTGCAAGCAAACTCAGCCCGCTCCTCACTGTGGTGCCGGTAAGTTGTCCACTTCCGTCCCTCACAATAAAGCTAAACTCTTCATTCTAGGAATGGTTGGTGCTATCAACGCTAATGCCACTGCTATGACCACCTTCCAGAACAACGCTAAGGGTAACACGAGCCCTGGTGTAAGTATTTTCAACTTCTCAGACGTCCTTCACATTTGCTCACTTTCTCTGTAGCAAGCCGTCGGTGCTCTCGTCGGCCAAGGAGCCTCTGCTTCTGCTCCTCCCGGCCCCCTCAACAACGGTGCCAGCGCTTTCGGCATTCCCTCTGCAACTGCTGCTTCTGGCTCTGGTGGTTCCGACTCTGGCGCTGCCCCCGGCCCTACTACAACTGGTGGTAGTGATAACAGTGGTGCCTCGACGCTGTACATCAGCGGATTGGCTGCTCTTTTCGCTGCTGTGATGGGTATCACTTTGGCCTGAGCGTTTCGCATTTTGGATGGTTCGATTGGAGAAGAAAAGCCGCTCCGTAGATCCTATATAAAAACATGTCTCCATGCTACAGTTAGTGTACATAATCTACATGAATACCCTTGATGGTCGTCGTTGTCAACTAGAATGACTAGGAGTCCGAAATGGCCGGTTAGCATCAGCTTATTCTAAGGATCAATGTGGATTTGATGTGGATGAACTTCGAGGTGGAGCGAGGATATTACTACTAGTACCGTGAATTACATGGCTTAGTATCTCAGCGCTCTCCTTACATGAAAGTTCATCTGGAAGCTGAAAACAATGGGATCAGAAGAAAAGCGTGTCCCAAGACGTGTCGCAACTAGGGAAAAGCACGGGTTCACGGGTAAATGGCGGGCTGAGAGGTACGGGGTTAGCGGGTACGGGTACGGGTCAGCATCTCTGAACCCACTGAAAACCCGCCACCCAGCGAAGGGGTTAACGACGTTGTTGTCATGCTCTGTATCAATATTGTTGAGCCCTGAAAAACGTGAGTGAGGCTTTTGGTATTCTTTACAAAATATTTGTTACCCAATTATTGACTATTAACCTGTTTTTGGCTCATAGGATACTCAAATCCCGCGGGTTATCCCTCTGACCCGCCTGCCCCGTCCAAACCCTTGACCTGTCTTCACTGGTAGAGGTTTTGACGAGTACGGGGACGGGTCAGAAAATTTTACCCGCGGGAACCCCGTGCTGTTCCCTAGTCCGACTCCGACTCGCAACGTTGAACCATTGTCACAAACTCGCGACAAGATCCACGTGAACCGCGTGTTGGGTAACCGAGCAAAACCCAGTCGCAACCTGTTCTGTCTTCTACATTCTCTTCTCATACTCCCAATATACGGCTCATCTCACCAAGCGTTACCTATTCTGGCTACTAGGCTTTCACAAAATAGAAACTTCAAATGCCTTCTAATTACTCAGAGCTAGTTCCGGGGGCAGAAGACAAGGTTCTAGTTTTTCATTGGTTTTTCAACCGGTACCCTCCTCCCAACAAGCGCAGTTAATTGTCATACTTACTTCACACCTTGCATCCTGAATCTGGTTACCTGTAGACGTATCTTAAGTGGTCGCTCTGATCCTCTTCAACGAAAACCCTTACGACTGGTCATGCCTGGGCGCCAATTCTATATCAATTCTACACAGGTACAGGCCCAAGTGGCGACGCCTTCATTTACCGCCGCTGTAACAGGGTCTGAACAGGCTCAACAGCTTGATGAAGGTCATCTCGACAGCATCTCGAAGTTGCTTCAGACCGCAACTCGTAGTTAACATCTTTATGTTTCCCGTCAAGATCTGATGATGTTTCCTCCCGTCGTGATATTCTGCATCTCGGGAAGTTCTTGATGGCAGACTGATGACAATCTGTTACCTTGAGCTGTATAAACGTGGGGGAATGAGACAATTTTGCTCCACTCACCTCCCTTCGTTCTCCTGCGGTCTTCTCTTCTCTTCTTCTGAAAATGTACAAGCTTGCTTCTATTTCAGCACTTGCTTTTGCTGGGCTAGCCTCAGCGCAGAACGTACGCGTACTGCTCTAACTTGTGTTATGTCCTCGTCGCCTCACAGCTGTATGTCTCTAGGTCATTGATGTCCAGGTCGGCTCTACCGCAGATGCCCCAGGTGGTATCTTCCAGTTCATTCCCAACAACATCACTGCGAGCAAGAATGATATCGTGCGATTCAGGTTCTCTGGTGCTCCAGGAAACCACAGGTACGTGAATCTCATACACTACGTATTTTATTCGACCTCACTGAAATCGTCATCGTGGTATTTAGTGTCACGCAAAGTTCCTTGGCCAAGCCTTGTGACAACCTGGCTAACGGTTTCGACTCTGGTTGGGTCTTTATCCCCACCGCAGCTGCAGCGAACCCCGCTCCTGAGTGGAACTTGACCATCACAGACGACACCAAGCGTGAGTTTGTTAGCCTGTCCTTGTGAAGATTTTATGGACAAGCCTTGAATAGCTCTCTGGTTTTACTGCAAGCAAACTCAGCCCGCTCCTCACTGTGGTGCCGGTAAGTTGTCCACTTCCGTCCCTCACAATAAAGCTAAACTCTTCATTCTAGGAATGGTTGGTGCTATCAACGCTAATGCCACTGTTATGACCACCTTCCAGAACATCGCTAAGGGTAACACGAGCCCCGGTGTAAGTATTTTCAACTTCTCAGATGTCCTTCACATTTGCTCACTTTCTCTGTAGCAAGCCGTGGGTGCTCTCGTCGGCCAAGGAGCCTCTGCTTCTGCTCCTCCCGGCCCCCTCAACAACGGTGCCAGCGCTTTCGGCGTTCCCGCTGCTGCTGCTGCTTCCGGGTCTGCTTCTTCTCCTCGCAATCCAATGCCAGTGTCACCGACTCCGCCTCTGGTTCAGGTTCTTCGCCTACCCCAACCGACTCTGGCTCAGCCTCTGGTCCCTCTCCTACCCAACCCAATGGTTCAGGGTCGGGGACTAATCCTGATTCAGCCCCTGCTACCTCTCAAACCGGCGACAGTGGCAACAATGGCGCGTCGACCTTTTACGTTAGTGGATTTGCTGCTTTTTTGGCTGGTGTGATGGGTATTTCATTGGTCAGCTAAGGCTTCTTTGACATTCCGGCGATTGTGTGTTTTTCTTCGACTAGAATAATTTATCGTTCAATTTCTCGTACGTTATACCGATAACGAAAATCTTTTTTGAAAGAGTGTTTCTTTGGATAAACACCGGTAGCAACCTCTCTTGTACTGGCGAACAATTAAGAATTAAGAGCGAATTAGCCGACGAACACGCGTCGACGCGACGCGTCACGCAAGAGCGCTTGGCACGTGAGTGACCCTCCGAGTGGAACGTCACCCATTGCCAACGTTGGCACTCACCTAGTCTCAGAGTCATGCTTTCTCGATCAGCATTCCTGCGCTCGATAAGGTGCTCTCAGTCCCTTTTACCTGCTGCATACAACAGCAACAGATATCTAGCTTCAAAGGCTGCGGTCAAAACAGCTGCTCCCCAAGTTAAAAACTCGCAAGTAACGACTACGAGAGAAGACAACAATGTTGTTGCCAACGCTACCCCTGCACCTCCTTCATCCTCCTCCTCCGATTCATCCTCATCTTTACTTTCGTCAATTTCTCGACCTGTTCCCAAAAAGAGCTGGTTAACGCACAAAATCGAAACGTCCCCTACTTGGCGGTATTGGTTTATGCAAGCGACTACGCTGCTCGGGTATCACACTCCGAAACAAGTCGCTGGAAGACGGGCGTTTTTCTTATATCAGGAACTATGTGCTACAGTGCCTGATGCAAATCGGGCGTTCTGGCAGGACAGTGAGTGTTTGTGAAATTTTTTCCTTGTGTTTGAGACCTGACACGCAGAGACGCGTCTAGTGTTCAATTTCACCTACACTCTTATTCTTGCATGCCTTGCTAATTTCGTTCTTTCTTGATGTTTGGTGTGTATAGAATGCGACCTCCCTCCAACTTTCCAGTCCTGGTTCACAGTCACCAATCTACACGTATGGATGCTCACAGTTAGGCTACGCGCACTGCCTGAGCTGCATGGAAGGCACTACGTCCAGGGACTGATCGATCACTTTTTCCTCGACATCGAGGATCGAATTCGTGCCATCCTTCAACCATCCATACCTCCCTCCCCGCCATACACCTTTGCAACCGATTTTTATATCAACCCAAACATTCCGAAAGACGGGAAATTGAAACGAGGAAGTCGGGCACCAGAGAGATTGGTCACTCGTCAAATGAAGATTTTCAAGGAACAGTGGATGGGAATGGGGATGTCTTTTGATCATGGGCTGGTGACGAATGATATGGAATTGGCTGGTGCTATTTGGCGAAATCTTTTGGGCGCACGAGGAGCTCAAGGGATAGCGTACCCCTCTGCAGATGGTTCCTTTACGCCGCAATTCCGTCGGTCGATAAATCTCGTTGGTGGGATGGTCGAAAATCCCGAAAAGGTGGATTTCGAAAAGGAACAGACTCGAGATGATGGGTCAGGGGTTCATGATTATAGTCCCACGGAAGTCGACAGATACCTGCGATATCCGGAACTAATGGTCGAACTGGTGTCATATATCAGACGGGAGATAGCTCGATTGGAAGCTATGAGCGACGAAGAGATCATGGAAGGATTTCCAATCGACGAACTCGGGTTTGGGAGAATTGGTGGCAGAAAGTAGTCGTTTTGTTTCGTCGCTTTTGTTACAGTATGATAGATGTTCGATGCAACAGTTATTGTTATGTCGACAGGTCCAAGAGTGAGCGCTTGAGCCCGGGGAAGGATGGAATCTGAATTTGACATGATCGAAATTGTTATGGATATGAGTATAATAAAGACGTCCGTTGGAGTCTGGGCTACTCCTCATGTCTCTTGCATGCTCCTTCTTACGATGCCTTACCTCTAATCTTTCCATTCGTCCCAATTTGCCACCTCTTCCTCTAGATATTTTGGGAGAAATCACTTTCTTTCTAGACACCCCATCCGACAAGCTCAATCTGTGTCTTGCTGTACGTCATTTACTTGTCATTTCCTTCACTCTCTGACCGCCTTTTTTCCAGTCCAAAACCGTCTATAATTATCTTTTACCATATCTTTACTGGTCGCTGGAAATTTACGACACCAAACAATGTCTCGACTGCGTCGCTTTTCTTAATGCAAATTCGCATCTCGCTCGCTATGTTCGAGCACTAATTCTACACCCCAACTATCTTCGAATGGCCAACAAAAAACGTCTTTTATCCGAGGTCAGACTCGCTGACGAGGTCACGAAGTTGATTCCTCACCTCAATTCGCTGGAAAAGTTCGTATGGGATGGTCTCGAAGTTCCTAGGGATATTGTATGGGTCGCTTTGCAAGACCAGTGCGTGTGGTTATCATTTCCATGCACATATTCTAACACCGTGCTAGTTGTCCGTACATCAAGTTTATTGGGACTAATCTGGGATGCAGGGACCTCACTTCAGATAGCAAGGTATGTATAACACAATGCAATGCGCTGTATACCTTTTCTCACTTCATTTACAGCTTTTCGCGTTCAGGGATCTCACTGGTTTCTCGCTCACAACTGAGCTTCGTGATTCCGAATTTCGTCGTATGTGGTGCACCCCCATAGACCTTGTTACTTCAACTCATTCACACTCTTCTTTTAGCTTCACCAATTATGTCTGGAGAGTCTCTCCCTGACGAGTTATGGGTTATGCTCATTGAGCATTGTCCCAACCTTCGGTCCCTGCTCATTGGCCACAGAGGCGCGATGCATTTCTCGCGTCGCCAAATCGATGTCTCGCCCATACTCCCAGCACGCTGGCCCCAGCTGCAGTTCTTGACGATGGAGAACTGCGTAGTATATGGTCTTCTAGAGTCTCTGGACAACATCGAGCATCCCCGGGCGCACTTCACCGCTTTCGTCCAAGCGCATCCAAAACTGACCCATCTTCACTTGAAAGGTCTCCCAAGCCTAGACATCGACAATCGTACTCCTCCGTTTGCTTTGAAGTCCTATGGGGCCGCACTGGAATGCAACCCGTATCTCGCTATCTCTTCCGGTTCTCTCCGAGAAATGAGCCTGACCCAGAAAGACTATAGCGGTGTTTTCTTCAAGTACATCCGTCACGTTCTCTCTGTCAACCCAAATGTACGAAAGTTGACGCTTTCCATGAACTTTTCTCGTGAGAACGCTCTTGAAGAGGATGGTGTTGTCTCCGAGTTTGATCATGTACATGAATTAAAGTCTATGGCTGCTACCTGCAAGCATTTGGAGGATCTCACTGTAATTTGCTCGACAAGAAGGAAGGAGACATTTTTCTACGTGAGTTTCTTTGTATTCTCTCCTTATCTATGATGTCTGGCTGCTCAACCTTTACTCTCATTCCACAGAAAGAGTTTCCAGAAGTCCTCGTCGGAACCTCCATCAAACGTGTCGAACTCTGGAAATACCACCGAGCAGGGGATGAGACTCCCATAAATCTCGCAATGCGGATTGCTCGTGAACACCCTTCCATGGAACGTATCGTGATCAGGACCCTACATCAACTCTGGGACAAGGAGCATGATCCCTTACGAATCCTCCAGGTTGGTTCGTACAAGGTGATTCGCGACTCCAATGGGAAAGCTAGGAAACTCCTTGTCAACGAGGTGGGAGGGGAGACGATGTCGTGGATGTTGACGAAGAAGTGTTCTTTGACTATTGATTATTCGCCGAAATGGCAGTCGTTACTGGAAAACCCAGTTTGGGCGTCTTTGTCGAGCTTTAATTTGGGCTAATTGCTGATGTACATCCCTAATCCACTGTTATCGCTGTCTTTCTAATCTGTACCATTACTTTCACCGCTGTTTCGTCGTTATTTAATGCCTGTACGGTGTATCCACTAGACATACTTTATCATTCAAACCGTAGACACTAGTTTATCTCGTATAATACTCCAAGGAATTCTGTACGCTCGCCAATATCTGTGCTATAATGGGTTTGGCACAGTACAAAAGATTACTAGAATAGCTTCCTTTATTTCAGATTACAAGTACATTTGATCCTTGCATGACTTGTAAGTAATCCCAATCAGATTCATGCCTCATTGTTCAAAGAACGAATCCCGATCCCAATAACTCAGCATATTCTCCCCACCAAAGTCTCGCCCGAGCCTCTGCGCAGTCAAGCCGGCTGCCCTAATGAACAACGTCCCATCAATCTTGTCAGCTCCCGGCAACTCTGTCCCCGCAAAATCAGGCAGACCAGCCACTCTCGATCCATAAAGTCTTGCATAATGCGCAGCAGCACGTTGGAACTTCGGGACGTGGTCATCCGGGCTGAGAATGGCCTGTTGGATGATGGGAAGCCATGGGTTAGGATTGGTTGCTGAAGAATGAGGTGGAGATAAAAGGGAGAGTTTGGCTGGAGAAGAGGCTTTGAGGTCGGGTTGGGCGATGTCGGCAGAGAAGAAGGATTCGACGTCGAGGTTGGGACGACCTCGGGCAACCCACCATGTTAAAGAAATTGCCAGATAGCCTCGTAGGAAAACTTCTTGAGAGGCGGGAGTAAGAAGCGGGACTATGGAAGGAAGGAACAGAGAGGACGTGACGAGATGCATACTGTTAATATTGTTAGAGTGACATGTCCGTTGGATATGACAAGTAAAGAACACGTACTTGAAAAAGTCCGCATGGAACTTGTCCCCCTGGCCTCGTTGAAATCCAGGAAGGGCGTAGATGAGCATATTCGCCCATTGCAACTCTGCAATTTTACGCTCCACTTGCTTAGGGTCAGAAGTATCCAGGTCCCAAGCCATAGCATGCTTAAACACCCCTTCGGCGTGATTCTTCATCATGTTGGCGTAAAAGCCGATTTCATCGTCTGCAACTACGTCGATTTTCATAGCAGGGTCTTTGAGTACGCGAGCCAAAACCGTGAAGGCGTGTGTACCATCGGAGCCCGAGCTGGGTTTCCCAAAGGTGACGGAGTGAAGACGAGAAGCGAGACTATTTACAGATGGAACGGGGTTGCTAGTGAAGATAGAGGCAGGAATGATAGGAGAACTAGTAGCTCCATGCACTACCGTTTGAGCAAGGCCTATTTACACGTTGTCAGCGTCTTGAAAAGGACACAAAAGATTTATAGTACCTTCAACAATCATTCCTGGGAGGCCAAATTCCGCACCGTATCCAAGGTGAATCATTGGGTGCAGAATCGCGTCCAAGAATCGGCTTAGCATCTCAGGATGCTTGCCGGTAGAATTCTTCGTTGCAAAGTTGGCTTTTGGAGAAAATATATATTCTTCAAGAAGACCTGGGACATCTCGTTGTTGGACTATAACAAGGTCATAGAAGAACTTGAGGTATGCATTGAAAAAGCTATACCGCGTTAGATTGTATATTCTCAGCGAAAATCAGCCAAATCCTACTTTTCATCTCCCAAATGCTCGTTGAAGTTCTCAGTAGTGATTGGTTCAGGTGAATCATAGGCTGGCCTCTGAATCTTCTGATTCCGTTTGTATGCCGCATTTATGACATGCTGGTCGCCTCCAAGAGCCCAGATAGCTAGGGCCTGATGGGTAATATGGCTATAAACACGTTAGTATCGCATCATCAACATACTAGAGTCGGTTGTCGTACTTGTGAAAGCCCCTGTCGTTGAAGAAGATATGATGGCTTTTATGGTTGTCGTTTAAGACATCTTGCAGTGCTTTAATAGTTTCAGGGTTAGGACCTGGAAAAGTGGTAGGAGAAAGAGAAGAAGGAGGTTGCGAAGGGATAGGGAAAGGTTCCATGTCGTTCACAGCTGAGTAGAGCGGGCTACTTGATTGATGATCAAGGCTCATCCAAGAACTACTTATATACCCTGCTTGAGATCTTGAGACTGGATTCGCATATGACTATGATGTCACCGAATCTGTCAGCTACATTGCAAAGTCCCGTGTTCTTTCAACGAAGCTTCACTACGGATAAAAGGGTAGACAAGGTCGAGTCAGTATATAACTAGGCAGCGATGTCAATGGATGTGAAGTAATAGCAGAACCAAAAGCGTCAACCAAATTGCTCCGAGTCGGCCTGCGAGGACGTCAAGACTCAATGTATGCTCGATAAGCAAAGAACACGAGTCAGACTGAGAGGACGTTCATCTCTCTTTTCATCGAAACAACTACAGCCTGTGAGAAAGCTATCAAGATCCGTTCGCATTGAAGTAATGGATGTAAAAATGCTTACGAATCTGACTGTTACGACTGACGTTGAATTGTGAAAGGGTAAAAGGATAAAAAGGCTTGTGCATGTACTATGTAGTAGAATATCGGCAAAGTGACGTGTGCTTTGCTGCTTAATTTGAATATGATCGTCAATGAAAAAATCGGTAATCTCCGTCGCGGACTTTGTTTACTGCAGTCACCAGTGACCTTCTCTACAGTTCTCGCTTCTCTAGATCTTACACTACAGTGTATCTACGGCTCTTCAACAAGGCGCTCAGATGCCACAGAAACCGCTGTCTTGACAGAAATTTGAATGTTTCCCGATAACATCGTTGCTTTCGTCCTCTCGTCCAGCATGCCCCAATCTGTCCACCAGCCATCGACTTTGTCTTCTACACAGTATCCCCACATCTCAACGATGTCGACCCACTCTGAAGTATCTGTTCTTGACAGATACGATACACTGTATGGATTAATTCCTGCATCCCGTCTGGCACGCATCTCACCGTCTCGGAACTCTTGTTCCTCAGATGGTGGCATGGACACGTAATGGAGTCCTCCGCGCTCTTGAACTTGAATGGCTGCACTTCTTGACTTCCTTATATCTTCAAAGGCAACCAACAAATCCTCGATTTGCCCCCGGTGCACCAGACGCGAAAACTGTCGAGCTAGGGTCATGCCGTCTTCAACGGACAGTCCTAATGACTGCGGAGATCCGGACTGAGGATCAATATGAATCAAACAGCAGTCATTCTCCCTTACTGCGTACAGACTCACCGGAAGAGAATGTGCCGCATTCCCTACGACGACCAATCTACCGGTCCTCCATTCCTCTAGGATGTCCGAATTTCCGACTGTAACGCAGGTCCAACTTGAAGGCGATGGTGCAAGTCTGGCCAGCTTGTGAAGACTTCAAAGGTCTCTGTAAGCTGTCAACTACACCATCATTGACTGATACTAACCTGGAACCCGCTCCCTTCAGAACACTTTCCCAATCGCGCTGGCCATAAACACATATAACAAAATCCGCACCCTCACCCTTCAGTGATTCTCAGTGAGTGTATCCACCTTGACAACCACAACCAGACTTACTGCGTGAAAACCCATCGCACAGCTCTCATTTCCCATCCAAACGAGCATGGATCCCTGCGATGGTTAGTTGTGGTGCTAGTGTGTCTTTCGATGATTTGCTCACATATTCACGTTTATACAGGTGCGCAAGGTCCGGATCCTTCAACATTCTCTCCTTTGAGACTATGGTGCTTTTGAGGTGAGGCTGTCAGTCAGTCTGAACTCGCTGGAACCTTAAGCACTACCTATACATCTGCATGGGTGCAGCGTCTTCTGTTCTTTCCTCCACTGTATGATTGAGCACTAGACGTCGTGTCAAGCCGCCAATCCCGTCTGCACCCACAATTACATCGCATGTTATGATATCCCCAGAGCTGAGTACCACTTTGCTGTCATATGGGTCCACGTCGACGACTTTGGAGGAGAAGCAAATCGTCGCCCCGTGCTCCAAAGCCGTCTCGTACAACAGCCTTCGTAAGTCTGCGTACTAAGCACCAAACGGCATCAGCACCAACACTAACACAGCAGTCTCTTCTAGACCTATAGAGTGACATGGGTAAACATACCCGTGCAAAGAGAAAATCCCCTTCCAACTCGTTCAGGACTTCATCATGCCAACGATACTGCCCTAGATATTCTCCCGACTCGACTATATGATCGAACCAATGGTGGACCAGGATTAGCGCGTGAGCACTGAGTGGCGGTCAAAATGACACCTTACATAGAATTAAATTGATTCCCTTTGTTCTTGTGGAGATTTGACGGATCTTGTCTTTTAGCCCCCAGCGATAGAGGATCCTAGTCATGTTGGGAGACATCCGACATCCACCTCTGGACTGCAGCCGAGAGCTTCTGGTCAGCGAGAAAGAGAGCAGAAAAGAACAAGATCAACAACACCCACGGTATCATCGAATGCGCTTTCTTTCTCGAGCACTACGACTCGATGACCAGCTTCGCAAAGTGCTATGGATGCAGATAGACCTGCAATTCCGCCTCCAATGACCACGAATTTGAGCAAAAGTGACCCATGATTATCAGACACACGTTGATTCTGAAAAGAAAAGAAAGAAAATGAGCAGCCTGGTCGTATTCGTTGGTGTCAGGACTTACCGGCAAGATTGGCATTGCTCGAAAGGACTCCTAGGGCTGCCTGATTCTATGTGAGGGTTGTAGGTGCTCTTTTTATACCACAGCTTATGTATCACCTATTCCAGTCTTCAGCCGCCGCCGACGGTAATCCTTACATTCATTGACATTGCATTGTCTCCTGCCTAAACGAGGATGGTCGGAGACAGCTCAAGATAGGTGGTCTGTCAACTGCTCCCGATAGGTAGAAATACATTCGACTCGATAGCCTTCCACATACATAGGATACATCGATTTTCTAACGATGTCCGAGTTGGTGAGTGCTTTAATCCTATTCAAGACACTAACGGCAGCTTTTTCTGCAAGTCACACTTGAATGTGCCCTCACATTATCCTAGGGCTGGAGTCTACACAGTTTGAAACCAAAATACGCGAGTCCGAGTCTAAATAAAATACATGGTAGAGGAGATGCTGTGTGGCGACTGACTACATACCCTCGCCTAAGTAATTAAATATCTTTGAAAGGCAATTTCTGACTCGCAGCCTGAGGGTATGCTGGAATGTCAATCGCGCCCAAACTCATCTCGCCACTCCATTCTGACACTCATTGTCTATACAGGCCATTGTATCTGGTTCAGATAGATTAAGGCAGAAAAACGCATTATCTCCGCCATTCTCTGAAAGTCATCCATCATGGTTAGTGAACTTAAACGCTAAACTTTCTTGAGCCACTACCTAACTCTTTACGAGTAGATCGATTAGTGCAGTCAACTGAACCAGTCATTTGGGGACAAATGACGATCTTTGGGGTGGAGGAGTCTCCTGAGTCCAGATAAAGTGAGCTCTGTTCATGCCTCGTCCACATTGTCGACAGCTTGCTGGGGATAGCTCCCGTCTGTTAACAACGCAAAAGCGATTTCATCAGTATTTTGACAACTTACTGGTACCAGTCTACCAAAAAAACCAAAACCAGTCAACCATTCACCAGCCAACCAACCGAAATTTTCTTTCTACCAGTAGAGTATGTATAATGAGAATGGTGAGTGAGCAGGACATCATGTATGATGCCCGCTTGACATCGCTTATGGCATTACTGGCAGGGTTCCTGATGTCGATCAATGTCCCGAAATTATTGCCGCTGTTGCCAGGGACGATGATCGGTGCCTAACCGATGCTTTACCGACGCCTCCGACCACCGCCCGACACGTTGGACTCGGAGTTAACCAAAATACTCCTCTTATATCCCGGGACCTTTCTTTACCTTCTGCAAAAGTAAAACCCTTATAATCGTATTAGTGCTCAGTTGTGAGTTCTACCTGTGAATCAGTTAACCAGTAATCTGTCAAAACACTGATGTTCAAGGTAGCGAGCGTACCTGTTGTTTTTTCTGGGCGATGCTCATCAACGTTGATGACCAGTTCTGACTATAGAAAACAACTTGAAATAGAAAGGGTTTCATCGAGCAGCGCGCAGACAGTGCTCACTCACATCTGTCAACCATACTATCCGACTTTGGCTCTAGCCTCTGATGTTTTGCTAGAATTTCATCCATGTAGTCGTGCGCTCTTTTCGCGATTTTCTCCCGTATGGGCTCCGAATGCAGATGTACGAAAAGAGAACTGGTAATGCTGTAGCTATCATGATTGCAATGCCAAAAGAGTGTACCATAAGGCTTGTATGCTGAATTTTACTCGACTCGGGAACAAAGAAAAAAAATCTCACACTCACTAATAGGGTTCATGGTACCACTAGTACTACTACAGTAGAAGATCTCATAATGCATAACTCCGGGAAGGCCTTTTCTCAGAAAAAATTATGCATTATGAAGTCGTATGCACGACCAAAAGTAACGTATATGTCACGTGACTGTAATATACCCTAATTTGGAAGGTGGGGTTTAGGGCCTGCTGTCGTCGCCGTCGTCGTTGTTCCCTAGAACTACGCACCACCTATAAACCTATCTAATGTAGACTGTTTTAAAGAAGCGGACCTCTTCTTGTTATAAGTACCCCTCACCTTCCTCATGCCTTGTACCAGGCTCAAAGCAAAGCCTGGGTCCAGATGCTCATTGCCCAGACAGACATCCTCAAGTTGACGGCAGAGCTCTATGACTTCTGCGGGAGTATAGACCTTTTCATCCTTCTTCTCAACCTCAACCTCCTCCTCCTCCTCCTCCTCCTCCTCCACTGGCAATGGTCGGAACGGTCTGCTCTGCACTAAGGAGCCCCAAAAAATTTAAACCATGAAAATCCTTGTTGTTCTAAGCGTAGAAGAGCCCCAAAAGGTCCTTTGCATACTTCTGACTGTGTTTCATCTTTCGCTAGCCTCACGCCGTCGTTTTAAAACTGTATTACATGGCTATCTAATGGTGCATAACCCCAGACTTTCTTATGCATAAGGAGATTCCCATATAAATCCTTAATGCATGCATAATTTACCCTTACCGAACTCGGGACGAGCCTCAGTCCATGCATTATGAGATCATATGCATAGATAGATTATGCATTATGAGAACTTCTACTGTATATCACATTGTCTTGTTGGTGGCGTAGGCCAAGTTATGAATAACGGATCGCTCCTTCAATCTCGTCAATGTCCTGTAAGGAGGAGTCTGCCTTGTCCCTCTCGATGGGCGCAGCACTGTTCCCTCGATCACTACTCAGGTCCATAGTGTTTAATTTCCCAAATTCTACGTATCTCCACACCGTGCTCTGCTTCGAGCCCAAAAATGAAGTGTGGCGCAATATGTCCACGCGTTATGTATGTACCTGTTGGCAATTAACAAGGACCCGTAACCCTCAATCAGCCTGCCACTTTCATTCAGTCTAGAAAGGACTGCGAACCTTGATCAAAGGCACAAATCGCAAATACTTATTGTCTGCAACGTGATCATGTCAATGACTAGGATAGGAAAGTGCTCTGGGAGAGCGATGATGGCATGCAGCCAACTCTGGCTGTACTAGTTGAATGACCTCGAGGTAGTCAAGGGATAGCAAGAATCTAAAGCTAAAGGCTAAATCGTAAGCACATAAAGGACAGGTTAATGTTTTCCTCTACAGGACGTAAATCCTACTTGCTAACTTTTCTCGCCGGCGGTTGCGGGACCCTTAGTCTGGTGGCAAATAGCGAGGTACCGAGCACAGAGTCTGCTTAGAGGAGATTAGGTAGCAAATTAATCATATTGACAGGTACATAAATTTTGGGAAATAGAGACACTTCGGAAAATCTCGGACCCGTCATCAGCATAAGCCTAGTTTTATTTGCGTTTGGGCAGGTTGCGTCCCGCAGTCACAGAGCTGTCATTGACAACCTCAGACTCTCCCTGCAGTCTCAGCCGACGAGCTAGGTATACTTCCCGGGAGTACAGGCGAGTCGGCGCACACCTCGTTCCAGGATTCTCCAAACACGCTTATTAGTACCGGTTCCCCTCTTCGACAATCTGGGTATCACTATCGCAGTGCATTGATAAGATAAAGACTTTTAAAGACAAACTAGATTGTAAGTCTTGGAAAGGAAGTCCTGATGGTACACAACGTTATTTCATTTCTTTTGCTTCGCTTCTTCCAAAATTCAAACCCCGCGAATAAATATACGCTTTTCTTCCCGAGCTCGTCCTTCCCACGACTGTCTTCTGCACCGAAGACATTATAAATTTGAGACCAGTCAATTAGGCAACACAATGTTGATAGCAGCTTCAAAGTCAGCGATGATATCTCTGATATCCTCGATACCAACAGAGACCTAGTGAGGGATGTACATTAGTCATCTACCTTCAGTTTCCCTTCAAGCAAAGTAACCACTCACCCTGATCAAATCACCAGTAACTCCTGCCTTCTTCTGTTCCTCTTCCGTTAATTGCTGATGTGTAGTGGTGGCAGGATGAATGACCAGAGTCTTTGCATCTCCAACATTTGCCAAGTTACTAGCCAACTTGAGACTGTCAACGACTTTGGAAGCTTGATCTGCATTTCCTTTTATACCGAAGGAGAGGACACCACCGTAGTTGCCTGGACGGAAGAGCTTGGTAGCGCGCTCATGCGATGGATGCGAGGGAAGACCGAGGTAGGATACCCAGGCGATCTTGGGATGCTTCTCCAGCCATCTAGTTAGAGTGAAAGAGATGCATGGTATGACATCGCCACGAAAGAATGGAAACGACTTACTGCGACAGCTCAAGGGCGTTCTTGCTATGCCTCTCGGCCCTCAGACTGAGAGTCTCGAGACCTTGAAGGAGGAGGAAGGCAGCGAAAGGAGACATGCAAGGGCCAACATCACGTAGGAGCTAAAGTGGCAGACGTTAGCTCTCATCCGAAGAAAATTTAAAGTCGAAAAGAGAGACATGGCGCTCAATTAAGACCGTGGACGTCTCTAGCTCATAAAGGAAGTGGTATACTCACCTCAACCCTGACTTTGATACCAAAAGCTGCCTGGCCCAAGTCCTTGAACAAGAGACCGTGGTAACCTTCAGCGGGTTGAGTAAATCCAGGGAATTTGGGAGAATCCCAGTTAAATTTGCCTATGTCATTATTCAGTAAGTCAGCGCCATTGAAATACGACCGAATACGTGATAATGTACGTGTACAAAAAGCCAAAAATGTAAGGGCATCTCGCATGTCTCAGAGCAATAAAACGGCCTCGTACACCGACCTCACTCTGCCACAGAAAAGCCCCAACGAAGACGAAAGACTGAAGAAATGGACGAAAAGAAGTGAGACGTACCTCCATCAATAATAACTCCACCAATCGTAGTTCCATGTCCTCCAATCCACTTCGTTGCGCTATGCACTGTACATCAAGAGTTGATAGTCATCAGCTGTCAAAATTGGCACAAGCATAGTCCACTCACCAACAATGTCAGCACCGTATGTCAACGGTTTGACGAAGTATCCACCCGCGCCGAAGGTGTTATCGACAATGAGAGGAATCCCGTGGTCGTGAGCGACCTGAAGAATGATTAGCCTCTGCGACCCATTTCATTTAATGTAAACATACCTTGGCCAGAGCAGGTATATCATAAACATTATATCCTGGGTTGGCAATAGACTCGATGAAAATGCCTTTGGTCCTTTCATCAATCGCAGCAGCGAAGGACTCGGGCTTGTCATCAGTGACCCATTTGACGTTGATGCCGTATTTTTTAAAGGTTACTGCTAAAAGTTAGAATTTTGAAGAGGTGTATGATAGAGGGCAACGCACCTTTGAACTGGTTGTATGTACCTCCATACAGATATGAACTAGACACAATGTTGTCTCCTGCCTCCGTGATCGCAGAGATGGCAAGGAACTGAGCCGCTTGTCCAGATGCAGTAGCAACAGATCCGATACCACCCTCCAGTTGGGCTATCCGATTTTCGAAGACGTCGACCGTGGGGTTACCGATACGAGAGTAGATGAAACCTGGGGCCCTGTGAACCATGAGCCTTCTGACAGAGAACGCGGCCTTGTGTAGACGTACCTTAGACCAAAAAGGTCTGCACCATGCTGAGACACATATCAGAATATGGAAAGGCAGAGTTTCCGCTCGATCATACCGCAGAGTCGTTAAAAACAAAAGATGTGGACGCGTAGATAGGGACTGCGCGAGCCTAGGGCTATCATGAAGACTGAATCAGATGAAAGGAGAAAGCTAGACATACATTGGTAGTGGGATCGGGAACTTGACCACCGTGGATCTGAATAGTATCGAATTCAGGAGCTCTAACACCGAGTAAATCACTATGGTTTCGTCATCGAGTGTTCTGCGACTTACTTGTAGAACTGGTCAGCCATCGCAAAGGAGTTTTGATCTGCAAATTCGATTTCTTCGACCTTTTAAACGCTCCGAAGATCATGCAATGGCGTGCTTCCAACAAAATCACGCAATCTTTAGCGTATATCGATCTTCCATTTTTGGTAACATCACTTCCAGGAGGTGCGGGTCATGGGTTGTAGGCAAGTCGTAGGTAAATCGTAAGTAGCTTGTCCTTTCCAAGGTCAACCTCGGAGTGGTGTAATCTATCTATTAATCATTCTGCCTGAAAGTGTGCCGGTAGTCGAATCGAAGACTTGGAGGAGGAGGTTGTGCAATTGCAATTTAAGGTGGAATTGTCGTCATCGTCGCACCAGGACGAGTCTCGGAAGTACACTGTAATCCTAATTTGATATTATAGCTAGAAACGTAGACTGTCCTAGTGGTCCCAGCCCGGGTAATAGAATTCTCCTCCTCCTCCTCCTCCTCCTAGCAAATACAAGAAAATCCCAAGAAGAAACAGACCCCATACAGACCTAGGTCTGAGAGCTGGGCAAAACGACGCTCCCTCTGCGATAGGCCTTTATAATCTCCAACTCCTCCTTCACCTTCTTCCATGCTACATTACTGCGCTCCTCGTTGTATGGTTCCCTGACGTCAAATTGGCAATCCGATGGTAGAATTCGGCCCATGATCATGGAAACCACTCTACTCCAGGCGGGGTCAAGCCTCGAGTAGCCGAGATCGAGATGGTCGAGATGCCGGAAGCTGTTCAGTGTGTCCAGCAAATCGGACGAATTGTTCCCAGCAATGGGGAAGGTAGGGATTATCTGGATTTTAAGGATTCGGAGTTGGAGAGCGTGCTCTGCCAGGTTGAGTAACCCTTTTAGAGTGGGAAAACTGTCAGGTTCGTCATAAGGAAGAGCTTTGAAAACTTTTAGAGAGGTAGACAGCGTCCTAAGAAAGTTAGGTCGTCGTCTGTGATGGATGGTCCAATTGCGTCCGTCAGGTCGATTGAAAGAATGCTCCTGAACTGTAAAATTGGACGGACGGTATCGAACCCAATGAGTTCTCTTATGGGGCCAAAGGCAATGTCTTGGAGCTTCGGAAATGTCCCTAACAATCCAAACAGCTTTTGGCATTCCATGGGTCAACCGGATATCCAATCAGAGCCATGGGTGTCCAGTTTGAATATGGTCAGTTCCGGCATTAGATGACCTTCCAGTAGGTTGGTAAGCGCTTGAACACTACTGTCGGGTACTTCCAGGCGTCGGAGAGATGGAAAGGATACAGAGTCAGAGGAAGGTCGGAAGGTCAGCACGTCAAAGCACAGTATCGACTCCAAGTTTGGACAGCTGCAGTGCCGTGCGGCTTCCCTGAAAATGACAGAGAAGTCACAGTCCCAGACATCTAGGTAGCCCAGGAGCTCGAGCTTCACTAGGCCGGGGAAAAGGCTGAAGGAGGCGGCTATGGCATCAGCGTATACTTGTGGAGTCTCAACTTCACGCCAAAGATTGAGTGAGAGTGAGATTAAATGGCGCAAACATCTGCCTGCTTCTTTCAAAATGGAGGTGAAAAGAGATGTTAAACTGTTGATCTCGCCATATCCGAAACTTTCGAATAAAAATGAATCAACCTGTTGGTGGAAGAATTCGACCAATATCTCCACGCATCTTGGATATTCAGTGTCCACTATCACTTTCAATCGACGGAGCTTCGGGAAGAGAATGGATGACAAGTCTGACCGGATGCCAACCATCGTGTTCAAGAGAGGAAGATAATTCCTGACCTAACAAAAGAAGGCAGTCAAAACTCTAGCTTGTACACTTGATAGGAAGTCAACCACCAAAAACAAAACGTACCAGCATTGCACTCACAGGGTTCCTCCTCCTTATGGTCCCCAAAAACATCGCGATGGACTCTATGCTGTCGAGACTTTCCCATAATAAGTTCAGCGCGTCATTTTGCCAATCAGAGCAGACCAGGGCGCAGGAACGGAGATCACTCCGTCGCTGCTTTGCCGAGGTATCGGAAGATAGTTGAAAGAATATTTGCCCACGCAATTCTGGAAGCATCGGCACGTTGTGTGTGAAGTTGGCCATCCAGAAATCAAGAGTAAAGTATCGCAGCAAGACGGTAGATGTAGACGCGTTTAGTGGCGGAGCGAAAACGGTCAATAGCAATTTGAAAGGCCGTAGGTACACAGACGTAAACAAAAACCTGCCGACAACTCTCGAGGCGCAGAATTCGATTCAATATTCAAATATTGTGAAACTTTCTTAGATCTGACAGGGCCTGTCTCCTCCAAAGACACGTCGCCTCGGCAATATATCTTCGCGTTGTCTATCCCATATCTATGGCAGCCCAAAAGCCCCAAAGACCACTCCAATACCTTAATGTCAATACCCCCCGACATTTACCTTGATAATGACGCCGAGGGAAGTGACGTGTTCAGGATACCAACAGTGTCCCCCGAAATCTGGCCCTCAGTTCTACTACTTTTTCACCTCGATCTGGAGAGCTGTTATGACCTTCTCGTCGCTTTATCGTGCGTTCATTCGCGTTTTGCATGGTTTTGGGCACATAGCCGATGAGAGGGCACAATGTGTGAGATGGAATAGAGAGCAGAAGGTGTATGAGCATCTGTGTGCTGGATGAGCTAGGTGGGGTGGTCTTGCTGGTTAGTTTGGTTGATGATAGCGTGGTTGAGCAGTTCTGGGGAGAGTGATCATTGATGAGAGTATATTGGTCAATGTCGCTGCTGTTAGTAGTTCGAAGGATGACCGGAGAATGGGAGTGATTGTCGTGCAGATGTAGTGGAGCATGGTGGGTGGAGAAGCTTGAGATTGGTCCAAGTGTCCGTTGACTTGGCTGGGAACGTCACTAGGCACGATCATTTGGAAACACTGGGTGACAGATGGGGTCTAGCAACCCAAACTGAGTGCATTCTGTAAGAGCGTATGTTCCCTTTTCGCAACGAAAGCGCTTCTCTGGTACTTCTTGATGGTCCCGCAAGTCTGTGACCTGAGACTTGATGACGCTTGCCTAGTTACAAGTAAATATCTTGCTTGAATATGTCTCCGTAGGGAAATGCTGATTTTTTTTTTGTGACTGCCCGGCATGGCACGTCTTCGTTTCAAGAAGGCCAGGAGAAGTATGCATTAGAGATGGTGATGAACACCATGAGAACTACGCTTCAAAATTCTATGCCAATTTGCTGGGAGACGTTGGTCAGAGCGCAGGTAACAGGGAAAGAGCTAAAGAGGGACGTACCATTGAACCGGTTACAACTTAGTGCTACGAGGACGACACGCTCTGGAGCTGGGCTAGTCACGCATATCCCGTCACCGTCGTAATGGCATTTTGAAGAACACCTTTAGATGTCGTGTATTCGTAGTTGGGGTAGCTGAAAGCTCTTGTCTATACCATGAAGTCGCTGGCTCAGCTCAACCAAGGGCCTCGCGTATTGAAAAAGTTGACAAACTTGAAGTAAAGCTCACGTTTGTGTTAGGTGCAAGCCTCACTAGCATCGGCGGCTATGTGTATGACTGTATACGGTCAAGCTGAAAGCAAATCGCCACATGTATGTGAATCAGACTTGACCGAGAGACCCTGCAAAATAAGTTACTATTACTAACGCACGTACTGACGGAAGGCTTGTCGCGGTTCTCTCTTGTCCAGCCGGTACGGCGTTCAACACAGCAGCAAGTAAACAAGTCTCGCTGATATATAATCTTTTGGAAACCCCCAAAAAGTCGAGACGATATAAATAATAAGAGGGCAGGCATTCTGGTGTTGGAATCCGGAGAGAAGAGCAGCCCAATTCGATCAAAGTCACTACAGGATTTCATTCCTGCGCATTTCGGTGCAAATGAGAGTAAACTGAGGTCTTGAAGGCAGATTTCGGAGACTTGAAGACTCGCGGAAGGGAGACCAAAAGAATTGTTTGCAAATATGGGTGGTAAAATTCCAATTTGCAAGCGGGTGATTTTCTTCCCAACCACCACCGACGTCAGTTACCCTCTCTCTTCTACACCTACAAATCAACATGAGATCGTCTATGGTGGTACACTGTTGGCGTATTTCCAGCCTAGGAAGCTAAAACCCTCCAGCAAACGACATAAATCGAAAACCATGAATCATTTCAGCCAAATCATTTTCCAGCTCTCGAGAACAATTAATCGTCCAGCGAAATCCAGCCAGGTCCACAGTATCCTGGAGAGGCCATCTATATTGCCTCGTTCGTTCTTCAAGCAGTACAACGCCAACTTCGATAATCCACTGTTTTCGTTATCGTGACACGCCAGAGTCTAACTAGAAGCTTGTCGTACCAAAAGCATCGAACATTTTTCCAGTCATTTCCGTGCTCTATTTCTCCAGCCAGAGGTTCACATCGAGCAATCTTTGGCCTAGTCCGACATCATTAAAGAAGCCGTCCTATTCCCCATACACATGCATCTGGCTGGAGGCAGTCGTTTCCAAGAGGCCAATTCGTCCAAATTTCTCGATTTCCATGGGGTTTGTGGAAAGTTGGTGGCTGACTAGGTATGTCGCAGTCAAACTCTTTTAATGACCAGCTCTAACCATAAAGGTGCTCTTGATAGAGCTATATGTTGCTGATGCTCTCAAAGGGCCACATCACACATGTAGAGGTCGTGCTAGTATCATCGGCTGGCTCTTCGTCCGACAGCCTGGAACTGTGCCGGGATATGGGCGTCTGGCTTGCTCTTGTCCTCGTTCTTGAGTTTGAGCTTGCTATGCTGGCCTTGATGCACACCATGCGGGATTGGGAAGCTTTTCAAACACTCTGCAATCATTTTTTCCTCATCATCGTCGAAGATGAGGTCGAATCTGCGCATGCGTCCGAGTCATTTTTGAGAGTCAGACGTGACACGTCACGTACCACGTGATATTGTGACTGACGTGTTTTGGGGCGAAATACCCGGGAAAAGAGGGGAGTTGGGCAACGATAGAGGACATAAACGGGGAATTTGGTATTTTGAAGGGGGTTTGAAGCAGGTTTGTTCGTTCGATGGGCTGTAGAAGGATTCTCGCGATCTAGAGGCGCCAACTTTAAGTTTGACGATCCTGGCAGTGTCCTGGTGACTCCTTGTACGGCAGGTCCTGTACCACCTTCCAGGCTAGGACGGAAGCACCAGGTCATCGCTCACCGATCTGTCCGTGTATCCCAGCGCCGGTCCTTTTTCGAACCGTTCGCAAGCCAGGAGGTTTAGGGAGGCATTGCTGTCTCCTATCCTAGCGTTGTATGCGAGATGCACTTCTCAGCTTTTTTTTGAGCGTCGTCGGGCCATATTTCATCTATGTGTCGCTTCGTTCTGGGGCGCTCGTAAATGAACCTGTGAAGATTGGAGACAGGTTGTCATTGAGCAGCAGTACGAAAGGATTCAGGAGTGTCGAAGGATTAACAGAAGGGAGACGTAGATTTAGGTGTGTTCTGTCTGTTCATATTTACCGAACCCAATCTCACACTCCCTCATTTTCATCCTTCTTTTCCGCTAATCATGTCCTCCAACTCTCGCCCTTCCTCAACTCAATCATCTCAAGGCCCTACCTATCCCTTTGCCATTGGACGACTGCTTCTCACAAGACCTGTTATGAAGCTGTCAACACCCTCAAATTCCAGAGAGCTTATGCTTCGTACTCTATCCCAGATGCACCGTCCCCTCCGCAAGTGTCATCCCTACAAACGAACTCGCTACACCTCGTCGCATGCCAGTATCGAAGTATGTAGCAAAATTCTTGGTCGTCTCGGTAAAGCTGACCTGCGTCCTCACACAACAGCCTCAGCAACCTTTGCAGGACGATATCCGTAGATTTTTGGAGGCAGTGCGTCCACCCATCTACATTTACTTTAGCTGGTGCTAATTATCTTAGATTGCCGTTCTTGCAAGAAACGATCAGCAGAAACATGATATCCCCGAACCTCAACCGTGGTACGTCACGGTTTTCGTGAGTCCTGCGATGCGTTTCTTGTGGACTGGACTGATGCCGTTTTCACTATCAGGACTTTTTCGTCGCAGTCCCAATGAAGGTTAGAGAGAGTCGTGCTGTCCAATTCATTTTTCCCGCTGCCAACAACCAATGAAGATTTCACAAAACTATACCTGCCTGTGAGCGCTAAATGTTTATTTGCATCCCAACTGGTCCTTAATCTTTTTGCATACAACATCATGCCTCTTTTCGATTTAAACCAACCAAAATGCTGTTTATACTGTATCATATTGTTGTCTCGCTGTCCCTTCGGTGCCTTGTTATCGTATAATCTCTTGGATTTACTCGCTGTCGTTACCAGCATCTCTACACTAGTCTACGCCGGCAAATTGCATGAAAAATGCGTTTCCTTACTCATTTCGTGCTCTCGGTCATCAGATGCATACTATCTTGTATATATTTCCCCAAGGTCTATTCAAACTTCAATCTCTGGACCTTTTTGAGTGTTTTAGCTGACTACGGCTCAGTAGCACTACAGCACCCATCATCTACCTGCTGCTACACGATCTCGACTTGACTTGTACATACCTATCCGTCATAACGATGTATGATACGCCATAGACCTCGAACCCTTTGGCAATAAATACATGTTATCCTTATATTGGCTGGAGCTCTCGATAACCCACGAAGGAGGCTCACTCACAAACCACTGCTGAGATTGTGCTGACCGACTATATCTGGTTTTGAAAGGATTTTTGCCATCGCTGGGGATACCACTTTTCAGAGCTTACCGTTTGTTTTCGGTCTGATCAGCTGTGTCAACCACGACTTGCTGGTCTGATACTGTGCTTCAGTATTCCTCTCTATTCCTGTCTAAGTTAAGACTTACGTGATAGAAGTCTGCGACCCAACTTGCTCAGAAACTGCATACCACTTGCACTCGTCACTATATCTACACGAATCAAGCTTTGTGTATTGCGGAACTGCGTCGGCAGATACTTTCTCACTTGGCTTCAAGGACCTCGGGGAAGAAAAAGGTGCGTGTGGGTAAATAAGGAGACGAGTTAGTCTAGCAGAAAACTTCAATAGCAGCACTACATCGCCAATATCTACCATGGGAAGCTCCCAGAGTCTGACCAGAAGAGACCCGTCTTCCCTTCATCCTCGGGCCCAAGCAAACACCACTCAGCCATCAACGGCGCGGGCTGTTCAACCGTCTTCCCGCCAGGCAACCAGCCATTCAGATTGGTCGACGTGAACCCTGGTGTAACACAGTTCACTTTGATCCCCTCTCCCTTCAGTTCCTGAGCCAAAGCAATTGTATACGAGTTTACTGCTGCTTTCGAAGAGTTGTACGCGGCAAGGTGTGGAAGAGCTCGAGGGCTGGCTTGAAGACCGTTCGAAGCCATGTCGCTAGTGTTCATGAGTATGACGGTGTATCCAGGTTTTTGTTGGGCAGCTTTGCGGAGGAGAGGAAGGAAAGTGACAGTGGTTTGGACGAGGCCGAAAAAGTTGGTTTCCATGAGTTCGCGGACGGTGGAGACGTCGATGGAGGTGGCGTTTTGGTCCTTTGTCATGACGGCAATTCCTGAGAGCGGATAGAGTCAATAGGCAGGTTTATGGTGGTAGTAGGGGTATGTAGTACCTGCGTTGTTGAAGAGAACATCAAGTCGGCCTTCTTCTTTCTCGATTTTTTCCTTGGCTGCCTGAATGGATTTGACGTCGGTCACGTCCAACTGGACAAACTTGACATTGAGGCCATGCTCTGTTTGCAGCTTTCGTCTAAAGGTTGACGCGAATAAATACAGGAATGCCTACATGGAAAACTATCCACGACTCACTGAGCTTCCAATCCAGTGACTTCGTTTCTTGCAGCCAAGTACACGATGTGGCCCTTTTTAGCCAGAATTTTGACAGTTTCATATCCGATTCCACTGTTGGAACCGGTAACGAGAATGACGCGCTTGTATTCTGTAGACATATTCGGGATGAGATGCGAGTACCTTGACCTAATCTGCGAGTTTCAGTGATAAGAGACCATGATCCTGAAGCGTTGCACTTACCTTTCGATGTAAGAACTTGTGGTGGGTTGCAATTGTAGGGAGCTGCAGCTACACGGCGTATTTATACACCTTATCGAAAGAGCAGAGGCACCTCAGATGCGAAGCCCGGGGGCAGACAGAAGGAGGTGCCGTAGATCTTCGTCATTTTGGACTACCCTGGCAAGAACCGGAAGCTTTCCGATTCACGGAAGTCTTCCGAGTATCTGCAAGCTGGAGATCGACCAGTGACGCGTCGCGGACGGCAAAAACAATCCCCTTCCACTCTCCTCGAATGACTGTCACGATACGCATAGAAAGAGAAATGGTCGGGACGGCGGCTAAATCTGACTGGACAGGGATGAGCACGTAGTTGAAGATCCAACGTCAACTTTGATTTGGTGGTGGATAGTTGAAAATAATCACATCATTATCAACTACACATGAGCTGCATCTCTCCACCTCACTTCGCAGTGTTGAGTGGATTAGGCAATTACCAGTGGTAATAAGCATCAGTCTTGACGAGGAAATTACTGCCTTCAGCCTCCTGAGCTACGTTAAGCGATTCATTTTCTTGAATAAGCCTGGCAAAGACATTCATTTATAGGTACATTGGGAAACCTATGTCCAACGGCGGAGCCTCTCTCCGAGTACTTCCTTCGTGCTTGGGAGTAATAGATGTTCAATGCTTGCTAATACCACCAACAATAGAGAAAATGTAGGCCGTATGCGACTTGAGAGGATGAAAATCGAGTCAGTGACAGTGGACTGAAAACAGACAATCCCGAGTGGGAGCAACGACGCACCAGGAGTAATCTTTTTGCCCCGATTTCCTTGGCTACTTTCTCAAGTGCATGCGAGAGCTTGACCTCCACTCAATTTCTGATAGCTTGCAGCCCTTGTCTTCAGTCGTTTTTGGCGTTCATCTTCATTTTCGATTCGGAGTCGGCCAGGAACAAGTGTATAAGACGACCAGTCCACAGAATCCGACAATGACGTAGCGTACAGGTGGACGGTGACATCTGAAAGATCAGATACACGAGCCATGAAAGCCATAGTGAAGGAAAGGTCATTTTCTTGGTGCGAGTCCTACTGCGGCCTACATATCCTCGCAATCAGTGACTGAGTAAGTAGCGAGTACTAGGTCCTTCAACAGCCTACAACGCAACCATACTGTAGAACGGAACTTGAAGGCTTTTGACGAATGGCTGGGTATAGACTGAAAAGACTACAGTGTCTACCAAAGATGATGTTGAGCAAAGTGGTTTTGGTCCACGGAGTGCCTTACGCATCTCGGTCGACGGTCCCCGTCTTTGAATGAAGTCTGGCGAGCCAGGGCGATAACAGGCAGAAGTCGTCCTATGTGAAGGGTACCTTGGATTACACTATATCGTTTCAATCCGGGACTTTGCGAAAGAGCTTGGAAGGAAGCAACGCACCTAAAGGATCCTGTCCAATCTCTTTCACAATCATCGCAATCAAACCCCTAGCTTTCTCCGTCGTCACAACCCTGGATCCGATGCTAAGACATCAGGAAGGATGCTCTGGAATATTGCTCGCTTGTAAAAGGGAGACGAGGAAGCACTGTTAGCTTGTCGATTTGGTAGTTGGATAAGCGCAAGGATCTTGAAGTTCTCTATGTAGGTGGACACAAGAACGGTGCAATGAACAGATAGAATTGGGATGTAAATGAGTGTCCTCGGTCGCGCATATCCCGTTACCACCAAAAGGCCTTGAGGAATACTCACCGTAGAACATCGTGCACTCGCGTTGGGATAGCTGAGGCTCTCGTCTATACCATGAAGTCGGCTGACTGAGGTTGGACTGAGCTCAAGTTTCAACCAAGGGTCTCACATACTTATCGAAGTAAAGCTCGTCTTTGTGTTAGGTGCAAGCCTCACTAGCATCGGCGGCTACGTGTTTGATACTATGGTCGAGCTGAAAGCAAAGTACTTGCATTGAAATCAGACCAAATGAACCTGTAGAATAACGCACCTACTGAAGGTAGACCTATCGTTATTCTGGCTGACCCGACCAGAAAATGTCGATTAGGCCTTCGACACAACGACAAGCTCCGCTGGTATAGAGTTTTATACGCTGATCCATACTACTTGAAGCTGCAAATCTTTGAGATAATACAGTGAGCAGGAACCCGGAGAAAAGAACAGCCCAGTCCGCTCAAAGTCACTACAGGATTTCAGTCCTGCGCATTTCGGTGAAATGAGAGTAAACTCAGGCCTTGAATGCAAATTTCGGAGACTTGAAGACATGAAGAGAGACCAAAAAGGATTGTTTGCAAATATGGGTGGTAAATTTCCAATTTGCAAGCGAGGTGACTTGTGCGCTTTCTTCCCAACCACCACCGACGTCAGTCACCGTCTCTCTTCTTTTCACTGTACACCTCTAAATCAACATGAAAATCGTCTATGGTGGTGCACTGTTCCCATAGTTTCAGCCTAGGAAGTCAAACCCAGTAATCCAGCAAATTGCCCAAATCGAGAACCATGAATCGTCCAGCCAAACCCAGCCAGCTCCGTAGTCTCCTGGAGAGGCCATCTAGACCGCCTACTTCGACGATCCATTCTTTTCTTCATCGTGACACCCCAGAGCGCCAGACATCTAGCTGGTAGCTTGTCGCGGCAACACAATCCCAACATTTTTTTCAACCAGTTCCGTGCTGCACATCCAGCCAGTGTTTTACGCCCAGCAATGTTTGGTTTAGCTCGGCACTAATGGCAACGCTGTGGGTTGTTCTCCCGCACACATGCACCCTGGTTGGCGGTAGTCGCTGAGACGGACCAAATTACTCGATTTCCATATGGTTTTTGGTGGGAAGTCGGTGTCTGAACAGGTATGTCGCAGTCAAACTCTTAATGACCGACTCTGACCATAAAGGTCCTCCAGATGTCTTGACAGAGCACAATGTTGCTGATGCTCTCAATATATGCCGTTTCACACAAGGGATCGCGTAGGGGTCGTGTTGGCGTCGTAGGCTGGCTCTTCGTCCTACAGCCCGGTCCTGTGTTGGGATATGGGCTTCTAGCTTGCTCTTGTCTTCGTTCTTGAGCTTGAGCTTGCTCGGCTGGTCTTTATGCACACCACGCTGGATTGGGAGGCTCTTCAAACACTCTGCAATGACTTTTTTTACTATCATCGTCGAAGATGAGGTCGGATCTGCGCATGCGTCAATCCTCGAGTCATTTTGAGACGTGACACGTCACATACCACGTGATATCGTGACCGACGTGATTGGGGGGGGCGAAGTACTCGGGAAAAGAGGCGAGTTGGGCAACGATAGAGGGCATAAACGGGGAATTTGGTGTTTTGAAGGCAGTTTGAAGTAGGATCTGTTCGTCCGATGGGCTGTAGAAGGGTTCCTGTGATCTGGAGACGTCAACTTGCGGGGCAATGTCCTGGTTGGTTGCGACTTCTTGTACGGCATAACACCTTACAGGCTAGGACAGAAGCACCAGGTCATCGTTCACCGGTCTTTCCGTCTATCCTAGCGGTCCTTTTCGAACCGTTCGAGGAGTTCAGGGAGGCACTGCTGTATCCTATGCTAGCGTTGCATGCGAGATGCACTCCCTAGCTTTGCTCTGTTTGGGGGACGTCGGGCCTTATTTCATCTATCTGTCGGTTCGTTCTGGGGCACTCGTAAATGAGCACGAGAAGATTGGAGAGAGGTTGTCATTGAGCAGCAGTACGAAAGGATTTGGGAGTGTCGCAGAGATTAACAGAAGGGAGACGTAGATTTAGGTGTGTTCTGTCTGTTCATATTTACTCAAGCCAATCTCACACTTTCATTCTCTCTCTCTCTCTACCCGTCCAACCCCCTCCCTCATCTCTCTACTTCATCCTTCCGTCATGTCCTCCAACTCTCGCCCTTCCTTGACTCAATCATCTCAAGACTCTACCTACCTTTTTGCCGTTGGACGGCTGCTTCGCACAAGACCTGTTGTAAAGCGGTCAACACCGTCAACTTTCAGAGACCTTATGCTTCATACTCCTCCCCAAATGCACCGTCCCCTCCACAGGTGTCATCCCTACAAACGAACTCGCTACACATCTCATGTCAATAGCAAGGTGTGTATGACACCACCTTCGATCGCGTTATAGACTGACGTCTTCATTCCGTAGCCTCACCAAATCTCTCAAGAGGATATCGATAAATTTGTCGAGGCAGTGCGTCCACCACCCAAATCCACATTAGCCAGTGCTAAATATCCTCAGATTGCCCTGCTTGCGAGAAAAGATGAACAGAATCATGATATTCCCGAACCTCCGCCTTGGTACGTCATGGTTTTCGTGAGTTCCACGATGCGTTTCTTGTGGACTAGACTGATGTCGTTTTAACTATCAGGACTTCTTCGTCGCGCTCCCAATGAAGGTTAGAGAGAGTCGTGCTGCCCAATTCATTTTTCCTGCTCCCAACAACCAATGAAGATCTCACGAAACTATGTCTGCCTGAAGTGAGCTCTAAATGTTCATTTACATCCCAACTAGACCTGATAATCTTTTTTTCATATAGTGCCATGTCTCTTCGACTTTATCCAACCAGAATGCTGTTTATACTGTATCATATGTTTGTCTCGCCGTCTCTTTGGTGCTTCGTTATCATATATCCTCCCGGCTTCACTCGCTGTCGTTACCAGCATCTCTACGCTAGTCTACGTCAGCACGTTGCATGAAAAGTGCGTTTCCCTACTCAGAACGTCCTTTCCTCAGTCTAATAATGTTCTACTACCATTCGCTGCTACCTAGTCTTCAAATGCGCCCTGCCCATAAAAGCAGTATCTTGTATATATATGCCCAAAAAGTATGTTCAATCTGTCGACCTTTTCTGTACTTTCGCGGACTACGGCCTAGTACTATTGCACCCATATCTACCTGCTTCTACCTGATTAACTTCCAAATACCAACGATGTATGATCCGCCATCGACCTCTAATTCTTTGGCAAAAAATACACGTTACTGACTACGCCGAAGGATTCTGGACGCTTTCACTCCTCAGTTTTCATTCTTGCCGTATCTGGAGGGAAAGTACCATCGCTATCGTGGCGGTACACTTGACGCTTGAAGGTATGAGGTATGTCCCTGCAATGGAATTGTATGAGTGTGAGTGCTAGCCAGATTGACGACAATGAGAAAATCGGTAAAAAGGGGGAAAGGGTAAAGGAAAGGAAAGAAGAAAAAAATCGAGGCAAACGATGGAGGAAAGAAGCGCAATGAAGGCGCAATGAAAGGGTGCTGTAGAAAAGTGAGAGAAAAGAGCAGAGAGAGAGAGAGAGAAAGGAAGAGAAGAGGCAAACTCATGACGTCGAGGTTACTCGTAGACCTTGCAGATCGACTGTTTGCAATGGATAAGTTAACTCGGCCTTAAAGGGCCTCGTAACATAGGAATGGCTCGCTTTTTACAGACGAGTCAATACAAATTGGCAGTAGTACTTGTACAAAATTTGGTCTCCACAAGAAAAGTTCACAGTCACATTTTACAACCATTCCCTTAAATTTCACCCGTAGTGGCGGTCGTTCCGGTTGTAGTAGACTCGAGCCAGTCACTTCTCTTCTGCAAGATTTGACGAAAGTCGATCAACTCGCTTGGGTTACGCTGACACTTTTGATCGGCTGTCATCAAAGTGTTACACACTGTGAGTGGTTCGAGTCTACGGTTGTAGTGGTACTTCCAGTGGTGGTCGTTCCAGTAGTAGTTGTGTCGGTACCATATTGAACAAGTTTGGATTCGTGGACTCGAGAGGGAGGAAGATCATCATCATGATGTTTATATTCAAGCTTATCCCATATCAAGAGCTCAAGCTCGAGATATTTGAGCTTAGGGTCGTCGAGAGCAACGACGGCCCCATCAATCTGTTGGTACGTCAGATGTGCCAAAGCCAAATCCACGACAGCTCAAAGTACCTTCTGAATTCCCAACTTGAGTTCGTCCTGGACATCGCGTAGAATCTCCTTCATGTCCTTCAAATCCTCGTAATCGCCTCTTTGAACATGCAATGTGATGTACCCCTCCGTGTCAACGTCACGATTGTCGACGCAGCTTTTGCAAGATTTAGAGTCAGAGTTAACGAACTCACTATAGCTGCCGATAAGCCGATCTGATGTACGCCAGTCCTCGACGTCAGGAAGCAAGAGACGGAATAAGAAGACAGAGAAGCTTTGGTTAAACTGGAACTTCTTGACTTTGACACGAATGGCCGCTTCTTCTGTCAATTTGTATGGTTCACCCATGGGCCTATACAATTTGTGAACTTTGTGCCGAACCAATTCCATGGGATCCGCTTCACCATTTTCGTCGATAAGTTCAGGGTATGTAGTATTGAACTGGGTCAGATCCTTGACGCCAGGTGAGTTCGAGGTGTGGAAACTCCCCCGGTAATAAAAGGGTAGCAGGTCTACGAAGACAAGATTAGTCTGATATTAGGAGTCTGCATAAGACGTACCTTGATCGGCTTCTTGGCCTGGTACCCAAACATTAGGATGTAAGGCTTGCCAAAGAGAAAGTTGGCGGTCAACCTATTATATCATTTATTGAGCAGTTCAACTGAATTGATGAGAAATGATAACATTCCCCACGTACATTGGTATGATGGAGCATGAAGATTGGGTCGAACGCTGAGATTGAAGTTATAGGTGAACAGGCTGGAAAGCTTGAGTCAGGCTCACCTGCAGTTGGGACCTCGCCCATATGCCCGCATCCTCCAATCTTATTGTGCATCGCATTGTGCAACGTTTCCAAGCTGTTGGCGTCTAGAAAAATTCGTTGACAAAGAAATTTCACAGATCCTGTTATGATTGATCTTACTAGCGCCTTGGGTGGTTCCAGAGTTGCTAATTTTTGGCCAGGTGTTGTTCCAATTCAGAGTCTTCCAAAGTTCGTGTCCTAAATCTTCAGTCATTGCAGGGCCACGGACACTCCTGAAAAATGTGAGAAAAATATGACTTCAAGTCTAAGCGTTACCCACTCTTTGAATGCTCTGATACTGTCCTCTGGGTTTGGCCTCGGATGCCGAACGGTAGTAGGTAAATCGTCAAATCTGCATTGGATGCTCCATGGGAAGAGTTCCTGAAACCTGTAGGAGAGGAGAGGGTTTGGAACCTGAATCAATCCGTTCGGCGTAGTAATCCTCAGGGTGGGGTGGTTCAAGCTGTGATATACCTCAGAAGGTGGAAGGTATTCGGTAGAACGATCCGCCCAGTCCCAGTATGGAGATCGAAGATTTTCTGCAGCCCGTCTCCAAGCTTCAGCATCGTAAGCGTGTTTGTAATTTGGCCTGTCAACAATGTCACGAGCGGCTCGATTGAGTGCTTGCTAAAATTATAGTGGCTTAGTGTGAGCACAATAGCCTTCATCGCCTTTATCGCCGCCATTTTGTCATTGTCTACCTTTCGGGTCACTGTGGATTCCGGCGATGGAAGACCAGGATAAAGGGGCAGCATAATCCGGTTGTGCAGTAAGAGCCGCTAAAGCAAAAGATATAGTCAGGAATTGAACGTAACGTGAATGAGAGGGCGTCCGACTCACTCAAAGCTTGGATGTACAAGGACCACTGCTTCTGGTCATTCTTTAGAGTGACAATATTGAGACGCGGCGGTGGAGCCCGCTGCCTCTCGCTCTCGGCGCAGGGAGGGCTGGGCGGAGGGTAAGGCGCCTCAGTGACAGTGACAAGAGGAAACGGGATAATGTCAAAGACCTCGTTCGGAGGATAGAGAAGCTTGGGCTCCACAGCAGCCAATAGCTGACATCTGATCTGTGGAAGTACAAAGATGAGGATATGTCACTCACAATTATTTGATGAAATCTTACTCACCTGGTTGTTGGGATCATTGGGATCATCGGGAGCAACCCAACCTTTTTTTTCTTTGTCCTGAGTGGCGATACTAAAAAGAGGAGCTTTGGATTGTGGTGCGAAGTCGAAATTAAAAAAAAACATACATATAGCTAATCGGTCCATTAGATGGGGCAGCCTCAATGCACCATGCCTCACCGGCACCATTGAGCGACGCAGAGATCAGGCCGTCAGAGTTGACAGTCGGTGCGCCTCCAGCCGGTACGTCTCCAGCCTTAAGGATATAACCAGCTCTGTCGGGCAATTTTTGAATTATCCACTGTCGACATCGAACGATCAGCGATGGTGGTTGCTAAGCTGGTAAAAGAACTGACTTTAATGGGATCTACGATACCTGCAGGACGACAGACGACCGGCTTTGGATTTTGAAGGGAGAGATCTTCCGCCGTGTTACGCCCAACATAGTTTCCACGGTTTTGGATGGTGTAAACTCCAGAGTTTAGAGACATGCTATATGAGAGTTGCAAAATATGAAGATGAGTTGCTGTGAGTGCATGGACTCAACTATACCCTTATATTTGAAGTCCAGAAAATATTTTCTCAACGGCTTTCGTCTTTACCAAGTCTTTACATTCATTCTAGAACCAGAGATGAACAACCGACTTCCGGGATTGCTGTAAAATATGTAGATAGAGTTCTCTTCGAGGATCTATCCGTTGGATGATAGTGGGGGAACTCTGTACTAGTCTTGCGTTCGCTCGGCCAATTGAGTGACCAAAATGCAACTTCCAACGAAGCTCTACAAGCTCCTTAGAGTCCAATTATTCATCCTCTTGAACTGCAAAGTTGGAATTCAGGAGATTGCTGGAAGCCATTGCAGAGAATAAAGGAATTCTAAAACATCAGTATATTAGTCTTGTACCCAGCCGTTTTAGGACAGGGGACAAACAACTTCAAACGAAAAACCAAACAGTAATTCCCTGCTCGCCACAAGTCGGAGCAGAACTTGAGTACTGATCACCTGCAAAGATAGCAAGCCCTACGGTTGCCGAGCAGGGACAGGTAGGGTTTTTGACCTCGGGCCCAAGATCGAGAGGAAGTGCCTAAGTTCTGCAGAACGTCGGCAGTGCTCTCGCTAGCAACAAGTTGAACGCGAAGCGCGTGCCTCGCGTACTCTCTTAGTTCTTCCGCTCTGCACAGGCACTCCAATAGCATTTCCAACGCATCCTCTGGCCAATGAGGACGGCTCGGGCTTTAAGAATCTTTTGAGTCTTTTCCATGGATAGGCAGGGAATAAGCTGGTCTTAGTCCGATTCCGAGGAGTGTGGAGCAGGAGAAACATCATCAATTAGTACGCAGGCCTTACGCGTCTCGGTCGACGGTTCCTGTCTTTGAATGAAGTCTGCAAAAGTCGTCCTATGTGAAGGGTACCTTTGACTACATTATATATTGTCTCAATCAGAGACTTTGCAAAAGAGCTTGGAAGCAACGCACCTAAAGGATCCTGTCCAATCTCTTTCACATTCTTCGCAATTTGAGTACACCTCGCATCCAAACCCTAGGCCTTAGCTTTAAGTTTCTCCGTCGTCACAACCTGGATCCGACGCTAGGACATCAGGTCGGAGGATGTTCTGGAATATAGCTCGCTTGTAAAAAGGAGACCAAGAAGCAATGTTAGCTTCAAGTTGTCGATTTGGTAGTTGGATAAGCGCAAGGATCAGGCTTGAAGTTCTCTAGGTGGACACAAGAACGGTGCAATGAGTAGATAGAATTGGGACGTAAATGAGTTTCATCGGAATAATTAATACAAGAGAACCGCGACGTATAGTATACTTACACGCACCTTTTACAACTGAAGAAATGGGAAAAGGGGAGCTTCGCGTCTGAGAGAGCTAGAGCACTCAAACCGCCTGAAGCATATACATTGGAAGTCTGGAACCAGATTGGAAGGTGGTTTTAGTTGTAGTTTGCGATTAGTTTGTTTGTACACAAGTAGAACCTATCAACGTCGGGATGTAAAGGGTCCGACTCAAGCACACGTTTCGACACTATGTACAAAAGGAATTTTATTCCAATCCCGTAGTATATGTATAAGGCTACAGACAGATAGTAATATCGATACAGTCACTGTTGAAGTGAACATTCAAGATCATCGCCGCACCCACAACGAAACCCGGATCGGAATCCAAAGAATCACAGGAAGAAGGGGAGAAAAAAAGACAAAGGGAGTACATAGAGGCATAGAAGCATAAGTGACATAGAAAGAGAGAGGCATAACGAGAGGCAGAGTAGAAGCACAACGATAGAGAGAAAAGAAAAGAAAGAGAAAGAATCGGGCCTCGCTGCTGATCAGCGTGATTTGCAAGAAGTAAAGAAAGGGAGAGAGGAAGGGTAAAGCCGTGTATGGTGGTAGAAGCAAGAAAGATTAGAACAGAAAAGGAGAACAGAAGAAGAAGAATCAGACAGCGACAACAGAAAGCACAGGTAGAAAGCAAAGGACAACATAGACGAAGCAAGGTTGAAGGAAAACTCGGAAAGAAAAAGAGTACAGAGAACGAGGATTCTATGTAAGGAAAATAAACAAATAAAAAACACTGACACGAGGCCGCAAGTGGCAACGGCAGTCGACAGAAGACAAACATCCAATGCCGCCAACATCCAACGTCAACCGTCAGACAAAGAACTCGAATGACAAAGAAAGCCACTCCTAGTAAAGAGGTATTTAAACCCCTACCTGCATCTCAGTAACCACTCTCTCTCCGGAAACCAGACTGTTAACCCATATAACCCCACTCCTCCCCAACCTTCCTAGCGACGCCCCTAGCCTCTCTCGTCAACTCATCCAAATTGTCGTCGTCGTCTTCATCACCGTAATCCACACTCGTCCTTCTCGAGATCAGCCGGATCCTGTTGACGTCGATCGGCGATCCGGGAGCTCGGGGAACAGGCCTCTGAGGCCTTGGAGGCCTACCCTTCACCAGTGCTTCTTCTTCCTGCTGCTTCGCATACTCCATGAGGATCGTGTCGAGCTCATTGGCGTAGCCGCTGAAAGAACGAGAGCGGGGTCGTTCACGCTCGTTGCGATCGTTTTCATTGGATTTGGACTTCACCTTTCGTGGGGCACGAGTGGAGCCGACAGCGATCTTCTTGTTCTCAATGGGCATGGTGTGAATAGGGAAGGGAGTGGCGATGGGACCGGCGGGGTAAAGAGGAATGGGTGGAGGACGACGAGGTGTTTCGAATTCGGTGTAGCGAGAAGACTGTTGTTGAGTGCTGGAAGTGGGGTAATGGCCGATAGAACCAGCGTCGGCGAGGGAGATCACACTGCTGTTACCAAGATGCATCACTGGACCGGTAATTTGAGGTCGCCGCGAGTGGATGGATGCACTAGATGGGGCACTAGATTGGGCACGAGCACGGAAGATGCTGAGCGGCTTAGATGATTCGGATGACGTGCGCATTCGGGAAGTGTGGATGCTCGTCGTATCGTCTGACCTGTTGGGCTTGTGGACTTTACAATGAGCGACTTGAGGTTGAGATTCCTCCTCCTCAACCTCCTCGATAACCTGCGAGAGCACAGCAGGGCGCTGGTGCTGTTCTTCATCTCCTTTGACCGAGTCTGAGCCTAGGAATAACGAAGATGAGAACAAGGACAGTTCAGTAACAGAAAAAAGAGAAAGACGAGAAGATCACACTCACGAGGCTTCTCCTTCTTCTCCTTCGTTAACTTCTCCTTCAACTTTGCAAACCCCTTCTTCGGCGGCACCTGTATTGCAAAGAACGCCTCTGGAGTCCATTCTGCCTTCTTGTAGACCCCCGAACTCGCCTTCCTGTCTCGAAACATGTGGTCAACGGCATTTTGGAACCTGACACCTATCCTGCTCTCCCTTCTAAACCTCTCTGCCCGGTACCAGTCATACATCTCGTTGTCGTAAGCCACTGTTTCGTCCAGACCTAGAATTGTCTTGAGGTGTCTGTCGACGTCATCGAGGAGATCGTCCTTGAGAGGACGATAACGTTCAACATGGCGAACAGGGACGACGAAAGTCCCGTTCGGGTTGTACCTCGGCAAAGAACTCTGGGGAGTGTTTGCAGACTGCTTGGTCTTCTTCGTCGACCGGATCGACGTTCCGGTCGATGGCGTTGCGGTCTTGTTGGTCTTGCTGGATATCTTGGAAAGCGATTGCCTGTCGACCTCGGTGGGCTTGGTGTGGAACTGAGCTTCGACGGCGGGGAGGTAGTAGCGCTCGTGGACCTGGCGCGTCAACTCGTTGTCGGGTGCTTTGGCGAGCGCCTCATGAAGGATCCAGGCTCTCTCTTCGGCAATGGTTTTGGGTGTCATCATTTCGTTGTTGCGAAAGTAGACCATGGTTGACCTAGAGGAGAAAGATCACGATACAGACAATGAGTGAGCTTGAGAAAAATCTTGTGGATGAGGAGAGAGTCACTTACTATGTGCGATATGTGTATATGCTATATGAAGATATGTTTATGCGTTAAACTTGAGGATTGAGGGCGGGAGCGTCCAGAGAGCACTGTAAGTCGTTGGGAACAAGTGTGTAACACGGGGAAGTTCAACCAAAAGTCTATGACTTTTATAAACCAGCATTGTCAAAGCGCAAAATTTCCTAAACCGTCACTAAAGCCTTCGGCAGAACGGGCAGAACAAGCAGGATCACTGGGTGGCATGTGTGCTTGTTTGCAATGACCTATACGCGGTAATAGTCCAGGGCATATGCTTCTGTGCTTTGTTCTTGACATGGGATATCCTCCGGAAAGTCCATTGTAGATGGGTCCCGTGGTGAGACTTGATGATCTAGTGGTATTCTAGAATGTCAGGGTTGTTGGACTCATTGACGTTGCATTGTCGATTGTTCGACTTTTTTGGGTATAAAAGGTAGAGGGTATCTTGGATCAAGTGAGTGACCCGCGATGAAGGTCTCCTTCGACTCCAAGTCCTTACAACAGAGCTGATTAATGCCACTTAGAGTAGTCCTTTAGGCTGCTTGACGGTTATGCAAAAAGCTTGAAAGTCTCTTGAGGGATTTGAAGGATTTCGGATCAACGAGCGGAAGACACTGCAAAAAAGCTTACATAATTCTGCAAGCACTTCGTCGCCGTCTTGCACGATGAGCATCGACGTTCGGCGCGGCCTACAAACTGTCCTCAATGCCTTCATCGCTGCTGTAAACCGCCTTGACAAGTCTTTTTCACCGTCAATAACATTGGCCAAACTACGAGCTCACCATTTCACACCTACCGAGGTCGTTGTCTACGGTTTCCAGTTTGTACTCGCCTGTTTTTGGCTGTACCTCTTGCCCGTGCCAATCCTCAAACTGCTCCTGCCAATCCTCTATACCACCGCCCTTCTCATTCCTTTCACCTCTCAATTCTTCTTACCCGCAACTCCCATCTTCTCCTACCTTTTCGCCTTCTTCTCTTGTCGATATATACCCTCATCCTACCGTCCAGAACCTTCCGTCTCCCTTCTCCCAACCCTCGAAGTCGTCCTCTATGGTGCCAACATCTCCGACATTCTCACCCGCTACACACACCCCATCCTCGACATCCTCGCCTGGTTTCCTTACGGTGTTGGACATTACGTCATCCCGTTCGTTGTAGCCGCCTTTCTCTGGCTTTTCCGCCCAAAAGAAGCCCTACACCTTTGGGCACGTCTCCTTGGATTCTTCAGCCTGACCGGTGTCATCATCCAAATCATTTTCCCTTGCGCTGCACCATGGTACGAGCTCATCTACGGATTAACCCCCGCTACATACGACACCAAAGGTTCACCCGGGGGTCTCATCCGCATAGATGCTTTGTTCCACTCAAATGGGTACACCTCAGCGTTTACAAACTCTCCTCTCGTATTCGGTGCTTTTCCCTCTTTGCACGCAGGGGACGCAACACTCGAAGCGTTATTCATCTCTCATTTCTTCCCTCAAACGACAAAATGGGTATGGGGATACGCAGCGGTGTTGTATTGGGCTACGATGTATCTGACGCATCATTATTTGATTGATGTCGTTGGAGGAGGATGTCTCGCTATGGCATTTTTCTACTTTTTCTTACCGGAAGAGTTTAAGAATCCTCTCACGGCGACAGCGCCTCCTGGGACCCAGATTGGTGTGGGTGCGATGGGAGGTGTGGTTGGTGCCGTTGTGGGTGATGGAAGTGGAGGGAGATTGCCTGCGTATAGGATGGGCACTCAGAGATCAAAGTATGAGATTTATGATCTGGAAGCTCCCGCGACGAATGCTGGTGCTCCATTGAATGGTGGAAGGAATTCTAGGAGAGCAGGGAGGGATAGGAACGTCATGGCCGATGTAACGGCAGAGTTCGAGTTGGAGGAATCGGAAGACGACGAAGAAGATATTGGGATTGCGTATAGGTCTACGCCTGGCATCAATGGCACTGGTGCTGGAGGTGGTAACGCTGGGAAAGCGGGCAAGTCATCTGCATCCAGGGAAGATAGTGGCAGTCGGAGTGGAGGAGAGGCGAGAGGTGTAGGGACGGGACATCGACATACTGCGTCTATTGCGAGGTTGATCAGAGGTGATGAGAGGGGACCTGAGGAGGGTTGGAGTCCGATTCATACGCCTGTGAGGGGTGAATTCCAGGCGTGATGCGTGAGGGTGGAAGTAGTAGAGAGTATTTCATGGGCATTGTTATTAGACATCTTTTTGGATACATAGTATGATTTTCTTAATTCTATTCTTCTTTTCGTTTATCTCTTGGGCTGTGTTTTGATCCATGATTCAAGACCTTATCGTGGAAGAAATGAGGAAAGAAATGATTTTCTTGGGGAGAGTGTCCTTCAGGTTAGTATTCCCGGTCATACTATGAGTACAACATTCGTGTATATTCACTGGCAGTGAATGTCTAATACATTGATAAAGAGAGCATTGAGAAATTATATATAAGTATGTACAGAGAATATGTGAGTATTTACAGTACTTTACAAAATCCTTTCAGCTACTAGCGCTGCTCAAATACTCATGCACCCGTCTCCGACTCTCCAATCTACTCAGCAACCGTACCCAGACTTCTAGCGTCGGCTACAGAACTCTCATACCGAGGCGGAGAGTCGATTATATCGACTCTCTTCTCGAGGTGTTCCACTCGTCCTTCCATTTCTTCAAGTTCCACAGCCAGATTGACAGAATGACACTCGCTACTCCCAGGCACAATGGCGCTGGTGGAAGTCGTGGCGCTGGAACTCGGATGGTCCGGATAGACATCCGTCAGGCCACGCTGCTGAAAAGACGGAGAAGATGGAGAAGGGGTTGCATGATCTGCTGAAGTTCCGCTGACATCTGCGGCCCAGTTTGGTACTCCTGTTCCTTCTGTAGAATATCGCTTATTTTCTGCTTCACCCACACTGTGAGAATGGGAAGCAGAACCACCTGCACCTGGGAGGCTTATAGCCCTGGGAGCACGTCTACTGATTTTCTTCGTCAGTTTAGAGCGTGTTCTCTTTACTCGAGTGCGTTTTGTTGATCCATCCAACTCCGAATCGCTATTGCCATTGGGACATTGGATTAGAATATATGGATCTGGGGCTGTCAAATATTCTATATCAGAAAAAGAAACAAAAACAATACAACCAAGAAAGGAGAAGAAAATCGATTGATTGAACGCAAAAAATCGATGCATGTCCAAGCTCATACGCCCACTCACCTAAATTCCTCCTTAAGGCCTCTTCATCACTCATATGATTACACTGCACCTTCTTCCTCACTGTCCAGATACAAAACGCCCATCCGATGATTTGCAGAAGCATCACCGAACCAAGGACGGAGCCTATGATGATGCATTCTTGAGTCCCGCGACCACTAGCATCAGTGACTTTTTTCGATGGCTTCTGAGTCGGGTGGAGGATGAAAGGAAGACGGAGGCCACGACGGTGATGATGACGGTGACGAGGGTGAGCGTAAGGAGGAAATGGAAGGGTAAGGTGAAGCCAAAGGTGGAGGTAGAGAGGAAAAGGAAAAAGAAAAGGAAGGTGAAGATGAAGGTAGAGGAGAAGAAGGTAGAGGAGAAGATAGAGCTGAGAATGAGGGTGCAAGTGGGTCTGGGTTTGGAGATGCCAGTGTTATCAAGCCATACGAAAGTTCTGGAGGATCAGGCTCAGGTCCATCGACATCCCGCATAGATATCAATAACTCTGACGAATCAGAGCCAAGATAGTCATTGCCTGATACGTCTGAGTAGATGGGCATTGACGTCGCCATTGGCAACATGGGCCCAGGCATACTAAACGTAGACATCGACATCATGATCTCCGTAAACCGGATATTCAGGAAGTCGGGGGAATGGAGGAGCTTTAGGGTATAGGGAACCAGACGATGGCAATGGCGATGGCGAGACGCCTAATTTGCGCGTACTATGCAAGATCTCAACCAACATATAAGAGCCTGCCTAACAGCAGAGCTTGGTAGAGTTGAAATTCTTGCATTGTTCGAAGCGCACTTGTGCAATTTGTACAACCATACAGCAAATCTGTAGGCTGCCATTAAGAGACAGATGAAGTCAAACAATTACTCGCGCCAGGGCAGTGAATGTTGTTAGGCTAACAGCAGCGGTAATATTTTTGGCTTGCTATGGTCTGGAGCCTCTGGAAGTCTAAGTCGACCAAGAAGGTTTGAACCGGAATATACTTGAGCGTGTCGGAAATCGTCACGGAAGACGGAAGAACAATCCAGTATATTTTTCCAGGTGTATTGAGAAAGTCATTGAAGACAGGAGCGCTTTGAAGTGATATGTGCCTGACCTCGAACTTCTCGGGTGATTTCGTACAGCATCACTGGTTGAAGCTTCCGGAAGTGTTGATGAGGCGGGGTCGCAGCTGCAGTACTAGTTGATCTTGGTCGAGCGCTTGAGCGGTGGCCGGTGACAGTGCTGTTAGTGGTGCGTCAGTACACTTGGACTGTAGAAGATGAGCTATCATGATGGATAAAGCTCAGCCTTTGAGGGAGTTGTTCTGTGAGCTGGAGCTGGAGCTTTGATCCATGAATTATAGACCGCTTTGAGGGGAGTTGTTCTGTGAGCTGGAGCTGGAGCTTTGATCCATGAATTATAGACCGCTTTGAGAGTGCTACAGTTAAGTAGTGCTCCAATACTGATCTGAACACGTCTGCGTCTACGTCCAAGTCACGGTTGATGCTATTCTGGATGGGAAAAGGATGAGCATAGAGTAGAAGTGCAAACTATGCCTGGCACTGTTTCGAAGTTGGCGGCCGCGGTGCCAGCAGTCAAGCGAGAAGAAAGGGGAACCAGGATGACACTTCATATTCTCATCACTCCGTCAATGCATGACGATATGGTATGGTTCCAAAGCGGCTTCGAGAACTGGATCCAGGATGGCGGAGCACTGGGGATGTCGTCAATGAGGTCATGCATGTACCAGAGTAAGTATGGTATACTGTATTACTGTTCGTACGATGTGCATCATTTTGACAATGACATCGTAAAAGCGTTGACGTACCGTATATTATGGCCCTTTCACGGGTTGAAGTTGTTCAGCTGAACGCATAAATAATTCTTGAAATAGCACTGTACTAGGAAGCCTATTAGGATTAGTGCCAGAACGTAGTCCTCCCGAACGGTGATGAACATCTTACTAGGCCAGCAGGTGTCCGAGGAGCCTGGAGTAGAGCGGCAGTAAAAGTACCGAACAGAGTGGGACTTTAGAAGAGTGCACCGTGCGCAGCTGGCCACATTTTCGAAACTGACTAGGTAAGTAATCAAGCAGGCGTAAAACGAGAAAAAAACGTCTTCAAATTTACGTGGACCTTCAGTCAGCATGTGGGCATCATCCGGAATGAGAAATCATCGAGGAAACCTGGTTCCTGGCAAGGCTGTGCAATGACGCCGAAGTTTAGCCTCGGCTGTCCGAAATCTTCGAGAGTCCACACACTCCAAACACGTTTCTGGCTTTCGACTCTTTCTTTCGTTCTTGCTAGTTGCATTTACCCTGTCACCACACCTCAAGCTTTGAGTAGAAATGGGAGCTCAGACAGTACCCGTTCGTGATTCAGAGTACTACATTTCTGAAGGAAATACGACTATCCGGGTCGAGGGTACTCTCTTCAAGGTGTGTACCGAGTTCAAAGCTCTCTTCATTTGTGGGTGCACGTCTCACCCCATCACAGGTCCACAGATACATCCTCGCAAGAGATGGGTCGGCGTTTGAGAATATGTTTTCTCTTGACGCTCATGTTCCATCATTCAGTGATAGCTCGAGAGAAGGTTGCAGCGACGAGAACCCGATAGTTCTTCACGGTGACACACCGGACGAGTTCCGTGCACTCTGCTGGTCCCTGTACGCTCTGTAGGTCCACCTCATACCCTACGCCTACTTTCCTTATTTCGTCACTAACTACGTTATGCACACTCTTAGTCCCGCCGAAGTCTTCCAAATGCCTTCCACCCAATCCGACGTCATTCGCCTCATTCACCTCGCCCGAATATCCCACAAATACACCTTCCGTAGTACCGAATCCTGGGCTCTCCACGTCCTCACGGTCTGTCAAACCTCCGCCGACCCCTCCTCTACCGACTCTATCTCCGCTTCCATTACCACCACTCCCATCCTAACTCAACTTACCGAAGTTGCTGTCCTATGCAACAACGAAGAACTCCACGAAGCCGTTGAACCCATCTGGGCAGATCTGTTATTCACAGGTCAAACAGATGATATCGTCGCGGCTATGACGGTTGCAGACAAATTAAATCTGAGGCCGCTTCTTGGTTTGGCGTATTATTTGATGATGTTGAAGGGGAAGGATGAGTGGAATTGGAATGGGCCACACAAGTTGACGAGGGATCAGAGGATTAAGTTGTTGTCGGGGTATTATAATATTAGTCGGGCGTGTGATGCGTTACCGTCTAACCCACCGACTCTGGTGCATCACCCGTCCTGCTATATGCCACCGGGTGTTGGGGTACAGGGTACAGCGGCGCATACGTCCCATGTGAGATGTGGAGAAGCATGGTCGTCGCTGTGGTCTGGGTTAACGCTGAGGATGTTGAACGATGGAGGGTCGGCCTTGAAAATCCAGAGCGTGGATCTGTTGAGGAAGCTGCATCTGATCAATCATTTGCTGGAGAGTTTGCTGAATGGGAATGAGGACAGTGCAATGTTTGGGTCGGCCAATATGAACAAGAATTGTCTGAGGAATGGGTTGAAGGCGTCGGAAGATAAGGTGAACGATGTGTTATATGGGTTGGCGGATTGTTTTGTGGAGTGAGGAGGGTGCACGATTGTGGTTGTCGTCTCTGGAACGACCAGAAAGGTGGGTGTCGAGTCACCCGAGTACTGGGTACCGGGTGCTCTCGTCATTTCCTACTTCCTGCTTAAAGCTTTGCATAAACGCTAAGGCTCTGCCTACGCACTGGACAGTCAGTCAAATACATGTGTACCTATACTTACACTCAACAGTTCCTTTCCTTTTCACTGCATTGGTGATCTGTAGCGGTGATCTAGCGGTCCGTTATAACAAGTTTTGAATATTTGTACAAAAGGTTTATCGCTCTCTCCTGTTCATCTACTCTTTCCTGCTCTTCCTATTGTTTTCATCCCTTTCCTGCTTTACTCGCATCGACATTGTATCATTACAAGTTTGTCATCCTCGTCGTCGTCCATCCTAAAAGATTACTTCTACACTCATTTGTCCTAGTTCTTAAGTATAGTTTTCGTCTACGCACCAAGTAATATATATTCTCACCCGTTGGTTGATGCTGGATACATTTTTTGGCGGGGTATTTGCGAGAATAGATCGCGGCAACGGTTGCTGTCCTAAATTCTTCACGTCTGCAACGCACAGTATCCCTTGACATCCGTGTGCCCCATGGCTGAGTTGGTTACAGCGTCCGACTGTTATATAAGCAATCGGAAGGTCGAGAGTTCGAGCCTCTCTGGGGCAGTTTATCATCCCTTCATTGTTCCCTTTTATTGCTTATCTTGTTAGCCACTGACTACAGCTTTTGCTCCCCTTCAAGGTCCTCGACCGTTCTTTTGCCACTATATACACTTTTTTTTTTGCCGCAGAGTGACATCGAACATCACAAAGTAACAATCAGAAACCACGCCATGGCCAGTCAACTAAGTAACTTGTCGATCATTGTCATCAACAAGTCTACTTTCTACGTCCTGGCCTAGGGAATCTCTTCTGGGTCTTAGATATAGCGCTCCATTCTCATTTCAATGCTCAGTACTCACCTTTGGAGAGTAATGTAAGGTATCCGAGGAAACCTTTCTTTTTTATTAATATAAGTGCGTCGCGATTTCTTCGAGATGCTTATTATGCCATTCTGTTCTAGCGTTACGGTAGTACACCGACTACTTCAGACAAGTGACCGTCCCAGAACAGCCCGTCTGCTGCATTCTCCCGGAAGGCTCTCACTCAGATCATTGACGAAGCGCGCGGCCGGGTAAGTAGTATGATGTGAGGCCTGCTCAAAAGCCTCAAATCCCAGCCAACGTGATGAAAGAGGATGACAGGATACCTAGGGTGCGTTGCTTCCAGTTCTTTTCCGCGTATGTCAGTAATTGATTGTGGTGTTAACATTATTTAGGTATCATTAGTACCCCAGAGGTATTCATCGCAATGGACGACTTGGATCTCGCGGAGGCCATGATTCATGACGACGTTGCACTGTAGGTTTTGCCTTCAGCACTCTTCCCATCGGTTTATATGTTGAAGTGTACGGTACAGCACCCTTCAATGTATCCTATCCGCTTTTTGGACCAATGCACATCGGTTTTCTGGACGGGACGCCGCTAGGGCTCTCAACCGTCCCGTACATGTACGCATTACGGGTACCGTAAATACGGACCGTTCCCGTACCATCGCCAAGGTCGGGGTCAGTTGAGACGGTACGGGTACGCTACGGTTATACCCGTATTAGACCGTACCGTATACGGCCGGCACGGTCGTAATACGGTTACTAAGCCGATGCGTCGCCTTCCTTCTTGACCACCACTACCATATCCACACTCCGACGTTTACTAGGACCTAGGTAACACCGTAACACTGCCCGGTCGCTACAAATTGTATTCGCAAAGCTTGTGCAATACACTTTCTTTCTACTTAAGCTAGCCACTTCGTATTTTCGGGATTGAACAATGAAAATTCTCTGTGCCCCACATTGTGCTGACGATCGCAGTCTTGGAACCAAGGGTTGTGCAAGGGTCAGGGCATCGTGTATTGCTTAACACCTCCATTATGCTCCTTTCGTCAATAAAAACAGGCACTCGGACCAGGAAAATTCAAGGTGAAAATTTTAGTCTCTATTTGTTCTCCACATACATGTGCGCGTTGCCCTGTAGCCTCAGACATATCGTTTTGGATCTACCGGAGCCTTCAAAAGGCTGGCGTAGAAATAAAGGTCCGTCATAAACACTCCTCTCTTTCTCATCTCAGCCTCAGAATGGCAGACCACCATGAGGTCGTATTCTAAGGCTGGCCCGCCTCATCGGCGTGGTTGGAGACGCGTTGTTTTTCAGATTGATTTGGTTCATCGCAATTATCATCCGCATTAGACTCGTAACCAGCCGTCCTGTGGAAAGTTTGATGACAGTCGATCAAAGCTCCAGCTTCGCCGACGGACTGATCGACTGTCATCAGTACTCTTGCGAAAGACTGGTAACGAGTCTACATCCGCATGAACAATTTCTCCATAATTTCTGCGATAGGTGACAACCATCTCTGCAGGGGCCCGGCGGTATGTGGCGGCCGTCTCTGCTTGCTCAAGCCTCAGAGACCTTGTAGAGTATAAAACGGTCTACCAAAATGCTTCTATTTCCAGCACACCGACATCGTCTCTCCTAGCTCAAGCTTTCATCAACTAACAATGCCTTCTGACAGACCTCATCCATTTGCACCTCACCCCAAGCCATCCAATTCCCTCGGTGTTCTTCGCGTTCTTTCACCTCGCGCAGGTGTTCGCGTTTCCCCGATTTGCCTCGGTGGAGGAAATATCGGTGATAGGTGGCCAGGCAGCTCTATGACGAAGGAGAAGAGCTTTGAATACCTCGATGCCTTCTTTGAAAGAGGTGGCAATTTCATTGACACCGCGAACAACTAGTAATTTTTTCTCCTCGCCGTCATGTTTTTTCACTGATGGATACTGCCGTTGTCGTGCAGCCAGGAAGAAGCTTCTGAAGAGTATATCGGCGAATGGATGGAGTCTCGAGGGATTTGAGACCAGATCGTTTTAGCAACAAAGGTTGGTTGTGATTTTTTCCCCCCCTTTTCCTGAGACAGAAGCCTGACCAGAAGCAAATGAAAACCTACACAGTATGCGAGCTGCTACAAGGTCATGAATCCCAATGTCAAGCAAACAGCCAATTATACTGGAGGCAATGTCAAGTCTCTACATATGAGTGTCAGGGACAGCTTGAAGAAGCTGCGAACGGATTACATCGACCTTCTCTACATCCACTGGTGGGACTTTGATGTGACCATTGAAGAAGTCATGGATGGCCTTCACAATTTGGTCGCTGCCGGGAAGGTCTTGTACTTGGTAGGTGTTGCTTCGAAACAGTTTACGAAACGTTGACCAACCTTTTTCTGCAGGGAATCTCCGATTCTCCAGCATGGGTCGTGTCTCAGGCCAACCAATATGCAAAGATGGCAGGAAAGACTCCTTTCGTCGTCTACCAAGGCAAATGGGGTCTGACTGATCGTTCTTTTGAACGAGATATCATTCCAATGGCCCGTGCTAATGGTACCTTTTCCGTGTCATTCTCTGCCCTCAACAATCAATCCTTACCTAGAACACTTGCAGGTCTTGCCCTCGCACCGTGGAACGTACTTGGTGCTGGTCGAATTCGCACAGACGAAGAAGAGGAACGCCGAGAAAAGACGGGGGAGAAAGGTCGCCAGTTTTTTGGACCAGAGTGGAAGCGTACACCTGAGGAAGTCAAGATCTCGCGTGCACTTGAGAAAGTAGCCAAGGAAATTGGGGCGAAGAATATTACTGCTGGTACGTATCCTTGTCCTTGGTCGTTGTTCCAACTCAGCATCGTTTGCCTTTCGATCTAATGACTCCTTCTTTCTTCCATTGCCAGTCGCAATCGCGTACGTCATGCAAAAGACACCCTATGTTTTCCCTATCATCGGAGGTCACAGGATTGAGCAGCTTGACCAAAATCTTGAAGCTCTTGAAATTACTCTAACTCCTGAAAAAATCAAGTTCTTGGAGAGTGAAACCCCGCCATTTGATATAGGTTTCCCTATGGGACTATACGTGAGTGTTTTTGACTGGCCTACTTTATTCAAGTTGCTCAACGTGCCTCAGGACCCTGATGGCAACAATTTCATGGTGAACGTTGGTGCTTATTACCAGAGAGTGCCCGATGCTCAACCACTCGGACCAGCTGCGAAGTAAGGTGAAGACAGAATGCGCAAGCATCCCATAGAATCACATTGTGTTTATTTCCATTCTCTAACACGACAAATCAAAGTTGACTTTCCGATATCTTCTTGATATCTTCTCGTGGCCTGTCCGTCCAACTGTTAAGAGTTCTTTATCCCAGCCAGCGTTATTACCCTTGAAAGCACTCTTTGAAAGCGCCTCTCGCCATTTCTTCCTCGTGATCAGGCTATCGTCAGTCAGAATCTTTTCGATGACGGGCATTTGGCCAGCCTGCACCATTCATGGCCGAGTGGTGTTTGCTTGGGCCGGAGGATGAAGGGAAAAGGTCAACCTCATTCTGCCCGAAAGTATGCCGGAGTCGAATCGAAGAATTGCAAGTTGGGGTCGAATTGTCGTCGTCATCGCACCATGACTCAGACGAGTCTCAAACTTGGCCTCAAAAAGTTGATATTATAGTGTCCTAGCAAATAGATGACAAGAAAATCCCAAGACCTAGGCCTGAGAACTGGGCAAAACAATGCTCCCTCTGCGGCAGGCCCTTAAAATCTCCAGTTCCTCCTTCGTCATCTTCCATGCCGTATTACCGCACCCCTCTTCGTACTGCTCCTCAACATCAAACTGAGAACTGGGCAAAACAACGCTCCCTCTGCAATAGGCCCTTATAATCTCCAGCTCTTCCTTCACCTTCTTCCATGTTGCATCACTGTGCTCCTCTACGTACCGTTCCTTGACATCAAATTGGCAATCCAATGGTAGGATTCGGCCCATAATCAAGGAAACCACTCTACTCCAGGCAGGGTCAAGGCTCGAGTAGCCGAGATCGAGATGGTCGAGATGCTTGAAGCTGTTCAGTGTGTCTAGCACCAAATCGGACGAGCCGCTCCCAGCAATGGGGTAGGTTGGGATTATCTGGATTTTGAGGATTCGGAGTTGGACAGCGTGCTCTGCCAGGTTGTGTAAGCCTTTTAGGCTGGGTAAACTGCCAGGAGACTCGTAAGGAAGAGCTTTGAAAACTTTTAGAGAGGGAAGACAGCATCCCAAGAAAGTTAAATCGTCGTCTGTGATGGAGAATCTGATTAGGTCCGTCAGGTCGATTGAAAGAATGCTCCTGCACTGTAAAATTGGACGGATGGTATTGAAGCCAAGGGGTTCGCGCATGGGGCCAAAGGCAAGATCTTGGAGCTTCGGAAATGTCCCTAACAATCCAAACAGCCTCAGACAGCCTCTGGCATTCCATGGCTGAACCGAAAACCCAATCAAATTCACGGCTGTCCATTTTGAATATGGTCAGTTCCGGCATCGGATGACCTTCCAGTAGGTTGATAAGTGCTTGGGCATCACTGTCCGATGCTTCCAGGCGTCGGAGAGATTGAACAGATACAGATTTAGAGGAAGATCGGGAGGTCCGCACGCTAGAGCACGGTATCGACTCCAAGTTTGGACAGTACTGTGCGGCTTCCCTGAGAATGACAGAGAAGTCCCAGACATCTTCTGGGCAGCACAGGACCTCGAGCTTCACTAGGCCGGGAAAAAGGCTGAAGGAGGCGGCTATGGCCTCGACATATACTTGTGGGGTCTCGACTTCATCCCAAAGCTTGGGTGAGAGTGAGGTTAAATGGTGGAAACATCTACCTGCTTCTTTCAAAATGGACTGAGTGAAAAGGGATACTAAACTGTAGGCATCGTCCCACTGGATATCGAGTATAAGTGAATCAACCTGCTGGTGGAAGAATTCGACAAGTATCTCCTCGCATCCTGGATATTCATCATCCACTATCACTTTCAACTGACGGAGATTCGGAAAGAGAATGAATGACGAGTCTGGCCGGATGTACAACATCGTATTCAAGAGGAAGATAATTCCCGAAACCGAGAACGAGTTCGCGCACTCGTTCACTGTAGATCCTGACTCGCCCCCAAGCGGCTGAGTCGGGCGGGTTCTCAAAGACCTAAAAAAAGAAGGCAGTCAAAACTCTAGGTTGTACACTTGATAGGAAGTCAGAACTACCAAAAAGAAACGTACCAGCATTTTATCTTTGTAATTCCTAGGGTTCCTCCTCTTTATAGTCCCCAAAACCATCGCGATGGGCTCTATGCTGTCGAGACTTTCCCATAACAAGTCCAGGGCGTCATTCTGCCAATCAGAGCAGGCCAAGGCGCAGGAGCGGAGATCACTGCGTCGCTGCTTTGCCGAGGTATCAGAAGATAGTTGAAAAAAGATTTGTCGACGTAATTCTGGAAGAAACAGCACATCGTGCGCAGAGTTGGCCATCGAGAAATAGAGAGTCAAGTAATATATCGCAGCAAGACGGGAGATGTAGACGCGCGACGTCGAAAAAGGAAATTCTCGCGGTACTCTTCGAACGGGGCTCTTCTGGTCAGACTCTGGGGAGTTCCTATGGTAAATGATGTGGTGCTGCCAGTGAAGTTTCTGCTAGACATGACCTTACTTACACGCTACACACAGTCCTAGTCAACCATGATGAAGTTGTACTCAATGAGTTGTAAGACATTTCCGGTCGAAGAAAAGGTGCGTCATTGGAAGTAATGAGAAAATAATTGGATTGCAAAGATAGCAAAGTCTAACTAAGTAGATACAAGCTAGTGATACAAGAAGCAGTAAAGCACATTATCATAGCCAAAGTACAAACACAGAGTAAAAAACCCAATGAATCGTCATAAAGAATGCCCAAAGTCCGTTAGTGTGAGCAGACCGATACTTTTCGCAGTCAAACGTTTAAGCACAGAAAGCAGAGGTGACTGCAGGGATAACGGAGGTGACTGCGGGGATAACAGTGGTACCTGCTGGAATAACAGAGGTGACGGCGGGAATAACGGAGGTAGTGCCTCCAACCACAGAGGTAGCTGCTGGGATGATAGAGGTGACCTCTGGCGCTACGGAAGTGACAGCAGGAATGATGGAGGTGGCTGCTTGGATGACAGAGGTGACTTCTGGAATAACAGACGTGACCCCTGGGATAATGGAGGTGGACTCTGGAATAACAGACGTGACTCCGAGAATAACAGACGTGACAGCTGGAACAACAGTGGTACCACCGGGAACGTCAATGGTAGATGCGGGAACGACGGTGGTAATTCCTGGGATGATGCTGGTGACTGTAAGAGTTAGGGTTGCGCCTGATAGTGGGTCAATGCTGGACACTACAGTAACGCTAGTGCCTGGCACACCAACGCTGGTGAAAGCAGGAATAATGCTAGAAGCATCTGCAATAGTATTGGTGACTGCAGGAATAATGGAGGTGGTTGCTGGTATGATAGAGGTGACAGCCGCAATAATAGAAGTAATGGCTGGCATCACAGACGTGACGGCTGGGATAATGGAAGTAGCTGCGGCAATCACAGAAGTGATAGCTGGAATAACTGAGGTGACCGCAGGGATAGTGGAAGTGACTGCTCCAATGACGGAGGTAGTTCCATCGATCACAGAGGTAACTGCTGGGATAACCGTAGTGCCTCCGACAAGGGAGGTGGTGATTGCTGGAATAACAGTGGTGACAGCGGGAATAACAGTGGTAGAAACTATGCAGCTGGCATTGTTAGCGACTCCAGTCGTGGTGGTAATTCCAGTTGCAGTCGTAGCGTTGGAGTTGACCGTAGTCGTAGTGATCGGAATGGTGGTCGTAACAGTGGTAATTTGACCGCCAGGAAGAGTGACCGCGGTCGTGCCAATCCTTGCAGTGATAGTAACTGTGGTTGGCGCCTGAGGGTTGACAGTCTGGACTGGCAGGGGTGCAACACCAGCAGGTTGTACGACGACGACGACAGTAGCCACAGGACCAGCAGCAACAGGTTGAGCGGCGGGCTGAGCGGCAGCAGGAATGGCAATCGGTTGGGTAGCTCCCGACTGAGCAGCAGGTGCCCCAGCAGGGATCGTCGTATTTTGCCAGTTGAATCTTTGGTTGGTGTTGTACGAGATGCAAGACCAAAGTTGGATCTGAATAAAATATCAGTCAGAGACACACACAATTTGACGAAAAGGCACATACGGGGTTGCCAGGAGTTAGATTGGCATCGGCATTGTCCAAGCATCTACCATGTCCAGTCCAAGCAATGTGATTGTCCTGTATGATTTTCGTCAGAACACTTCGAAATACGCGGCGTTATGAACAATTACCTGGTACTGGAAAAGCTGGTTGGTATTTCCCTGGAAGCAGGTATAAATCTGCAGCTTTTGACCGTTCGCGTCATTGCCATTGGTGACATCGAGACACTTGTTGCCATAAATCCTGATGTTTCCGTCGTTGGTGAGCGTCCATTGTGCGTCAGGTCCAGTACAGTTGTTGCTGATGACAACACCAGCATTGTCGCCGTTGTTGACAGCTCTGATACAGTTACCTAAATGACGACGATTAGATTAACTTCTCAGGCGAAAAAAAAATCGAGTAGAAACTTACCAGGTGTGTTACCCAAACTGATTGTACCATTGAAGCTAAAGAACAGACAGACGTCAGTCATGCTGCAGTACGTCGAGTAAAAGCGTTCACTTACACAGTGGTTTGAGCGCGGGCTGCCAGGGCAAACGCTGTAAGGGTGACGGTGAAGCTCTTCATCTCGTAAGACCAGAATGCTTATGCTGATGTTGTAGTAGCTGAAGCTGACTTTCACCCTGCAAAACCCCCTAGCTTATATAGGCGAATCAGAGGCTCCTGTATAAGAGAGACCGGACTGCCTCACATCCCCGTCTCGCTCGTTGGTAACTAATGGGGGCTAGACCCTTCGTCGGTCTCATTGGTCCAATTGACGAGATTGCCCCTGTATCTGTCCTCGCAGCTAAGCTTGAAGTCGCAGTATTGCTCAAAAGGACTTGATGAGCGGTCAGCTGTCAACGAGCAGCTCAATCCTGGATGCCTCGTTGACCATGACCCGAGAAATCCTGGAATCAACTTAGGTTCTATATCTCTCTCTCAAAAAGTCTCTGCGACATACCTTCCTAGGAGCGAGACAAGGACGTCGGGAGCCTCCATACGTCGAAATAGGGTTGTCCGATGTCTTCCGAAGTCGGAGACACGCCCTTTTTGCCATGAATGACAGCCAGCATATGAGAAATCTGACCTGAGGCCTTAATTTCGTCTGTCGAGCTTCGTGCACCACAAGGGAGTTTTCAGAGGACCTGCTTGACTAGGCTGATTGATGAGCCAGTAGGACCGTCGGAGCAAGGATTTCTTGACCAGTGATCATTGTGAATCAGGAAACAACTATAAGATGATATTGGTAAGGAAAAAGAGCAATTCAACGGTTAAACACACCATCGCCGACCAGAGCCGCTCCTGCATCATTGTCCGGACATAGCTCAGCACTGACGACTTGTAATCGTTCGGAATCGACGTTGAACAATGTCCTAGACCGAAACTCCAGATATCCGTGCATTCATGGTCCTGTACTTTCTTGAGAAGAGAGAGAAGAGATCTAGTAGAAGTAAAAATATTCCCACACTGAAAAACTTGCCAAAACCCGCAGATAGGTAACTGAGAGAAACGATCAATGTACATGGGCCATGTAAAACAAATGTCACCAGTATGAAGCCCGTTTATTCCTGCGGATGACGAGCCTGTACATATGCACAGAGACTGGACCATTCCACTGTCAGCTAAATAGAGAAATAATACTAGTACTGCGTCGGGCGAGCGTCGGGAACCCATAGCTAACTATGGCTAGGTTTGAGAAGGTAGAGTAACAAATACGCTCTGTGTCCACCAATAAAAGTCCAAATTATCCAACACCTTCTGCCACGCCGCATCACTACGCACGTTTGCTTCGTGCGTGGCATCATTCCCGTCATCCAAATATTCGGACCTGTTATCCCAGCTAAACTGACAGTCGAACGGTAGGACATGGCTCAAAATCACCGAGACCGCTCTACTCCAGCTGGGATCGAGACAGGAAAAGCAGAATTCGAGATGCTCGAGACAGTTGAAGCTGCTCAGTGTGTCCACCTCCAACTCAGTCGAACCGGTGCGATAAATGGGTATAATTTCGATCTCCAAATGTCGTAGATTGACAGCGTGCTCTGCAAGGTTGATGATTCCTTGCAGAGTAGGTAGAAGTAGCTCTTCATGGTTTTGGTTCAAACCGGCACTCTCTAAAGGACACCATCGTAGATCTTCTAGTTGTGGCAAGCAGCGTCCGAGAAAGGAGAGGTCGTCATCGATCATGGACATGTTGATGTGCTTCATGTCAATGGAACGAATAGCGCTGCATTGCAGAAGTGGCCGGATGATATGGAAGGGAAGGCGCTGCTCTACTGTTGGACGAAACGTGAGCTTTTCGAGTTCTGTTAGCGAACCAATTATCCGAAAAAGCTGCTGGCATTCTGCAAATGTAGCAGATGGTGTCTCGAGATAGTCGGCATAGACTTCCAGATTGCGAAGTTTTAGCATTGGATGGTTTTCGAGCAATGAAACAACTCCTCCAACGGCGCTTTCGGGGACACTGAATTTCTTGAGAAACGAAAAGGGAATTATCCCAGTGGAAGGCCGAAAACCACGCATGGCGTAGATATTCAAAGTTTCTAGGTTTGTGCAGGACCGGGCGATTTCCCTCACCATAAGAGAGGCGTCACAGGAGGCGAGATGGGGAATTGCCAATCCCTTCAGATCAGCAAGACGGCTGCACAATGTACCAATCTCTTCCACTAATTTCTGGTCAATGGTAGTGTTGACGAAGTCAAGTCTGAGAGAGGTGAGGTGTGGCGTATGGTCTCTGATGGCCTCGAGGATACGGATTGGTAGAATGTGGGGCGACTCGGGATCATTGAAGTCCAGATCGACGCGAAACGACTTGACTTGCTGATGCATAAACTGTATAAAGAATTCGACAGCCCGAGCCGGAGAAGACTCTGCTTCAATGTCTACGCGCATTCCACGGAGCTTGGGAAAGAAACCGCGGCCCACTGATGAAGGCTGCGTGTCCGACAACGCCTCCACTATGCAGGAATGTTTCTTCTGTGTATAGTTGATATTCAAGACTCGCACTCGGTGAGAGTACATGGTATGAAAGCGTTCCCAATTAGGTGTATCTTCAAACACCTGGCAGAAAGAGAAGGTAGTTACGGCTTCACCATCTTAAAGAACAGCAATTCGGAACCGGGAACGTACTAGCATTTTATCATCGGGATTGCTAGTATCTCTCCTCTTTATATGTCCAAAAGCCCGTGCAATAGTCTCTATATCACCAACAGACTTCCACAATATATCAAGAGCATCGTCTCGCCAATTGCGACAAGCGAGGGCGCAGGCGAGGAGAGACTTCCGTTTTTTACCCCAGCTCTTTGAGGTCAAGTGAGAAAGTATCTCCCGACGCAATTCCGGTATATTCAGAGTTTGATTCGTGTAGACAGTGCCCATGAAACGGAAACTGGAAGTGGTAGTGTCTGCAGAAGGAGGCCCGGGCCAGGACCATCAGGAATTGAAGCGCGTCGAAGGTTGGAATGAAGCTCGGAACCACTAATCTCCACTAAGTAGTGCGTGTCTCACTTCATTATAATTATTAACTGTCACGAACACTCCATAGCTCGAAATATATACTAGTCCTAGTAACTATTTATTCGATGTTTCTAGAGACAGACACTGAGCAAAAGACTGGAATGGCTCAAAAGGCAAAAAAAGTTCCAGCATCGTATATCACTGGCTCTGCGCCCTTTTTTGGGGATGGCCGACAGCTCTAGTCAGTAACGTGTATCTATTGCCAAAGAATTAGAGGTCTATGGCGTATCATACATCGTTGGTATGTACAAGTTGATCAGGTAACAGCAGGCAGATTATGGGTGCAGTAGTACTAGAACGTAGTCCGCGAAAGTACAGAAAAGGTTGACAGATTGGACATACTTTTGGGGCATATATATACAAGATACTGCTTTCATGAGCAGGACGCATTTGAAGACTAGATAGCAGCGAATGGTAGTAGAAGATTAGACTGAAGAAAGGACGGACTGAGTAGGGAAACATACTTTTCATGCAACGTGCTGACGTAGACTAGCGTAGAGATGCTGGTAACGACAGCGAGTAAATCCAAGAGAATGTACGATAACGAGGTACCGAAGAGACAGCGAGACAACGATATGATACAGTATAAACAACATTTTGGTTGGATAAAGTCGAAAAGAAGCATGACGCTATATGAAAAGGATTATCAGGAATAGTCAGGATGTAAATGAACATTTAGAGCTCACTTCAGGCAGACATAGTTTCGTGAGATCTTCATTGATTGTCGGGAGCGGGGAAAATGAATTGAGCAGCACGACTCTCCCTAACCTTCATTGGGAGCGCGACGAAGAAGTCCTGATAATTAAAACGACATCAGTCCAGTCCACAAGAAAGTCATCGTGGGACTCACGAAAACCATGACGTACCAGGGCTGAGGTTCAGGAATATCATGATTCTGCTCATCCTTTCTCGCAAGCAGGGCAATCTGAGGATATTTAGCACTAGCTAACGTGGATGTGGATGGTGGACGCACTGCCTCGACAAATTTATCGATATCCTCTTGAGAAATTTGGTGAGGCTACGGAATGAAGACGTCAGTCTATAACGCGATAGAAGGTGATGCCATACACACTTTGCTATTGACATGAGATGTGTAGCGAGTCCGTTTGTAGGGATGACACTTGTGGAGGGGACGGTGCATTTCGGGAGGAGTACGAAGCATAAGGTCTCTGGAAGTTGACGGTCTTGACCGCTTTACAACAGGTCTTGTGCGAAGCAGTCGTCCCACGGCAAAAAGGTAGGTAGAGTCTTTAGATGATTGAGTCAAGGAAGGGCGAGAGTTGGAGGACATGACGGAAGGATGAAGTAGAGAGATGAGGGAGGAAGGGATTGGACGGGTAGAGAGAGAGAATGAAAGTGTGAGATTGGCTTGAGTAAATATGAACAGACAGAACACACCTAAATCTACTTCTCCCTGTTAATCTCTTCGACACTCCCGAATCCTTTCGTACTGCTGCTCAATGACAACCTCTCTCTAATCTTCTCATGCTCATTACGAGTGCCCCAGAATGAACCGACGCATAGATGAAATAAGGCCCGATGTCCCCCCAAAACAAAGCAAAGCTGGGAAGTGCATCTCCCATGCAACGCTAGCATAGGATACACCAGTGCCTCCCCGAACTCCTCGAACGGTTCGAAAAGGACTGGCCCTAGGATACACGGACAGACCGGTGAACGATGACCTGGTGCTTCCGTCCTAACCTGGAAGGTGTTACAGGTCCTGCCGTACAAGAAGTCGCAACCGACCAGGACATTGCCAGGATCGTCAAACTGCAAGTTGACGTCTCCAGATCACAGGAATCCTTCTACAGCCCATCGGACGAATAGATCCTCCTTCATCAAACTGCCTTCAAAACACCAAATCCCCGTTTATGCCCTCTATCGTTGCCCAACTCGCCTCTTTTCCCGAGTACTTCGCCCCCCCAATCACGTCGGTCACAACATCACGTGGTGTGACGTGTGACGTCTCAAAATGACTCGAAGATTGACGCATGCGCAGATTCGACCTCATCTTCGACGATGATGGTAAAAAATTCACTGCAGAGTGTTTGAAAGGCCTCCGAATCTAGCGTGGTGTGCTTCAAGACCAGCATTGCAAGCTCAAGCTCAAGAACGAAGACAAGAGCAAGCTAGAAGCCCATATCCAAAACAGGACCAGGCTGTAGGACGAAGAACCAGCCTACGATGCAAACCCGACCCCTACACGATCCCTTGTGTGAAACGGCATATTGAGAGCATCAGCGACATTGTGCTCCGTCAAGACACCTAGAGGACCTTTATGGTCAGAGTCGGCCATTAAGAGTTTGACTGCGACATACCTGTTCAAACGCCGACTTGTCACCAAAGACCATACGAAAATCGAGTAATTTGATCCGTCTAAGCGACTACCGCCAACAAGGGTGCATGTGCCATGCGGGAGAACAACCACGGCTTTGCCATTAGTGCCGAGCTAAACCAAAGATTGCTGGGCGTAAAACACTGGCTAGATGTACAGCACGGAACTAGTTGGAAAAATGTTGGGATTGTGTTGCCGTGACAAGCTACTAGCTAGATGTCTCTGGCACTCTGGCGTGTCACGGCGATGAAAAGAATGGGTCGTCGAGGGAGGCGTACTGCTTGAAGCACGAACGAGGTGGTATGGATGGCCTCTCCAGGAGACTACGGAACCGGCTGGATTTGGCTGGACGATTCATGGTTCTCGAGAACTGGATAATGATTTGGACGGAGGATTCATGGTTCTCCACTGGGGCAGTTTGCTGGATTTTGACTTCCTAGGCTGAAACTATGGGAACAGTGCACCGCCATAGGCAATTTTCGTGTTGATTTGGAGGTGTATGGTGAGAAGAAGAGAGACGGTGACTGACGTCGGTGGTGGTTGGAAAGAAAGCGCAGAGCTTGCTTGGCAAACGCTTGCAAATTGGAATCTAGCTAAATTTGCAAAACAAATCCTTTTTTGGTCTCCCTTCATCCTTCTGCGAGTCCTCAAGTCTCTGAAATCTGCCTTCAAGGCCTGAGTTTACTCCCATTTCACCGAAATGCGCAGGAATGAAATCCTGTAGTGACTTTGAGCAAACTGGGCTGTTCTTCTCTCCGGGTTCCTACTTACTGTATCATCTCAAGAATTGCGGCTTCAAGTAGTATGGATCAGCGTATAAAACTCTATCCCAGCGGAGCTTGTCGTTATGTCGAAGGCCTAATCGATATGTCCTGGTTGGGTCAGCCAGAATCACGATAGGTCTACCTTCCGTCAGTAGGTGCGTTATTCTACAGGTTCATTTGGTCTGATTTCAATGCAAGTACTTTGCTTTCAGCTCGACCACACTTAGCCGCCGATGCTAGTGAGGCTTGCACCCAACACAAAGACGAACTTTACTTCAAGTTCGTCAAAGTTTTCGATATGTGGGACCCTTGGTTGAGCTCAGTCCAAGTTCAGTCAGCGCCGCTTTCATGGTATCGACGAGACCCTCAGCTGCCCCAACTACGAGTGCACGAAGGTCTACAGTGAGTATTCCTCAAAGCCTTATGGTAACAGAATATGCGTGAGTTGTTCAGCTCCAGAATGTCCAGAGCGTGTCTTCCTCGTAGTAACCGATTCGATGGTGCGTCCCTCTTTAGCTCTTTCCCTGTTGCTTGAGCAATGACCAACGTCTCCCAGTAGATTGGCATATTTGAAGCGTAGTTCTCATCATGTATCATCACAATCCCGAAAACATTCTTCTCCTGACCTTCCGAAAAGAAGACGCGTACTACTAGTACCGTGCTGGACAGTCATAAAAATGAATCAGTGTCTCATTTCCTTGCACAATTGACTAGTCGGAGGCCTAGGGAGACTAATGTAGGCTTCAGATAGCTGTGCCTCGCAACCAAATATTATTACGGCCGGAGAAGTTACAACTCTTCTCGCAGGATGAGCGTTGCAGTGTTGAACAGGGATTTGCTAATATTCTCTTCACCGGCGCACATCCCGAATAAAGAAAGGAAGTCAAAGAGGATATGGAAGTTGCGGCAATAGAAACAACTGGGAGACTTCTGGAAAATACAGCATGAACAACAAGTAAAGTACAAGTACGGCCAATCCAGGAAAAAGTCCATTAGCAGACTACATACTAATGTACAACAGTCCCGTAACGTCGAGAAGAAAAAGTACAGCGTAAAAAATCGTAAATGCGAGCAACAGAAACATGTCATCGGAAACCGGCCACGGTGGTTTGGACGAGAAGAAGGCCAGCCTCGAGTACTTTAAAGGGGAATAGTCACATTGGTGCCCGCTCAAACAGTTGTAGAGGAGGCGGTTGTGGTTGGCGCCGTGGTAGTGGGAGCAGTGGTGGTTGTTCCCGAAGTCGTAGAGACAATGGTGGTTCCCGTAGTGGTGGTTGTGCCTGAAGTCGTAGGGGCAGTAGTCGTTCCTGTAGTGGTGGTCGTTCCAGTGGTGGTGGTGCCAGTTCCGGTGGTCGTTCCAGTAGTGGTCGTGCCGGTACCCGTAGTGGTGGTCGTTCCGGTAGTGGTCGTAGCGTTACCGGTGGTGGTGGTGATTCCAGTGGTAGTCGTAGCGTTACCGGTGGTAGTGGTGATTCCAGTGGTAGTCGTAGCATTGCCAGTAGTGGTGGTAATTCCAGACGTAGTCGTGGAATTGCGGTTAATCGTCGTAGTGGTAATCGGAATCGTAGTGGTAACAGTGGTGACTGAACCGCCGGGGAGGGTTACTGTGGTTGTGCCAACCCTAGCAGTGACAGTGACCGTTGTGGGAGCCTGAGGGTTGACGGTTTGGACAGCCACGGGTGCAGCACCAGCAGGCTGCAAGACGACGACGACAGTGGCTACAGGCCCGGCAGCAGCAGCAGGCCTAGGCTGGGCAGCAGGAACGGCCGCAGGCTGAGCACCTCCTTGAGCAGCGGGAGTGGTTTGCCAGTTGAATCTCTGGTTAGTGTTGTACGAGATGCAAGACCAAAGTTGGATCTAGAGAAAAGGGAAAAAGTCAGCCTGACGTACACATACAACCGAACGAAAAGAACACATACGGGGTTGCCAGGCGTAAGGTTACCGTTGGCATTGTCCAAGCATCTGCCATGTCCAGACCAAGCGATGTGATTGTCCTGTCGGTCCCATTAGAATACGTCGAGATATGCGGAATTAGCAGTAATTACCTGATACTGGAAAAGCTGGTTGGTGTTTCCTTGGAAGCAGGTGTAGATTTGCAATCGCTGGCCGTTCACATCATTGCCGTTGGTCACATCAAGACACTTGTTTCCGAAAATCCTGACGTTGCCATTGTTGAACGTCCATTGTGCGTCAGCTCCGGTACAGACGTTGCTGAGGACGACAGCAGCGTTGTCGGCGTTTTTGACAGCCCTGAGACAGTTACCTATATCGAGCAATTAAAACAAAGTTGCACATGCAAACAAAATGCTGAGAGCTCACCCGCAGAATTACCCAAAGTGATTGTACCACTGTAGCTGGAGTAGATGATAGTCAGCTATACTGCGTGTTGTTGACTGACAGCACCGACTTACTTGACAGTTTGGGAACGGGTGACGAGGGCAAAGGCCGAGAGGATGACAGTGAAGCTCTTCATCTTGTAGACCAGGATGCTGATGCTGATTTTTCTCTGCAAAATCCCTCTATCTTTTATACGCGAAAATACGAGGAAGCTCCTAGCTTGAGGAGGTGCACTGCATCTCCGTTTTATCCGTTATTCGCGAACGGTAGACCCTTCGTCCTGTGCAGGCTTGGAAGTCACTAGGCTCCTGAATCAGTTTGGCGAGAATGGGCCTTCACGAATGGGAATGATGCAAAACGAATGTGTGATGCGGAAGTGTTGGGAATGAGTGCCAGACGAAGACGGTTCACGACTACGACCAAAATGATACCTGGTCTACGTCGAAACTTGACCTTTTTCTGCTCTTCTTCTCGGAAAAGAGAAGAAATACAGGTTACAACATGCGCAAAAAAGGAGCCTGGTAAATGATCATTAGATTTTCCGCCAAACATTTCTGTATGAGACGCACCCTTCCATGAAAGCAACTAAGACAAGATCTGTTGCGTTTAGCCATGGTTCACGGAGGCAAGTCTCAAAAATATTAGGGTATTAATAAGATGGAACGACCGAAGCTTGACGGATAAACTCACCATGACCAACTGCAAGCTCCAGGCCCTCTCATCGTACTGAACATTCCTGAGACAATAAGGGGCTTTTTCTCGAAGCCTTGATTTTCAGGGTTGCTGCGGTGCCTTAAAGTTCTTTGGGATGCTTGGGGAATACGATGTGATACAGACATGTCAGCCTTTGCGCCAACCGAATATTGCGACTGCAGATGAGCAAATGAGTGCCTTCAATCTTCAACGCAAGATGATTAATTACAAGCCAGACAATTCAGGGCAACTGACAACGCACCTTATTTAAGCTACCCGTTTGGATACCCAGTTCTAATGATTCACTACACGCGCCTGCTGGCATATTCGAGCTTTGCAAGTCGCAATTACATGTCCTGGGCTTCAGACCACGTAGTTAAGTGAATAGGAAGGTAGTGTTCTGTGCCATAGTATTAGGATAGACAGAAGAGTACCGCGAGAATTTCCTTTTTCGACGTCGGTTTGCAGTTGAACTTGACAGTCACTTACAATATCTTCACTGCACTTCAAAGCCGGGTTTCCGCTGTCCAGGCTGCTTCATTAAACTTGAACTCAACTTTGAACGCGTCTGAATCTCTTGTCTTGCTGCCACACTTCACTCTCTCTATTTCCGGATGACCAACTACGAGGTGCTGTTGCTTCCAGAATTGCGTCGCCAAAATTTTTTCCAACTATCTTCAGATATGTACCTTCAGCGACGGAGGAATCTCCACTCCTGCGCCCTGGTCTGCTCTGATTGGCAGAATGACGCCCTGGACTTGTTATGGGAAATTGTCGACAGCATAGAGCCCATCGCGATGGTTTTGGGGACTATAAAGAGGAGGAACCCTAGGAGTTACAAAGATAAAATGCTGGTACGTTTCTTTTTGGTAGTTCTGACTTCCTATCAAGTGTACAACCTAGAGTTTTGACTGCCTTCTTTTTTTAGGTCTTTGAGAACCCGCCCGACTTAGCCGCTTGGGGACGATTCAGGATCTACAGTAAACGAGTGCGCGAACTCGTTCTCGATTTCAGGAAAAATATCTTTCTCTCTTGAATACGATGGTTTGCATCCGGCCAGACTTGACATTCATTCTCTTCCCGAATCTCCGTTGCTTGAAAGTGATAGTGGAGGATGAATATCCAGGATGCGTGAAGATACTTGTCGAATTCTTCCACCCACAGGTTGATTCATTTATATTCAAGAACGACAGTTTAATACCCCTTTTTACTTCCATTCTGAAAGAAGCAGGCAGATGTTTGCGCCATTTAACCTCACTCTCACTCAACCTTTGGCGTGAAGCCGAGAACCCACAAGCATACGCTGATGCCATAGCCGCCTCCTTCAGCCCTTTTCCTGGCCTAGTGAAGCTCGAGGTCCTGTGCTGCCCAGAAGATGTCTGGGACTTCTCTGTCATTCTCAGGGAAGCCGCACAGTACTGTCCAAACTTGGAGTCGATACCGTGCTCTAGCGTGCGGACCTCCCGACCTTCCTCTAAATCTGTATCCTTTCAATCTCTCCGACGCCTGGTGGCATCCGACAGTGATGTCCGAGCACTGATCAATCTACTGGAAAGTCATCCAATGCCGGAACTGACCATATTCAAAATGGACAACCGTGAATTTGATTGGGTTTTCGGTTCAGCCATGGAATGCCAAAGGCTGTTTGGATTGTTAGGGACATTTCCGAAGCTCCAAGATCTTGCCTTTGGCGCCATAGACGAATCCCTTGGCTTCGATACCATCCGTCCAATTTTACAGTGCAGGAGCATTCTTTCAATCGACCTGACGGACCCAATCAGATTCTCCATCACAGACGACGATTTAACTTGCTTAGGACGCTGTCTTCCCTCTCTGAAAGTTTTCAAAGCCCTTCCTTGTCTCGAACCTGACATTTCCCCCACCCTAAAAGGCTTACTCAACCTGGTAGAGCACACTGTCCAACTCCGAATCCTTAAAATCCAGATAATCCCAACCTACCCACTGCTGGGAACGACTCGTCCGATTTGGTGCTGGATGCACTGAACAGCTTCAGGCATCTCGACCATCTCGACCTCGGCTATTCGAGCCTTGACCCTGCCTGGAGTAGAGTGGTTTCCATGATTTTAAGCCAAATTCTGCCATTGGATTGCCAATTTGACGTCGAGGAACAGTACAAAGAGGAGCACAGTGATGCAGCATGGAAGAGGGTGAAGGAGGAGCTGGAGATTATAAGGGCCTATTGCAGAGGGAGCGTTGTTTTGCCCAGTTCTCAGTTTGATGTTGAGGAGCAGTACGAAGAGGGGCGCGGTAATGCGGCATGGAAGATGACGAAGGAGGAACTGGAGATTTTAGGGCCTGTCGCAGAGGGAGCATTGTTTTGCCCAGTTCTCAGACCTAGGTCTTGGGATTTTCTTGTCATCTATTTGCTAGGACACTATAATATCAATTTTTTGAGGCCAAGTTTGAGACTCGTCTGAGCCGTGGTGCGATGACGACGACAATCCGACCCCAACTTGCAATTCTTCGATTCGACTCCGGCATACTTTCGGGCAGAATGAGGTTGACCTTTTCCCTTCATCCTCCGGCCCAAGCAAACACCATTCGGCCATGAATGGTGCAGGCTGGCCAAATGCCCGTCATCGAAAAGATTCTGACTGACGATAGCCTGATCACGAGGAAGAAATGGCGAGAGGCGCTTTCAAAGAGTGCTTTCAAGGGTAATAGCGCTGGCTGGGATAAAGAACTCTTAACAGTTGGACGGACAGGCCACGAGAAGATATCAAGAAGATATCGGAAAGTCAACTTTGATTTGTCGTGTTAGAGAATGGAAATAAACACAATGTGATTCTATGGGATGCTTGCACATTCTGTCTTCACCTTACTTCGCAGCTGGTCCGAGTGGTTGAGCATCGGGCACTCTCTGGTAATAAGCACCAACGTTCACGATGAAATTCTTGCCGTCAGGGTCCTGAGGCACGTTGAGCAACTTGAATAAAGTAGGCCAGTCAAAAACACTCACGTATAGTCCCATAGGGAAACCTATATCAAATGGCGGGGCTTCACTCTCCAAGAACTTGATTTGTTCAGGAGTTAGAGTGATTTCAAGAGCTTCAAGATTTTGGTCGAGCTGCTCAATCCTGTGACCTCCGATGATAGGGAAAACATAGGGTGTCTTTTGCATGACGTACGCGATTGCGACTGGCAGTGGAAGAAAGAAGGAGCCATTAGATCGAAAGGCAAACGATGCTGAGTTGGAACAACGACCTAGGACAAGGATACGTACCAGCAGTAATATTCTTCGCCCCAATTTCCTTGGCTACTTTCTCAAGTGCACGCGAGATCTTGACTTCCTCAGGTGTACGCTTCCACTCTGGTCCAAAAAGCTGGCGACCTTTCTCCCCCGTCTTTTCTCGGCGTTCCTCTTCTTCGTCTGTGCGAATTCGACCAGCACCAAGTACGTTCCACGGTGCGAGGGCAAGACCTGCAAGTGTTCTAGGTAAGGATTGATTGTTGAGGGCAGAGAATGACACGGAAAAGGTACCATTAGCACGGGCCATTGGAATGATATCTCGTTCAAAAGAACGATCAGTCAGACCCCATTTGCCCTGGTAGACGACGAAAGGAGTCTTTCCTGCCATCTTTGCATATTGGTTGGCCTGAGACACGACCCATGCTGGAGAATCGGAGATTCCCTGCAGAAAAAGGTTGGTCAACGTTTCGTAAACTGTTTCGAGGCCGCAACACCTACCAAGTACAAGGCCTTCCCAGCAGCGACCAAATTGTGAAGGCCATCCATGACTTCTTCAATGGTCACATCAAAGTCCCACCAGTGGATGTAGAGAAGGTCGATGTAATCCGTTCGCAGCTTCTTCAAGCTGTCCCTGACACTCATATGTAGAGACTTGACATTGCCTCCAGTATAATTGGCTGTTTGCTTGACATTGGGATTCATGACCTTGTAGCAGCTCGCATACTGTGTAGGTTTTCATTTGCTTCGGGTCAGGCTTCTGTCTCAGGAAAAGGGGGGGAAAAAATCACAACCAACCTTTGTTGCTAAAACGATCTGGTCTCGAATCCCTCGAGATTCCATCCATTCGCCGATATACTCTTCAGAAGCTTCTTCCTGGCTGCACGACAACGGCAGTATCCATCAGTGAAAAAACATGACGGCGAGGAGAAAAAATTACTAGTGGTTCGCGGTGTCAATGAAATTGCCACCTCTTTCAAAGAAGGCATCGAGGTATTCAAAGCTCTTCTCCTTCGTCATAGAGCTGCCTGGCCACCTATCACCGATATTTCCTCCACCGAGGCAAATCGGGGAAACGCGAACACCTGCACGAGGTGAAAGAACGCGAAGAACACCGAGGGAATTGGATGGCTTGGGGTGAGGTGCAAATGGATGAGGTCTGTCAGAAGGCATTGTTAGTTGATGAAAGCTTGAGCTAGGAGAGACGATGTCGGTGTGCTGGAAATAGAAGCATTTTGGTAGACCGTTTTATACTCTACAAGGTCTCTGAGGCTTGAGCAAGCAGAGACGGCCGCCACATACCGCCGGGCCCCTGAGGCTGCTGAGCAAGCAGAGACGGTTGTCACCTATCGCAGAAATTATGGAGAAATTGTTCATGCGGATGATAATTGCGATGAGTCAAATCAATCTGAAAAACAACGCGCCAGTATGCCGCGCTTGAAGAACGCGTCTCCAACCACGCCAATGAGGCGGGCTAGCCTATTTAGTAGGAAACCATCTACGGGAACAGTGCACCACCGTAAACGATGTTGATTTGGAGGTGTACTGGAAGAAGAGAGACGGTAACTTACACTGACGCCAGTGAGAAGACAGGCTCTGTCAACAGATCTACATATAGTGTTATTATGCTTCTGGACACGAGCGCTGCGCCGCCGCACTTGCCCTGTCCCAAGTGCTACAGGATCAGGATATCGAGAGCTATGAAGATGTCTTGGTTAAAGAAAGGTACGCCAGTTCACTTTCTCGACTCCGAGTCTTTCCATGGATCTCATTCCTTCAAAGTGGTCAGTTTTCTCCGGTACGACAAAGAGCAAGGAGACCTTGAATCGTCGCGTCAATCAAAAAGTACGTCGTTGGGAATAAACAACAAGAGAAACCATCCCATGTAGTCTACCTAGAACCATTTCAACCTACTGAAGATGACCAAGCTTCCGCCAAGTTGTGGAGCATTTACATAGACGAAGCTCAACGGTACGACGAAGGGCTGCTTGAGGGGTGGAAGAAGGACATGGAAGGAATGTTACTCTTCGTGCGTTACTCTTTTCTTCCAGAGATCAATTCTGACAGAGGATGTAGTCTGCTCTATACTCAGCTAGCCTAACCGCCTTTCTCATTGAAAGCTACAAAACACTTCAAGACGATCCAGCGCAGAATACTGTGTTCCTATTAGCCCAGTTATCTCAACAATTTGCAGCAGCTGCATCCAACAGGACAGCAACGTCATTCCCTTCTGGACCACCTCCCTTCGGACCTCCTGCATCAGCTCTCATCTGCAACGTCTTATGGTTTCTTTCCCTGGCCCTAGCCCTCACATGTTCACTGCTGGCTACGTTTGTACAGCAATGGACCCGAGACTTCATTCACAAAACGAAGTTGAGACCATCACCCATTCGCCAAGCCAGAGTTATAGCATACATGTATTCTGGGTTGCGCGATTTTGGCATGCATTCCTTCGTCGACGTCATCCCCATCCTCCTTCATGTCTCACTATTCTTCTTTTTCGCGGGTCTGGTTGCCTTCCTTCTTCCAGTGAATCGTGTCATCACCTACATCATGGCATGCGTTTTGGGTGCCTTCATTCTCGTCTACACCGTGCTCACTCTCATTCCATTGATCCACCTTAACTCACCCTACCGTACACCACTCTCTGGAGCTCTTTGGCGCTTCGGGAATGTTTTTGCCGGTTTCCTTGCCCGAACACACGACCTTCTTCGTCGAGACGAGACGTTGACTGAAGCTCTGCTGGAGAAGTCAGTAGAGGAGACATCGGAACGCGACAAGCAGGCTCTCGTCTACACCATGAAGTCACTGACCGACGACAACGAGCTTTTGCCTATGATTGAAGCAATTCCAGACCTGTTATATAACGCCAATGATCCCGTTGACCCAATTCGTAGGGGAAACGTGTCTCTCCTCCTGCCTATCGTTGAGACAGATGATACAGATGTTAATGTCATCTGTCATATCGCACAGTTCATTCGAAAATCGAACGTATGGACAGATCCCTCATTCCGTAGCCGAAGCGCCTTAGTATGCCCACAAGCTCTTTGGTCAATTACTTATGCCTTGACCACTGAGGATGGCGTCTACTCGAACGGGCGTATGCAGCTCAGCGAACAGTACATAAGAACTTATCTCACCGCCATCGAGGAATTAGTCCTCCCTCCTCGAGGATTTGTACACCCTCAGGATGAATATATGAGCTCTGCAATTGCTCTGATGCGTCTTAGTACGGTGTACTGTCTCCGTGCTGCTGTGGATTCGGTGGCGGGGTCTCTGAGGGCATATAAAACCGCGGTTACTCAGGCCCGAGCTATGTTGGTTCGCGATATGCGGGAGAAGTGTTTACATGTGGAGAAGATTGTGCAATGTGTCGGCGTGATACTTTTTCGCAACGACTCTCCCATAATCGGCTACCGAGCCCTTTCCCACTATGAGACTCTGAAGCAAGTCCTCAGAAAATGGTCAGCGCCGATAACATTATCACCGGAACAGTCTGCGTTGGTGGATGAAACTGAAGCTGTCATCATTAAGCTACAGCAGGGTGAAGCATTCGACGATATGCGAACAGGTGGTTTCTCTGAGTACCTCTCTGGCTGCGAGAGCACGGTCCTGAACGGCAAGCTTCCCCACGAATTCGTCAGGACTTGTGCAGCTATCCATCCTGGTACGAGACGGCCCCGTCTCCCAAGAGAGCTTGCCGATGTCATCCAAAAACTGCTAGAAACAAACGCAGCTCTCTACAACGAAAGGACCGATGTATTCGTGGCACAGTGTTTCAAGTTTTTCCCTCCTGAGGAGCGGCAGATGCGGTTTGGTATCGGGACCGGACAGCTACTAGCAAAAATTCTGCGATACTTTTGCTGTCGTGCAATGCAAACATTGGGCCAAGGACTGGAAATCACTGAGGGCTTCGGGAGGGAGGATTCACATCGAATTGGCGAGGGCATTCTGCAGGGGCTATACCATCCCACACTTCCGAAATCGAGTGTTGCGCTCGACGCTGCTCTGCTGATGCTGATTCTGAGCCATCGGGAAGAGGACAGGTCGCTGTTTTTGTTCCGGGATGAAAAGTATGAGACGTTTCCCTTGCAGGTGTGGAAGGCCCTACACAGCCGCGCAGGCTCAGTCTCACAACGCACTACTAGTGGCAAATTTCAAGTTCTTCGAGCCACTCTCCATGTTATTCTGGTTTTTGACCACTTTAATCCCTTTGATCGCTGTCTTCCTCATTCAGAAGTCTCCGAGTTGATTGAGCGTCTTCCTTACAAAACGAGTCTCTTGCCACTCTTTCCATCGTCGTTAGAAGACAATGCCATTCAAGATCCCCTGAAAATCGCTCTCAAAGTTCAGTGGATGGATGCAGTGTATCGAGACGTCTGGGAAGTGGATATTTTGGCACACCTTTCACCAGTGGTGTGGCGGAGATTTGAGCGGATGAAGATGTGGTGGCCAATGGACGCAAAACGCTACCGCACACGTATACCCAATGAAGTACAAATCCGATTTGCCCAAAGCTATGCGAATCTCATCGAGAAAATCAGAACCTCAGACGCTGGGCCCGACCATTATCTTTACCAAATTCATCGACGTGTCATTGATGAATTCATACAGGTTGGGCCTCCTGAGCCTTCAAGCTGTTGGGATTGGATCACCAATCGCAAATGCGCCAAAGTCATTATTAGTGCGATCAAGCGCTACAACGAGTTCTTCGGCGAAAATGCAGAGCTTCCAGCTCAGAGTCTATTGTTGGCTAGGTGTAAACAGGCTATGTCAGAGGAGAAGCAGAATAAACGAAATAGGATTGTGAACGGACTAAAGAAGTTTGCTCTCAGCTCAACTCTACATGGAGGGACGAAATGTAGTAGGTTGTCGAGGAAGCGTCGATTTCGGTCGTTAGAAGAAAGGAAAAGGACTATAGGACAAGGGAGCGTAGGGAGGAGCAATGACTCGTTTAGGTCATCTTAGTATCTTGAATACGGTAAACTTGGTGTTGAAATAATGAGGATCCAACTCTTGAACAAGAGGAACATGTGAGAAAACGCTGAGAAGAGACAGATTTGTTGTTGTCCTGACAATGCCACGGACAATGCGTTCCCTAGACGATTTTGAAAAGAAGCCAGTTTTCCATCTGTCCACCATTGCTGGAAGGAGGAGTGTATCACCCAGGCTTGAACCAAGAACTGAAAACAGCTCTCGGAACTTCAGAATCTAAAGGTTGAAATTGCGGCTGTAAGAGCAGGAGAATATGCAAGTTGCGACTATAGAAACAATTGATTGGCAAATTTTTGAAAATTACAACGTGTACAACAAGAGAAGTACAAGTACAACCAATCGAGAAAAAGTCCGGCAGCAGACTACAAAATAGCGTACAACAGTCCCGTGACGTCGTGAAGAAAACGTACAGCGTAAAAAATCAGAAATGCGAGAAATAGAAACATGATATCAGAAACCGGCCACGGTGAATTAAACGAGAAGAAGGCCAGTCTCAAGTACTTTGAACGAAAATAGCCACATTGGTGCCCATTCAAGAAGTTGTAGAGGAGGCGGTTGTGGTTGGCGCCGTGGTAGTGGGAGCAGTGGTGATTGTTCCCGAAGTCGTAGAGACAATGGTGGTTCCCGTAGTGGTGGTTGTGCCTGAAGTCGTAGGGGCAGTAGTCGTTCCTGTAGTGGTGGTCCCAGTGGTGGTGGTGCCAGTTCCGGTGGTCGTTCCAGTAGTGGTCGTGCCGGTATCCGTAGTGGTAGTCATTCCGGTAGTGGTCGTAGCGTTACCGGTGGTGGTGGTGATTCCAGTGGTAGTCGTAGCGTTGCCGGTGGTAGTGGTGGTTCCAGTGGTAGTCGTAGCATTGCTAGTAGTGGTGGTAATTCCAGACGTAGTCGTGGAATTGCGGTTAATCGTCGTAGTGGTAATCGGAATCGTAGTGGTAACAGTGGTGACTGAACCGCCGGGGAGGGTTACTGTGGTTGTGCCAACCCTAGCAGTGACAGTGACCGTTGTGGGAGCCTGAGGGTTGACGGTTTGGACAGCCACGGGTGCAGCACCAGCAGGCTGCAAGACGACGACGACAGTGGCTACAGGCCCGGCAGCAGCAGCAGGCCTAGGCTGGGCAGCAGGAACGGCCGCAGGCTGAGCACCTCCTTGAGCAGCGGGAGTGGTTTGCCAGTTGAATCTCTGGTTAGTGTTGTACGAGATGCAAGACCAAAGTTGGATCTAGAGAAAAAGGAAAAAGTCAGCCTGACGTAAACAAACAACCGAACGAAAAGAACACATACGGGGTTGCCAGGCGTAAGGTTACCGTTGGCATTGTCCAAGCATCTGCCATGTCCAGACCAAGCGATGTGATTGTCCTGTCGGTCCCATTAGAATACGTCGAGATATGCGGAATTAGCAGTAATTACCTGATACTGGAAAAGCTGGTTGGTGTTTCCTTGGAAGCAGGTGTAGATTTGCAATCGCTGGCCGTTCACATCATTGCCGTTGGTCACATCAAGACACTTGTTTCCGAAAATCCTGACGTTGCCATTGTTGAACGTCCATTGTGCGTCAGCTCCGGTACAGACGTTGCTGAGGACGACAGCAGCGTTGTCGGCGTTGTTGACAGCCCTGAGACAGTTACCTATATCGAGCAATTAAAACAAAGTTGCACATGCAAACAAAATGCTGAGAGCTCACCCGCAGAATTACCCAAAGTGATTGTACCACTGTAGCTGGAGTAGATGATAGTCAGCTATACTGTATGTCGTTGACTGACAGCACCGACTTACTTGACAGTTTGGGAACGGGTGACGAGGGCGAAGGCCGCGAGGATGACAGTGAAGCTCTTCATCTTGTAGACCAGGATGCTGATGCTAATTTTTCCCTGCAAAATCCCTCTATCTTTTATACCCGAAAATGCCAGGAGGCTCCTAGCTTCGGACAAGGTGGACCGCCTCAAACCAAAGGGTCTCGTCTCATCCGTGATTCATGAGTGGTAGGGGCTAGACCCCTTCACCATCCCACTACGAGTCCGGATGAGCTCCTGAGTCAGTTCCAGCGCTTGACGAGTCCGACTCAGACAACAAACCCTCGGTTCATTGAGAATTACGATATACGGTGTGATAAGGTCGTCTGATGGTACTGAAGCGACGTTGTAGTTTTTTTTTTGAAGAAAGGGAGAACTCGGACACACAACGTGCGGGATTCCTGAGGGAGCGACCACCGTGAGTTGACATTTGATCAGAGTGTTCCTTCTACAGAATATCATATGCAAGTGAGGCTTCTTGGCGGACCAGAGACAGGAGATTCCTTGAGGAAAAAGAGAACTGGATGGAATCTCTTGAGCTAAATGGTGGACTCATATGTCGCTGAGTATGGCGTCATCCAGTGAAGAGTAGATCGGATTTCACTACAAAAACGCACCGGAATACACGGATAAACATATCACTTCGCCGACCGAGCTTCAAGCTCCTGATCCATTGGACTGAACATTCCAGCTAGAAACGCGGCTTCTAGCGCAATCCTTCCATCATGAACTCCATTGTTGGAGCTGTTTCAGGTGCTCGACGCCGACAGTATATGCGTGGTGCGGTAGAGCGAGTCTTGAACAAGGAATGTGAGTTGAGCTCGCGAGAATAGCAGTCAGAACCGCCACGGTAAAACCCGATGGATAACTTTTCAACGTGACCACTATTATTCGAGATAAAGTAAGCAAACCCCTTGCGGAAGATGCTACTGGTAGATTTCTTTGAGTGCTCAGTACATTTATCCAGCAATACCTCAAGGCCCTTGTCGAAAAAGGCTGGGGGGCTAGACAAAAACGACCCAACTGCAAAGAATCACTTAAGATGTATATATTGCCAAAGATTTCAGCGTCTAAGGCGTATCATACATCGACATCGAAGGATATGTACAGGATGACGCGTTCATTGAACAGTGGACAATTTGGAAGGAAAGCAGGTATTGAGTAGTGGTAGTACATGGCAGCAAAGAACCTGGCAGCAGTATACTTTGACGATGTCAGCCCATAAAGCGTATGGAAGTAGTGGCCAGGCATACATACTTTTTGAGTATATATACAAGATGGGTGAGGTATGGCTAGGGAGTAGTGCATCGCGCAGCAAAGAATAGTAGCAGTTTGAGTGAGTAAATTGCATTAGACTGAGAAGAGAGAACGTCAGATCCACTCAGGCGACGAAAGGTGTGAAGAAACATACTTTCAGCGTGATTGGTTGGTGTCGACTTGCGTACATAGAGATGCTGGTAGTGACAGTAGGATAGAGGAATGGGGAGACACCGGTGTAACGATACGATATATGATACAAGATAAACAAGGTAGGCAGCTTTTGGGTCAAGTCAAGCATCGGGAAATATTTTCGTTTCTATTCCAAAACTACAATCAGAACTAGTTGGACCAAGGACGAGAGCGCGAGACTCACTTCATGCGTGGCTTCGGCAGAACGTGAAGTTTCATTGATTGTTTGCAGTAGGAAAAACAAATTGTGCAGCGCGGGTTTCTCTGATTTTCACTGGCAGCGTGATGATGTAGTCCTGGCAATGCGAAAGCATGAGTCCAGCCCTGGAAGTGCTGAGCTTCATACTCACAAAAACTTTGACGTACCAGCGGGGCTGAGGCGGCTGAGGCTCCGGCGCAACGGGTTCATGATCCTCATTCACGGCGAGAAGAGCAATCTAAAGATATAGTGAGCGGTAGCAGTTTTTGATAGACGGACAACGCACGGCTTCCAGAAATCTGTTCAGGTCCTCATCAGACACCGTTGACACCGTTGGAGCCTGTTAGGCAGTTATGAGGTCAGTTTTGCGAATTGTAACCAAAAAGAATGCTACGCGCCTTGTTATCAACATGATAGATGTATCGGGCTCGTCTATAGGGATGAAAGCTATGGAGAGGACGATATCTTCGAGTAGGAGTGCGTAGTGTAAGCTCCCTCGAGTCGAGCAAGGCTGCCGGCTCTACAGCACGTCTTGTGTGAAATAGTCGTGCAACAGCGAAGAGGTATGTGGAGTTTTCAGAGGATTGGGCCAAGGAAGGGGGGGAAACGGATGACATGACGCGCGAGAGAAGGGTGTAGAAGAACTGAAGAAAAGAGGGTGTCAGATTGGCGTGGGTAAGGTTAGAGCAGAACCAGGACTCACATCCAATGCATAAATTCCGTCTTCCTATAAATCTGAGGTCCACACTCTTTCCATACTGTTCAGCACACCCAAAGAATCCCAACACCCCCCTCTTCAGACATGCAATCTTATCTTGCTCCACCCATGGGCCTCCAAAACAGAGAGAGCAACTTCAAAAGTACTTCAATCCAATGCGCCAAGATATCCCCCTTCCTCGACCTAAGCAGCACCTTCTTCAAAGCAGCAGGAAAACTTCAAATTGATTGATTCTGGGCGTAGAGCACAGGCGTCGTAGGCAGGCTTGGACAAATAAAAGAAGGGTTTTCTGGATTCCGGGGCTGTCCAGGCTTTGTAAAGTGATAGGCTTGTACCAAGGGGCAAGAAGTCATTGGTGAATATCGTCTTAAAGATTGAAACCTAGCATGATGGGCATGAGAGGTTTCTCCGTACGAACGCAACCAAGTGAAGAGCCGCAGCGCCGTGGACCCTCCAGTTCATGCAAATCCTTCAACAGCCCTCAAATAGTCAAATACCCTTCCAAAGTGTCTCTCTGTCCCTTCGTCTATCAACGTATGCCTTGCATCGCATTCCCAACTCCCCTCTCTCCGTCCTCTTTGCGTCCTTCTCTCGCAATCACCCGGTCTGTCACATATCACGTGATGTGTTATGCGTTACGAGTCACACTCAAAAATGACTCGAGCCTGATGGATGCCGTTTTTGAGCCACATCTTCGACGATGTTGGACAGAATAAACTCAGCAGGTGGTTGAAAGACGTGCCAGTACAGTGTGGTGTGCATCAAAACCAGCATAGCAAACTCAAGAACAAAGTCAAGAGCAAGACAGATGCAGAGACAAGACTGCGACGCCGGACCTCACCACAAGCACCTAATCCCAAGACAGTATTGCCAGCAGAGATTACAAGCATAATCGCCATGTTGAGAGCTTGAGGATCCTGTGTATGTCGAAGCACGGCAAGGACCTTGTGGACGCTGTTCCAAGTCAGAGCCTGCGTTTCCAATCACCATTCGGCCACATACCTATCTGCCGCCAAAAACCGTCCAGAAATTTTCCAAAATCAATGAAAAACGTTGGAGGATGACTCTCAATGATCGCCTGCAGCCCCATCCAGTAACCATATGTGCGGACAAATCCTTGTCGTTTTTGCTGGGGGCTGGAGCAAACCTAGGATTGTTGTTGATGCTACAGCCTCTGAACTGCTTGCAGAGTCGAGTTTCTGATACTTGGGTGATGCTGGAAAATTGTTGGAATGATGTTGTCCCACAGAGCTGAACGTCTGGAGTGCCATCGTAAGTTTGGACGACAGATTGTCGAAGTTATCATTGGAAATTATGGCGTTGTCGAGCTCGTGGATGCAGTCTCCGAAAAGCTGCGTGTATAGGTGGTTGAGCGAGATAGCTCAGAGCGGTTGGATGTTTTGTTTTGTCGTTCTCGAAGTTTTGTTGGAAACGTCGTTGGAGTTGCACAATTTGGGATTTTTGCACGACAGCAAAATCGATTTAGGAATATTTGGTGTGCAATCTGCATGACGCTGAGCGAGTGCAATCAGAGAAGAGGAAGCAGCTCGAGACGGTGGTAGTTTGGTGGTGGTTCCGGAATGAGTGGTACACTCGCTTGCAAATTGCGAATTTTCAAACCAGATTTGCAATTTCAAAAATTCTTTCTCCTCCTCCTTCTCCTCTCTCTTCTCTTCTCTCCAGAGTACATGCATATTCCTGTCGGGTTACAAGCCAACCTTTGGGCTCTAGGCTAGTTTAATTTCCCCAGACCCGAATCTAGCAGGCTGTCTGAAGTATGTGCTTCTTGGATCATGCCTTCGCTTTCTGATTCTCATTGCGATTTCTAGGTCCTGTCGTGCACATATCTATCTACCGGTTTCCTACTGTCTAGTAGCGGTGATAATCAAGAGCTCTTACAATTCTTCTAGCATGGATTTGAGCTGTATCGCAGTCTGATCACAATTTCGAAGCGTTCCGTTGATTGAACCAGACTTCATACATCACTGAAGAGCGAGCCTTTCAAGTTTCATAGACCGTGGTTACCAGTGCTGGACAGACAGTTCTTTGGGTGTTTACTGTTTGAAGTTGACATGCACACGAGTGAGTAATTCTGATTCACCGACCTACTCTGGGTCTAGTCGCACTGACAACGCGTCTTTCTTTGCTCTCAGTCTCGCCTGAATTTCACAGTCACCATCGAAGAGGTGTCATACGTCTTCTCCGTTATGAGTGGTCGCAAGATTGACCAGCTCGAGCAACACCTTGAGGCTCCGGAATACCACTGATACCCGAGCTCCGAAGAACGATGCCTACTACCATATACATTGGAGTTATTCCGCATGGGATGAGCCAAGTTTATTATCAGACCTTCTTGTAACGCTGAACGTTGCTCAGGACGGCGATAGCAAAATTTTCAGTGTCGCACTCAAGATACAGAAGGAGGATGTTATTGCTACACATCTACGAAAGCGCTATCAAGAACAGTTCTTCCTGTCAAATGGTACTATCTGGTCAAGAAATCTGGCACTATTGTACATTGTGTGGACTGCAACTTATTCCTGTATCTCTCAATCACCAATAAGAACCCTCACTTTCAATCCTTGCCTGGCCATAACTCGGGACGATGTCGACCTTTGCATTCTGGCAAAATTTGTAGCGGACTAGACGGGCTGAAATCAGTATCTCGCCAGGAAACAGCGATACAGAAAGCCTGGCACTCACAGAGCGTGTGGTCACCAGCATCGAATGTATACCCAAAGTAATTTTCAGCGTTGTAAGCCCTCTTCGGCCAACAATACTCTTCTTCACCTTCTTCTTCTTCAACCTAGCTCTTACCGTCGTCATCATCTTCTGGAGTCTCTCCTTCCTCACCCATCTCATCGGGGTCGTAATCACCCTCGACCCAACAACCATCCTGAAGATTAGGGAATCTAAATTTTCCCAACTGTGCCTTGGGAATCCTTGCTCTTCGATAGTCATGGGTATAACCGATTCTATCCATTTCTGGACAGCTAGTCGCCGCATACAGTGTATTGCGCAGGCCGTCCCAGGCTAAATCATCGACTGCGTTATTTCCTGTTGCTAACTCGTACACGGCTGCCTTGGCTCGGGCATCCCATACACGGATACACTGTGTCCTGCGCATAGCCCCGGTGAATATCACTGAAGAAAACTGGTATGAGACCATGGTTCAGCGAAGGAGACGAATATCAAACACACCAGGGATACCGTCCGGATATGCCAACACGGCCCTACAAGCACCTTCTCTAGAATCACCCTCGACCGTCAACACCGGCAACCTTTGCCTGACGTCATAAATCCTCGCCATCCCATCCGCACAGCCTGTACAAAAGACATGGCCGCCTGGTCCTTGATCCCAACCAACCCCAGTTGTAATCCTCGTCACCGTCGCGCCATGTCCCAAAAACCTACCCACTTCCTTTCTCCTACCTCCAAATCTACCATTACCATCCCGTATCTCCTCGAACGCATCGATTCCTGGGCACATATGGACGAGTAGTCCAATGCCGGGATGAAGAGCCCAGTTATCCAGCTCCAGTGCTGGATCAAAGGAGAAGGGAATAACTTGACTCGGAGGACTACCAGATGAACGCTCGACATCTTCAAAGTCATCCCGATCAGTGACTCGCTGCTCGTCTCTTTTCTCCCTTTTCCCAACAATATCCCTCTCGTCAGGCCCATGCGTTTGCAAGCCGTCCAAAGCCCAGACTGCTACGACTTTTCCTGTCCCAGCTCGAGCAAGACGACCATTGGGCAACATCAGCAATGGCCTTGAAAATCCAGCAGAGCGCACGGTATGTTTGGGCAGGGGGTCAGAGTCGCTACTGGTGGATGTCGCAAGCCAGACCAATCATACGACTTGATCTTTCCGTCGTTGGCGATAAACACTAATTTTCTCTGCTCGTCCGTCTCGACATAACGAGCAATGTTTGGCAACCCGACCTCTGAACCGCGAATAACGAACTTCTTGTCTGCATTGTCTTCTGCGAGGAGCCTGTACATCAGGAAAACTGTCCAAAGATAATGGACTACTAACTTCTGAATATTTTTGATAGTCTTCATAGTTGAGAATCTGTAGTAATAATCTGTACATTAGTGTGAAATACCAAGATCTTAACAAGAAATTAGTGTCAGCTGCAGTGACAGACTTCATAAACCGCCAAGACATCAGAAACATTGAAACAGAGCAATGAAACTTTACCTAGAGCTTGCTTGCAGTGTCAATGTTCTTGTAAAAGAAAGCTGCATCCAGTACATTAGTGATAAGGTATGTCAACTTACTGGTAATTATCAGTGCGCGGCATTCATTTGCATTGGTGCTGTATCTCTCACCAATCCTTGACTCAAGCTTTCTGTACATCTTCAAGTGATTGGGAATGGACTCGCCTTCTGATTGGTGTAACTCTTCGGGTAGCACCTATTAAAGAGTTTGGGTAAGTTCCCAATAACTATTCCAGAACTATTCCTCAATTATTCTTTGATTACTTGCAAATTCTTTGAAGTACTTTGACTCATCTTTTGTGATACCCAATAAAGCATTCATAAGGTCAGATTTTGAGAGGATAAGAGGACCAAGTACTTTAGGTGTGAGAGGAACGGTGGCAGATGCTCGCAGGGGTTCTCGAAGGATTCTCGAAGTCTCTTACACCTGCCCTAAATCTATTCAAACTCTGCCAATTCATTTGACGCTCACGTGATTGTTGGTTGGAATTCGGCTAACCAAACGCCGTATCTTGTCTTCCTTCCACTATCATCCCTTCCCTGCTGTTTCTTCCTCTGGCCACATTGCTCAAGTCTTTGGAGTCAGTGTACAATATATTGTGGTATGTGGTTAAAGCCCTGTCATTGTTGTTGGAAACTTACCATTCTTGATGTTATTTCACAGTAAGTAGGCTGCGCGTTGTCTGTCAGTAGGGGATATTCGACGCTGGTACAGTGAATTCTTACTCTGTCTCTTCCTCTATCCATGCTGAACAGCATTCATAGGCTTTGGTAGTGCTCACCAGTGTTCCATGTTCCCTCCTTGTCGTCATCTCAACAGTGTGAGTCCCTACCCTTTTCTGTCCTTCCACATTCTATTATAATTCTCTCTCTTTCTCTAGCTGGTTGTGTTCCGTATGCGATGAGGGGAGCAAGTGAGAGACTATTGTTGCGTTGCTATTGTCATGGGGACATCTGTCTTGTAATGTGTTAGAATATATGTACTAATGTAGGCCGTATGTACTCTGTACTTGCCATTGACCACCCTGTACCTTATGTAGCTATGCCAATTGATTCTATCCTTATTTCATTCATTCTCGTCCATGGAATGGCGCACAAACTATCATACTAATTATGAGATAACCCCAAGGTAATTATGAGATTTCTCCAGAGCTGTAGATCTAACATTCACTAGCTATGAGAAATTACACTAATGTTTTTCGGGGACCCAAGAGTTAGCATAATTCTTCAGATTGTGTATTTCGAAGTAATTACTGATTTTATCAAGAATACTACAACATTAGTGATATATTATTATTGTACAGTTTTCCTGATGTACATGAGGGAAGGTGAACATTCCTTGTACCCACTGGCAGCGGAAATGGCAGGTATGGAGCAGCCAGGGTTGAGATCTACATGTGTTTGGAATGAAGTTAGTGTCGATTCGTAGAAAGGTTGTGAGAAGAAAAGGACACACCTTATTCGCATCATCAAAATCATCAAACTCGGGCTCCAACCTAGCTACCGTCCCATTCGCCTTCAGATACCCTTCCCACATCTCCTTTGTATACCCAACCTTCTCTCCTGCATCATTCCCAACCTTCTTCACCTACTCCTCCAACACTCCAACCGTCACCTTATCCAACACCGCCTGCGCCGAAGGATCCTTCACACCCAGATATTCGTAACATTCCTCCCCTGATCCTTCTTGTACGCTTTCAACAACTCTCCCTGCTTCTCAGCCAACTCCGTCAGGGCCTTAAAATACTCCGGTACCAGTTCGATCTGAGACTGGGATTGGGATTGAGAGTGAATGAGCATGGAAGTTGTCGGTGGGGCTAAGCCTAAGGCCAGGACGCATATACCCCGCGTCCATGTCACCACGTAGATGCTCACTCGGCGTTTGTCGAGGCGACGCGAAGCGCACAGCAAGTCTTAATGAAGGCACACCCAGCCTGCAGTAAATTCGAGATGAAGAAAGGTTAAAATTGCAATGCATGATAATACGTTACTGCGCATGCATGGGAGGATATACACATGGAATAAGTAGAAGCATAGAAATTCAAGTCATCCCAGCTGCAGCAGCAGCTTTTGCATCCTCAGCAGCGGCAACTGCAGGGTTGACCTTCTTTCTGACCTTCCGCTTGACCCTTGGAAGGGGAGTACGATTACGGCGACCCTCACGCGAACGTATACGGACGACTGTAATGAAGATTAGATAGAACCGGGGAGGAGGAAGAGTAGCACGCATCGTGTGAGTGGATAGCACAGGACACACAGCATACAATTTTGATGTAGAGCTTAGGGACGGCGTATTCTGCAAATAAAAATTCCTTCAGTCAAAAGCCCTAGAGCCTCAAATAGCCCAACAACGCACCTTGGTAAACACTGGCATGCCGCATCACTGATATCACGGACAGCAGTAGACTCGACCATGTTTCTCACAGTAAAACGTTTGATGGCCTTGTCCTTGCTAACGCATCGAGATCGGTTGGAGCAGCGGAGGAAGGAGACGTAACCACGTCCCTTCTTGTTACGACCGCCATTTCTTCTTTTCTTGGTCTGCGAAGGAAAACGAAAAGGAAAAAGTGTTTAACGCTCCGAACTCGTTCCTTCATCCAACCATCATTCCAGCGCCGATCGTAGGGTGCAGAAGGGGACCAGGGGATGAACGGGCAGATATTGGGTGGGCAAATGTACCATCTTGATTACGAGTCCTATTGTGAGCTCACTATTCGTATCCCTGAAAATATATCTGTCAACACGACAGACTCGGCACCAAGCACCTCCGCAAAATCTAAATTCTCTGCAAATTGTTTTTGGGCAATGGGATCTTCCAGTTTCTCATTGTGTTCATACAGAAATATGTCCATAATATCGAATAAATACGCAAACCAGATCACCATTATCTCAGCGTGTTCATCCGAGTCCACAAAGTATGAGCATCCGAACTGTCAGTCCAGCCATCACTGTATAACGATAACACTCGGCTCCTCCTTGATTTTTTGGAGGGCAATACTAGTAGACCCGTCAGTTCTGTGGGTTCTACCAGGAAGGCTGTCAACCGTCGAAGTCGTATCAGTACTCCTGCCGCCAGTGTTGTGAGTCCTGGACGACGGAGTGGCAAATTGAATCGAAAACATCGCCTCCTCGACGGCCCTAGCACTCGATTCCTTCTTTTTGGATGTCGTTGCCCAGATGGTGGCAAACAAAACACCAAAGGCCTCCACAAAAATATTGGAGATGAGGAGGAGGAGAAAGTGTGTGTAGTCCTTGTCGGCAAAGCTCAGGACTACTACGGATATGGTGATGAAGGCGGGAAAAACAAAGTTGGAGAGAGCGATCCAGAAGAGTACGCGAAGTCGTTGGACGAATGAGGCTGCGTTTTATCAGTACCAAACTTTCCGCGATGAACCAGCTACTTACCTCTGCCATCTTGGCCGCCCACTCGCTCAGACATTGACCGAACCTCGTGCAGTTTGGTGAGGAAAATGACGGAGCACAACCTGGGTCATAATAAAGTTTCAGATTTGGTATCTACAAATGAAGAATACTCACGAGTTATCAACCACTTGCAAAAGCCATGCAATCTTGGGCTCGATCCGAGTAAGAACAAGTTGACCAAACCTGATGGAGTTTTGGACATCCCGGGTTTGGCGATCAAAGTTCACCATAAAAAGAATGGCGAGGGAGAGACGGGTCAATTTCAGGACAACAAGAGGGACGAAGATCACTATGAAAGTACGTCGAGGTGTCCGCTGAGGCGGGAAAACGATGAAGACTCTCATCAAGAGGATGGAATCGATGAAAATTTCCACGATTATCAGAATATAAGCGAATGCTAGCGTACCATCTCGGTTGACATCGATGGCTGGATTGGTGACGCTGTTCATCTGGTAGAGAAGGTCAGCACATAATAATCCGCAATGTGGTGGAGCTGAATGGAGGATACACTGACTAGAATAATGATGTTACTGAGGCCCAGTGACATAGCGGTGAGGAGTGCGACGGCGTTGGCTACAAAAAGCGCAGTACGCCGTGACTCTGCAGTGGATGTCACAAAGAGAAGTAGAAGCATTGGGATGGATATCCCAAACCATACTGCACACAAGATCACCACACGCAAAGTGGGCGTGATGCCAGCTATGAAGAGCAATATGTCGAAAGGAATGGAACTGACATTCCATGATTGTTAGAAGATTGGCGTAAGAAAGCTCTAGAGACCTACAGGCCAGGTGGTAAAGAACCAGGGTCAATGCCAGCCATATTTCGAATATTGATTTTCACGAAGGAGAATTGAAGGACTGCTGAGCGGTGGATTGGCCAGTGGGCGCATATAAAGATGGCAAAGACAACCAAGGTAGGATATGCTCTTAGATCTCATCTTCAAGGTCAACCTCATGCGATGCTGCATTCGGTTTGGAACTGGGCCCCAATCGAGTAAATTTGTATGTTGCTTGATAATTATAACTATAGTGCCCGACGGAGTCCTTGACCTGCTAAGTTAGCCTATGATTCAGGGGTAAGAAAACACTTATGTTTCGGAGGAGCTGTCCAGATGACCACAGCCTTTCACCAGCCAAGAAAAGATGGAGAAAAGTTCCTTCAAAGAAGGTTTGGTGCTTCTGATTCCTCCGAGACATAATCAACTGGGCATGTTATGAGGTGATTAGGCGTCTGACAGGAGCCCAATATATCTCAGACATAGAGCGCTGGTGGAGGGGAGGAGAGGAGGTTGTCGTGGCATTTGCTGACAAAGATTTTTGATTTGCTTTTCTCAGATTGCCACCTCGATGCAACCTCGACGCGTCACGCGTCACGCTTGAGCCTTGCGCTCAAACATCTTTTCAAGCCATTCCCCATTATACCCTTGGACATGAGCCCTCTGAATCCGCTCTGGCAGGCCATACGTCATTTAGCCTCTTGTTCTAGGAGCATGATATGATCTTGATTGTAAATTTCCATATGCGGACTGCCTCCGAGCGAGCTGAGAACCCCGCAAAAACTCCGGAAGTAGGCCAAGGCGAATCAACGCAGAGTCAGAGTCAACGTTGCGCTCCTGATTATCTAGTTATCCAGTCTCAAAGGCAGAGGCATTGTCATGCAGAAGGAATTCTTACCAGCGCAGTGCTGATCCAGTTGCCAAAACCTCTCCATACGTCACACACAGCTTGTGCCTCCTGGCCAAACGTTTCTCAGGTTCTATGCAACTAGCCGCTATTCAGCGTGGAACACGTCTGACTTGTTCTGATTCAGCTCGTCTTGCTGCAAATTTAGAAGCGGGCTTCATGCTCAGAGTGTCATAACAGCCTCAGCTTGGCCTCAGCCGACATACAATCGTTTCATCAAAGCACAAGTTCTAACAGGGTCCGACTGACAAATTTGCTTGGCCATACCCCTGTACCGGTGCGGAGCCCTCGAGCTACAGTAGCACCGGCTTCCATCGTAGTATCCGATTAGTATTGAAGCTATTGTGGTCTTTGATTGTGGCACTTGCAAGACGAAATACCCAAGCTCAGCACTTAGTTCCTGTGTTGGCCTTCTGGGATCGCGGCCTATGGAATTCCGAGTGGGCCAGTGGCTGCTTAGGAAGCCAAGCGACTCGGAGCGCACTGGTTTATGTTTGGTTCAATGGTTCTCATCCACCTGAGCTAGAGAATGCCGCTGCGTAAGGTTTGATGAGATCTTGATGATCTCTTGAAAGTTATGATCATCACTGCTACACACATGCGAGACTATCGTCGACAAAGTGAGTGCATAGCGGCAGCAGCATTTTATGTACATACAGGAACTGCTGTAATAGCTACTAGTCAGAGTCCATCTAATACAAACATGTACCTAGTAGCGAACATGACGTTCCCAAGAGTTACACCATCAGCCCGCGTGCCTCTCAGATTCTTCAAGGCTCATCCACCACTGTGACAGTAATACTACAGTCAGTAAGGATGAAAAGTTGTCTTAGCAGAACAAGTACTTGCCTTGACCAACTCATCAAGCTCGTCTTTGATGGCTACTCGAGGCTTATACCCAAGGGTTGTCTTGGCTTTCGTGATGTTGTGCCAACGTGCCGCACAGCTGAACGCAATAGTGAACCGATTCATAGCAGGCTTTTGGCCGCTAATCCATCCAATCAACTCAAAAGTGTTACCCAAAATCATTCCGAACCAACTTGGGATGATAATAGGTGATTTCTTCTGGCGCTTTCCAGGGAAGTAGATGTCCAGTCTGTCCCAGACGGCGTTTGTGAAATCCCAAAAGTACCATGGATCATCGTTAGTGATGAAGAAGATCTGACCAGCAACGGGTTGGTCTTTTGACACTGGGTTGCTGAGTCTATCAGCTGCGAGTATGTGCGCATCTGCAACGTTTTGGACAGGTGTCCAGTCAGTGAGGTTCTTGTTGTTGCCAATTTGGATGTTGGTACGACCGGCCAAATAGTTGCTATATAGACCAGCGATGAGCTGACGATCGCCAGGACTGTAGGCAGCTATCAGATTGGTGAGGGCGACAGAAATGAACAGTGAACACACCCAAAAATGCCCGACGGCCTCAGGATCACAGTGGACAGCCCATTTTTCCCGTTGGCGTCGAGGATAATTTTTTCTGCGTGAATCTTCGTCTCCATGTATACATTTGCCGGCTTGGTCGTGTATGGTTGTGTCTCCACGATATTATTGAGGTCTGAGCCATCAAAAACAACTGCGGAGGAACTAGTGAAGATGAGCTTCTTGACGCCAGCTTCGATACACGCGGCAACGATGGCCTTGGTGCCGTCAACGTTGACCTTCCAAAAGAGCGAAGGCTTGGCAATTGTCGCAGGAGGAGAGGCGTTATGAATAACACAGGTCGCACCGCACTGCGACAGGTACTCAGTATACGAGGATAGGTATTACAGACATGAAAAACGCACCTTTTTCAGCACGGAAAGGACTGCACCATCGTCAGAAATGTCAGCCTGGAAAAAGGGTATATCATCGAATCGTTTGACAATGTCAAGCACGAAAACAGTATCTCTCCGGTCACGAAGTTGAGTAGCGATATGTCGACCAAGAAGACCACTGCCACCGATTACAAGATAAGTGTCCGTCATGTTGTGAGACGAAAGGCGTTGGAGGACAGACTAGGTTCTTATACGACAACCTTTTTCCCATCACAGCCAATTATAGTCAAAACAATCACTTAAACTCCATCTGTATCCGGGTTATGTCGCGCCATTCCCAAAGCTCAGCCGAAAGTACGTATGGTACGATACTGTCAACAGTCGTCTCCTTCAAGTCACCCTGGTGAAAGTAGGGATTGCTGACAAAAGGTTTAAGGATATAGGCACAAGGGAAAAGTGACGATCATCCGAACTGCATCGTTTCTCCAAGTTTCTTCTCGTTCCAGGCAACACTGATGGTGACGAGGTCAGGATTCAAGCGCTCTGACAGAGAGGCATCGGTGGTACAGTCACTGCGGTAAGCAGAGCTCAGTCCGGGTACTGGTTGCAGCTCGAAGTTGAAGAAAAAAGAAACAAGTTTTCGGTGATGTCATGGACGCCCCTGGATTCACTCGCGTATGCGGACCTCATTACTGCGCGGAGCTTTAATTAATGACTGAGACCGAGCCTACTTACCCCTAACCGCCAGCGTCGCCCCATTTCCTACTTGACTAAGACTTGTAGAGAGCCTCACTGGCAAACCGTCACGACTCTCCTCATGGTAGTGATGTCAATGTCTTCTTTTGTCCTTGTTTTACAATAACGACTATAGATACAGAGTGGTACATAATACTACATAGTGCTTTAACCCAATAAGCATAATGAGTGCACTGTACGGCCCAGGAAGCGGGGGAGGGAAAGGGAAAGACCACTGAGCAAGGCAAAGCTTAGAAATCAGCATACGAGCACCATGTCAGGCAAGCTGCCTGGATTAACACTGGGTATGCTCACTCGATCACCAGGACGTCTGGAAAAGGTGATTCCGTTTTGATTTCACAGAGGGTGACGGTATCGCGGTCATAATCCAGAGCGGCGCAAGGTGGACTTTCTATCCGCGAGTCCATGGTCATAGCAGCGGAAAGGGATTGGGAGGATGGAGGTGCAAAATGAATCCGAGAATGAATAATTGTCTCTTCTTCTGACCGCGGCCACTGCCCTCGATGTATTTGACCAGATAGGATGCCAATTGCATCTATGAACAAGTTGGAGATTTGTAGAGGAAGGAATTGTGCATAGCTCACGTCAGCGAAGCTGAGGATGATCAATGATAATTGCTGTGGTGATCAAGGCTGAGAAGACGAAATTCGAAAGCGCAGCCCAAAACAGTACTCTGAGACGCTGCACAAAGAAAGCAGAGTTTATGACTATCCACGAAGCAAATAAGAAGAGGAAAACTACTGACAAGTTATCGACTACTTGCATTAACCATCCAATGTATCGTGTTCCTGTCGAGAAAGCACCATCTGACCAATTTCAGCAATGTTCGCTGCTTTTGCTGCTTGATAGCCAAAGCCCACCATGAAATGTATTTCAATGGATAGACGACCTAGTTTCAAAGCAATAAGGGGCCCAAAAATGGCAATTAAAACGCGTCGAGATGTCTGTTGTGGCGGGGGCGGGAAGACGATAAGCAGAATGGAGTCAATAAAGAGTCAAGACTTCCCCAAACATCAGCATGTAGGTGGTTGCGAATATTCCATTCCGATTGAAGCCGGTGATGGGATTGAGAACATTATTCATCTGTTTATATGAATTCAGCGTCTGGGTGGCACGTCGATGACTGTAGTGGAAGACTTTGCGTACCAGATTGAAAACCATGTAGCTGAGACAGACGCACATGGCAAGTAGAAGGGAAATGGCGTTGGTTGTGAATAGCGGGTTTCATCTTGGTTTCGAGGTGGATGTCCCGAAAAGGAGTAGAAGGACTGGTATGGATAGACCGAACCATGCTGCACAAAGTATGACTATACGCAAAGGCTGAGTGATTCTCTTTAGGAAAAACAACAGGGATAGGGCTGAAGGGATGGTTCAGCACTGGTTAAAAACAAAAATGGCAAGGGTGCCAGCGCCTGTGGTTCAAAGATGTAAACGAGATTTCCTTTTGTATGAGGATGGTTTATATACCAAAGTAGCTGTTCGTATCTTTGACAAACGGAGCTGTACCGTTTTCCGTATGCGCCAAAGATGGGACGGAATCGAACGTCACAACGTTCTGATCTCTGTAGCAAGCCTCAACCCCTGCATCCAAGATCGACTCTGCAAGTCGTACGAGCTCGCCGAGCTGATCCTGGGGCAACCCAGCGTTCTCTGCGTCACGGACACAATGTCGCAGACGTCTTGCATGTGCGATATCCACTGTCTCTTAGGTTCCTGGTACTATGTGCGTTCTCCTTCGTCTTCTGGGAGAGCAAGCGGAGACGCGTAGATGCAAGAGTATTATTTCGTTGCTTAGTCACGCATCTGCTTTGCTGTTACAATGGCATTATCCATAATAGCGATAAACACTTGGAAAAGAAAGAGACAAGGCAATAAGTAGGAAGAAAGTAAGTACTTGGTTCACCAACAAACACCCACATCAGTACGAATACGCGACGCTTCCGTATCAGCGAGCATATAAGCCCCCATCCCACCTTCTACACCATTTGCTCCTACGACAAATCCACCCGACTCCACATTCCTCACCCAATTGCTGAATAGAGAGAACAACCGGGTATTATGGCCCTTGAAGAAAGGACATGGACCGTGTTGGAACAACCTCGAATGGCTTCGTGCTGAAGGATGTCCGACGGAATAAGGCAAGATGAGCTCGACAGTATCGCCGAAATCCATGCCTGGTACAGAGTATAACCCAGACTGGTTATTCATGAGGTAAGGATGCATCAGGTTGAAGAGATACTGTTCCTCCTCCTCTACACGGACAGGTGCGTCTCCAGGGAAAAGAAGCATAGGTGCCTGTTCTTCTATATCCCGATCTACAACCCATTGTTGAAGGGATCCGTTGTTGAGTTGCATCATGGCAGTGAAGGAGTCTTTGTTGAAGACGCTAATTCCAGGAGCGATGTATTTGAAGCTAGGTGTCCTGGCATGCGATAGAAACTCGAAGGCGAGGCCTGTGATTTTCCAACGAATCAGGGTCCTCTTATCGACCAAAGGCTTGTTGTAGATTCTGGCACCAGGTATCCGTTGGGCAATGGCCTCGAGAAGAGCGTCATACGTATCCAAAGCTGCTGTGACACTGAACTCGTCGACGAGTTGGATAGAAATTTGAGTCGGTTCAAATCTCAGATTCAAAGCGTCAGAAGCGGCAACGCCAGTCTCGTTCGTCGGAAGACGAAACTTGCCTAGCTCAAACAGCTCAAGATACCGTCGCAGTGCGACTTCTGGGTAATGCCAAAGACAGTCTTCCATGAACTGGTCAGGAAGAGTAACCATGCTGATCAAGTTTGTCTCCATATCAAAGAAAATACCCCCGGTGGATTCATCGCCCGCATCTGCATATAGCAAAACGTACTCGTTCCCGAGTTCCCAATCCTCAAACGACCAAAGAATACTCGGATGGGGCATAGTTAGGAGCGGGGTGAAGTCAATCCAGATCCAGGGTTTTTCTTCTGGCGATAGCACTGGTACGTAGATTTGCGAGAGGAAATCTATGAGGGGAGTGGATAAACGCTCTCGCATCTTCTGCTCTTCGTCTTCAAAGGCGTCGAAAAACTTCTTGAGAACGTTTTTGGGTTGATGAGGAGCATTGACTACGATATTCACGATTTGATTATGCAGTTCTGCGCAAGCAGTTGCGTTGAAGTCGTTGACATAGACCTGAAAGGTAAAACATTAATATCCAAGCTAGGCGGAGCATGAAGACGACGCACTCCATCTTGAATACCCATTTCCGATGGAGAAACAACCTCGATGCTTGTATCCAGGGATGAAGACGAATCTACTTCCTGAGCAACTTCTTGGCCTTCCTCAATACCCATCTTCAACGGTACCCCATCCCCTTCGGCTCCCGTATGAACGGCAGACGAAGTATCCATTTTCAGTGAAAGAACTTGCTGGGCTTCATCTAAAGACGGTTCAGACGCAAAAGAAGGAACGACTCGTAAAAGAAGGACGAAGATAAGAGCAGGGGCTACAATTGCACATCCAGTTCAAGTTTTCAAGTCAGTGAGACTCAAAACAAGCGTTTTGGAAGGTTCAAAGCACTCACCTAGGATGCCCATGGTTTAGAACAAAGTAATGATTGGTTGCCATGCACAATATGCGAAAATTGTGATTGTGCCTTGACCTTGCCTTGACCCTGATCTCCACTTGAATGCCTAGACAATTTGCTGTACATATTGACAGTCCGTGTACAAAGAGCACTTCAGAGGTGAATTCTTAAGATATAGCTCGGAGAAGCCCTATTATGGCTATGGAGCAGGAGAAGGGAGGAGTAAAAGGAATACCAACTGACTGTCATGACAGCCTTGTTCCTCAAATTCCTACTAAGTATGGTGATTGGATCATACAATCATATTAGTTTGTACATCAGGCTATAAGTACATTGGCGAAATGTTAATACATGTACCTCTTGGCAATAAAAAACTAATGTGGAAAGGAAACAGAAGAAATGAAGCAACCTGGTCAACCTATCCCTACACTCTTATTTGTGGGTCACCAATCACCAACAGTAGTCATCCCACCCTAGCTTGGCCATAAGCAAGTACAACGCCGGTACCAAGAACCTTTTCAGCGGATTCGAGGCGTTTTCGGAAGGTCCCCATGATGACAGTGGGTGATGAAGAGAACAAAAGAGAACAAAGGTCTAGGGTCAGCACGTATGCTTCGACGTGTAGTAAAGTCGCGAACATGACGTTAATCTAGAGCTTAGGTGCTTGCATCATCACACTATGCCAATTATGTATTGGTAAGAAACAGGAAGCGGTCAATAGGAAATCACAAAAGAAAGAGCCCAAGCCTGAGGCCAGGTCAGTCTTGTCAGCTAGTCATCCTTCTCCTCTTGCGGAAAAGCACCTCGGCATTCCAATCTGCCGACGTATGCTCTAAAAACTTGGTCAGAGGCGGTAATTCCCTCGAGTCATTCGCAAACTTGATATCGTAGTTTAGCAAAATATGAGCTACGAGTGATTTTAGCTCGGCAGCCGCGAAGAATCGTCCGGGGCTAAACGAAAACGAAGGGAAAAAAACAACGCAAAGCGGCCATTGAAGAAATGAAGAAATGAGTAACGATGCTAAGAGAGTAAGATGTTGCAATGGAGGACTCACCAAGCATGCTTTCCCTGCCCAAAAAGCATCCACTCCAAGGTAGGCGTAACGAACTGATGCTTGATGCTTTCGCCTTCTTGATGCCGCATATAAGAAAATCGCCAAGGTTTGAAATCGAGACTGTCGGGATAGATTCCCTGCCAGTGAGATTATGAGTACCGGTAGGTCGTACACTGGAATGACGAAACGAAGGTATTGTTAAACTATCAAACTCACGTCGTCACGGTGCATGGCCCAATTAGCCGCACTTAGTATCGTACCCACTGGTACAGTAGTACCATTGGAGAACGTAAAATCCTTCATGACTTTCCTCGATAATCCTACTGTGGACGAGGAGCTTGTCAGCGATAATACATACACCAAATGGAGTTCAATAGTGCAACGTACGCGCTCCAGTGAGAGTCAATCTCTCCGATTCTTTCAAAAAACTATCAAGTAGCCTCATCTGTACCATTCCAACTTTCGTCCATCCTTCTTTCGCAATGACTGCCTCGACTTCTTTGCGTAAAGGCTCTGCGAGTTCGGGGTGCACAGCAAGGTGGAACAGAGCGAAAGTGAAGGCCTAGGGAATATTTGTTCAGTCAACACATGCTTATCATCTGAAAGAGAAAACTCACCAACTAAAGAATGTACGAAATTCGTAGAGCAAAATGAAGGCATGAAGCAGAAGTATCTGTCAAGACTTACCGACGTCGTATGTATCGCACCAAAATTGACGGTGAATACGCGTATACAAAGGTCTTCCACAGATGTACGTTGAGAGAGAGGTGCATTGCTTTCAGAGTCCATACACCATTGGATAAAATCATTCTGTCCGAGAAGAGAAATTCGTCAGGAAAGAATGGTACAGTAAAGCAATCGTTAAGCCCACAGGTTTTCCCGGCCAGTCTTTCCCGTATTGTTCTTGCATCCTCAAACGTTCTTCTATAACAGGCTCCAAATAGTCCATAGTCCTTCGAAATGCAGATTTCCGTCCACTAAATATCCGACCGACGATTGGATGTAAAAATTTTTGGGAAGAGGCTGATAAGCATTGCGTTGGAGACAACGCTTATGGTGAAGTTGATGTTGAGATCGCACCACCATGATTCTCTGCCTGGAAAGAAGAAAACGTTCAGGAAAAGCTGCAGATACCAGCGATTGCGTGACGAACATAGAGGCAAGCCCACGAGGAACCTATTCGCGACACGAACGACAACTTGCAAAGATGTTTCATGAGCTCGGACTGGTACCCACTCTGTGACTCAGGTATAAGGATACGCATCATGAGCAGCCACACGAAGACGTACCTTCAGAAGGAGGAATCTTCTCTGTCATTACTTCCACAACCTCGTCATGCATCTCCGAAAATAGACCTCCAATAGCCCTCGTGAGCGGTGTGCGAATCACACTGATGTGATATGGGTTGAGAACTAAATCAGGGTGTATCGTGTATTCGGTGTGCAGCATTTCCTTGGCTGTTTCAGCATGGGATAGGTATTCATCGGGTGCTTTGCGAATGTCGTCAACCATGGCCTTTCCATTGGCTATGACGATCCAGCCGGTGAGTGTAGGTAGTTTGTAGATGCCATTAAGGAACTGAGAAGTATAATCAGCGCGTTTGGATTAGATGCGAAGAAGGAACAGGACGGACCAAGCGATAACCTTCTTCTATGATATCTGTAGCTTTTGTGACCCATCTGAACGCGGTAATATACGACGTTAACAATCCATCTGGTCCTAAGGTCTGTATGTGCTTCAACTGCTCGGCGAACGGTTCGGATCAGTTGGCCAGCGAAAATTCGAGAAAAACTGAAAGTACCTTGGACTTTTCATGACAAGCACGAGCAAACTTGAAGCCCAGGATAAGCACAAGACCAAGGACCAGAGGAAGAGGACTGAGACCGAAACCGAGAGCCATGGTGGTCTGAAAGAGCGGAAAGTAATTATCTAAGCCACGGAACCGAATAGCAGTACTGGTGGAGTTGGGTCGGCCTTTGGTGGACGCCAAGCGCGGCTAGAAGCATTTTGGACGTGTGTACAGAGACAAGTTCCCAGAATGAGTCTCAACACTCAGAGGATAATGGACAACTGCAGGCGCGGGAACTTTTATACGACATTGAATTGGATAGAACGAAATTTATATTGCACTACACCTGTGCATATAGACAAGTACAAAATCGCACACAAGGTGACGAATGACTGGCGAAAAAACGGCTTTCAACATTTTCTGTAGCTCTCAGATCGTGAACAATACTTCTCGACCTCGGCCTTGAGATCTTGAGACCCGTCCGCGTTTGTCTAGACGGCCACCGTGAGATGCGGAAGAACAGCTGTCGCCCTTGCCTGGACCGGAGACGGTGATAGTAAAGGATTCCTCCTCTATCAGCGTCTTAGAAGTAAGAAGGAAAGTCGTACAACGCTCCTCAACGAGTCAATCTTCATCAGAGTCTGGAGGCAATTCCCTTGGATGCGGGGTTATCAGAGAGGAATTTTTCATCCGAGATCCGGGACTTCGGTCATCCTCTGCTTCTCCCTGGCTATCATCGTCGTTATTGTCATCTGAATCCACCTCGTCTTCAGAGTCACTATCATCTTCACGACCTCGATGGTTTGGATTTGCGAATAACAAGTCTTCGCCATCGATGCCGTCTGTGTCTCGGTGAAGCTCTGATAGACAAGCAAAAAGGACGTCAGCAACAAAAGCCGGGGCAGACCGATTGTGCAAAGACGAACCTTTCTCCTTCCTAGATTCTTCCCAACTGCTTTCCAATTCCGCTATGATTTTATCTTGCGTTGCGCTGACCTCTGCTGCTGAAGAACACTTCCTGTATTCCTCAATGAAGACTCTGGAGAGGAATAGGGAATTGAGCTCTTGTGTATAGTTGAAAGTCATTCAGACGCTCACCGATTGACTGTCCAAAACGATCCACCCCAACCAAAACCAGCAAGGAGCTTTTCAGCATAGGCGTCAAAGCCAGTGATATAAAACGCCGCAGCGAGTGCCTCGACACAATTTAATCGCCATGGTTTGCCGTAGTTGGTTTGATTTGTAGCGATGAGGTATGGTACTGGAGAAAACTGAATCAGCAGGGTAGCTTCAAATTAGATAGAAATGAGAGACTTGCATAATCTTTCGTGAGGGCTAGCGATTTTGCCAAAAGGAACGTCATCCAGCCGAGCCCAAGAGCACTCGACTACAGCTAATCCACCCTTCAAAACGATATCACGATCTGCAGGACTGATAACTTGTGTTCCTTTGGGTCTAACAGACGTCATTCGTCAGTAACGGTTAGACGAGCGTTGTGAAAAGAAATGAACATCAAGGGAGGCAGATAGATAACAGTACCACGCTTGAGACATGGTAATGTTGAAGAAGATACGAACATAGGTACGATGATATGACGATGCTCACGAAACAACGATGCCTCTAAAACGAGACTGTCCGACCTTGAGTTCCTTGATGAGACCTAACCGAGCGAGTTTTTTGCCTGAACAACGTCGAGGATCGCAGTGGTTGAAATCCTAAAAGGTAGACTTCACTTCAATGCAAGCCTTCCCAGAGAACCTAAAGCAGCACTCACCCACATCGCAACAGGGACTTCAATTCGTACGCCATCCTCCTCCTCCTGCTCTGGGTATTATGAATGAGCAGAACGCCAACAAGATAAGTAGTTAATAGATCATGCTCACCACCACCCTCTTCTCCATCGACATCATCAACAGCGCTTTCTGGTCTCCCGTCACCAACATAATCATGCCTCGCTATCCTCTTGCTGGGTCCGCCTCTTGATCCCCCTCTTGTACGTCCTCCTCGGCCACGTTTGCCTCTTGAATAAGTCTGTGTAAAATCTCCGTTCTTCTTGCCCATCTCGATGAGTTCAGCGTTGTGCAGAGTAGTTGTTGAGTTCGGAGTAAGAAGGATTCGAGATAACGATCTGAAAGAGGAGAATGTTTCTCACGAGACAAACTTCTCTCGTCCAACACTCGGAGACTCAGACTCAGGGTCATTGGTTTTTGCATACCCATGCAGCTTGAGGAAGAGAAGATACGAACCGAACATGACTCTATTGACGGAGGGGCTATAACAAGAGTACTAGAAAGGCAATTATCCCAACAGAATGTTTATAGGGCTCCGAGTCAACAAGGCGCCCTCTGCCCTCCTTCCATTGTTCAAACGCCCAGAATACTGCAAAACAGTGCATAAAGGCTTGCTCAAATCTCTGGGAACTGTATGGTCGATTTGACACCTATCTTGTAGCTTCGACGTCGAGATGAACAGTCCTAAACTATCTTGGAACCTGCAAATCGGAATTTCGAACATAACTTGACCTGTCCACCGAGGATTCTTCGCAAATTCTTCGACTTCCCTGAGCGACCAGGTGGCTCTCACAAAGGGACGGGAGGTACGGTTTGAGCAACAAGTCTTGAGGGTCTTGGATACTTTTTTTATTCCTACAAGATTCGCAGATGACTCTTGCATTGTGCGTGTATCTTGCTGACGGCCTTGTAAGCAATCTACAGGATGGTCTATACGTAATTCGGTCTTTCTCTCCACTATAGATATGCATACATGTCGCTGACCCTCAACTTGGTATGGGCTTCGCAGGACAGGACCAGCATGTTTCGCGTTGGGTATTGCAATGTACGTTGATAGGCCTGGTCTAGGCTACCAATTCAAGCAGTAGAAAAGGTTTCTTATGATCAATTAGTCTAGGAAGGTGATCAGGCAGATGTCTATCATTCTATCGGAAATGGTTCCAGCTACAAATCATAGGATAAGTCGTATGAGGCTGTACATGATGAGCAGGGCGCAGAAACTGTGAAGACGTGAGTGCCACTGCTAGACTCACGGATCGGGACATAAGCACAATCGTGATTCGTTTCTTTTAGGTCTTCTGCACACGCGGCCGCTGGTTTGGCTCCAGTTCCAAACACAGTAATTTCAGAGCCGATTGGCGAGTTTGATCAGCATGCTTTCCGCAAAAGGAAAAAGCGACGGCTTCAGTGTCGGCTCTCAACCAATCGTCCCCCGGGCATCATCTATAAAAACAGAACGTGAAATATGTTGCTTCAAGACCGCTCCCACGTTTTGTTGCCCCGTACACACACTCGTTCCTCCATCCCGAAGAAGTCGAGATGGCCAGAGCTCCCAAAGGCAAAGTGGGGATTATATTTCAGGTCCACGACATTCTTCTGATTCTCGTTTAGAATTATGTCTGCGAAGTTAAAGGTTGTACACGAGGAGATCTGCCTTTCACTCGTAAAGCCGATCTACAACGACATCATGCCAATGTCCACACCGATATGTGAGTACGACTACCCTTCTTCATTGTTATACTAGTACTCAATCTGATTTTACATGATACTGTCAACAGTAGATTCGAATGCCCTATCTGTGGTCACAGAACGGGACAAAAGAGTAATCTTGAAAATCACATTAGGACACAGTGAGCTCTGTTTCAATTTCCTCCTGTAATATGTATCTAACGCGCTTTATCTAACGCGCTTCTGTGACCCATCTACATAGTACGAAGGAGAGGCTTCACTGTCCAAGTTGCGACTTTTCAACGACGAATCGAACTTCGATCTATAATCACAGAGTGAATATCCATGGTTATCAACCCAGGCAGAGGAGGTCCAAGTCGAGATCCTTTTCACAACAGTCCGACACGCCAATCGAGGCTGGTCCATCTCATACCGACAATGCTACGCAATGACGGTTAGAAGTCCAAGGCGTCCCCGTAGTAGTACTATCACCTCAAAACATCGTCTGCTCCACTCCTCGTGGGCAATCATCCTCACGTCGAATTCCTTGCACATGGACAAAAACGCTTCACTCTGCCCCGCTCATCCTTGTAAACTTGAATACGCATTACGTGTACATCTTTCTCTTGCAGCATACATTTTCATTCGCTACCCTCAAGTACATACGCATCGTTACATCATACATTACAAGAACTTTACAACCCCTTATCCCACATTATGTATACTTTACTCCCTATCCCGTTTCCCTTTCGCCGTCAGGATGACAGTTCTCGGCATTGCAGGAGTGGCACATTACTCCTCAAATCCCGAGGGTTCCTGGTTCTCTTTGCATCTTGCCGCTCGGTACTGAGCTACTTTATCGAGCTTCGTATCAATGTTGAATCTTCATTACGATTCCAGAGACTTTTGGATTCTTAGAGATGACGCTGCGTGTTTTCGTCGATACTACAAGTGACAAATTCAAAGAAAGTCAAGACTTCACTTCAAATGTTATTCACAACAATATACATACATACATAGTACAGAGGTCATAGTGGTACAGCTATTCTTCAACGAATGTAAGTAGCATTTCTTTCTCAAGCAACAGAATTGGAGAAGGACGAGGAAATGCAAGGCGATTGACAAAGGAATGAAAAAACTGGAGAAAAGTCCTCGACTCGAATGGGGTTCAACACCTCAATAACCCTTTCCTCCCTTGCCTTTCCCACCGCCGTTCTTCCCACCTCCTTTGCCTTTTCCATATCCATGGTCGTGGCCGCGTCCCTTGCCGAAGTCAAACTCCTGAACAGAGGAAGGGGAAAAAGGGGGAAAAAATTGAAGTTACTAGCCACACTTTCCGTGATTGAAGTCATACTAACTTCGAGATCCTCGACATCACGACGGTAGTGACCGTGTTTGCCATTGCCATTGCCCTTGCCATGGTCGTGGTCCTTGCCGCCCTTGCCCACCCTTGTCGTGGTGTCCCTTACCAAAGGCATCCTCCTGAACAGACGAAGAAAAAAGAGAAAAATAGAGTCAGCAACAGTTTTCATGATTGAGTTCATACTAACCTCGACATCCTCGACATCACGACGGTAGTGACCGTGTTTGCCATTGCCTTTGCCTTGCCGCCTTGCCACCCTTGTCGTGGTGTCCTTGTCCCTTACCAAAGTCATCCTCCTGAACAGACGAAGAAAAAAGAGAAAAATAGAGTCAGCAACAGTTTTCATGGTTGAGGTCATACTAACCTCGAGATCCTCGACATCACGACGGTAGTGACCATGCTTGCCATCAGCCTTTGCCTTTACCGTGGTCGTGACCCTTGTCGCCCTTGTCGTGGCCATGTCCTTTGCCAGAGTCGTCCTCCTGAATAGAGGAGGAAAAATAAAACAAAGTCAGCGATGAGTTTCATCATCGAAGTCATACATACCTCAAGGTCCTCGACATCACGACGGTAGTGACCATGTTTCCCATCACCTTTGCCGTGGCCATGATCTTTGCCACCCTTGTCGTGGTGTCCTTGTCCCTTACCAAAGTCATCCTCCTGAACAGACGACGAAAAAAAAAAAGAGAAAAATGGAGTCAGCAGCAGTTTTCATGACTGAGGTCATACTAACCTCGACATCCTCGACATCACGACGGTAGTGACCATGTTTGCCGTCGCCATTGCCTTTCCCCTTGCCATGGTCGTGGTCCTTGCCGCCCTTCCCACCCTTGCCACCCTTGTCGTGGTTTCCCTTACCAAAGGCATCCTCCTCAACAGACGAAGGAAAAAGAGGAAAAATGGAGTCAGTAATAGTTTTCATGACTGAGGTCATACTAACCTCGACATCCTCGACATCACGACGGTAGTGACCATGTTTGCCGTCGCCATTGCCTTTGCCCTTGCCATGGTCGTGGTCCTTGCCGCCCTTGCCACCCTTGCCACCCTTGTCGTGGTTTCCCTTACCAAAGGTATCCTCCTGAACAGACGAAGGAAAAAGAGGAAAAATGGAGTCAGCAATAGTTTTCATGACTGAGGTCATGCCAACCTCGAGATCCTCAACATCACGACGGTAGTGACCATGTTTGCCGTCGCCATTGCCCTTGCCCTTGCCATGGTCGTGGTCCTTGCCGCCTTTCCCACCCTTGCCACCCTTGTCGTGGTTTCCCTTACCAAAGGCATCCTCCTGAACAGACGAAGGAAAAAGAGGAAAAATGTAGTCAGCAATAGTTTTCATGATTGAGGTCATACTAACCTCGAGATCCTCAACATCACGATGGTAGTGACCATGTTTGCCGTCCCCATTGCCCTTGCCCTTGCCATGGTCGTGGTCCTTGCCGCCCTTGCCACCCTTGCCACCCTTGTCGTGGTGTCCTTTACCAAAGGCATCCTCCTGAACAGACGAAGGAAAAAGAGGAAAAATGGAGTCAGCAATAGTTTTCATGATTGAGGTCATACTAACCTCGACATCCTCGACATCACGACGGTAGTGACCATGTTTCCCATCACCTTTGCCTTTACCGTAGTCGTGACCCTTGTCGCCCTTGTCGTGGCCATGTCCTTTGCCAAAGACGTCCTCCTGAACAAAGGAGGAAAAAGAAAACAAAGTCAGCGAAGAGTTTCATCATCGAAGTCATACATACCTCAAGGTCCTCGACATCACGACGGTAGTGGCCGTGATTACCCTTCCCATCCTTGCCTTTGCCATGGTCGCCGTGGCCGTGACCCTTGTCACCCTTGTCGTGGCCATCTCCTTTGCCAAAATCGGCCTCCTGAACAGAGGAGGAAAAGAAGAAACAAAGTCAGCGACGAGTTTCGTCATCGAAGTCATACATACCTCAAGGTCCTCGACATCACGAGGGTAGTGGCCTTTGCCATGGTCGCCGTGGCCGTGACCCTTGTCACCCTTGTCGTGGCCACGTCCTTTGCCAAAGTCATCCTCCTAAAAAGATGAAGGTTAATAAGAGTTCCCCTCATCAAAATCATATATGTCTAACCTCGACGTCTTCGACATCACGAGGGTAGTGATCGTGTTTGCCTTTACCGTCTTTGCTTTTGCCGTGGTCGCCATGGCCATGTCCTTTGCCATAGTCGTCCTAGTAAGTAGCAGAATAATCAGCAAGATGAACTATTTTCGCAACAAAAATGCAAACCCACCTCGATGTCACGTTGGAAGTACATCGGTTGACGGGCTTCGAGATTGTTGTCAGCAGCGACAACACTTGCATCTTCAGCCTAACAAAAAAAAAAAAAGATTAGATCCGTAGTCAAGACGCGTGAACAGAACAGTGCTAGTGGCGGTCGACTCGACTCACTCTGATGAAGTGGTTGATGCTGAGACCATGAACTGTGGTCAGCATCCACAACAGAGAGATCGTCAAGCTTGGAGAGAATCGCATATTGCACGAGAGGAGTATTCGAGTTCAGAGGAAAGGAAGCAAAGAACTGCTTGAGGTCTTTGAACCAAAGAACGACCAGCTTTTATACGCGTCTGACGCGTCCTGCATTTGCGATTTAATGGATAGATTGCTCCAGGATTATGGAGGATAAAAAAAGAACCAGGGAGGGAGGTCGTAAAATGAAACTCATGATCAATGGTATTTCGAGGTCTTGGTGTGCAAGCATGGGACAAGAATAGCGACGTCCGAGAGGAAGAAGGTGGAAGTTCACGAAAAGAGTTGTTGATGTTTATTTGTCCACGACGTCTGTTTTGGACTGTAACAGTGAGTTTATAATCATTTTTACCGTAATGGTACGCTCTCTTGTTTCTTCTGCTGAAAAGGTTCTCGTCGATTCTCGCCAGGATTACAAGCATCCTAGTTCCAAGGCTAACTCAAATTCAACGTCTTTGAGTCGAACAATTGCGTTTGTTCCATATTTACGGTTACCTTCCTAAAAATGTCGTCAAATGAAGCCAAGAATAAGTACGCAAAACACCGTGACGACGAACTTTGGAATGTGAATCTCGATTCTTTCAAAGGCCATCTGTGGAGTCAGTGATTCCTCCTACGTACAACTGGAACCTCGAGTGACTCCAGTTCTCAGTTCTGTTCGGTATGTCGGCAGGCTTCTGGTATAGCAAATCCCTCTTCAAAGTTCAAACGTTCACACTCTTCTTCGACTTGAATGATCACCTAAGTCACTAGTATCGTCCTGACAATGCATGTTTTGGCTCTTTGAACTTCTCTTCTTCTGTCTTTGAACTTGTCTTTGACGGCGAGCTTAAGAGGTACAGCAGATGCTTCATGCTCTTGGTGATATTTTTGTTAGTGACTCTGACTCTTCTTTTCCCAGAGGCTCACGGTCATTGGTAATCCTCGACAAGAACCCAGGCCCAAAAGTCGAATTGAAATTCTAACGAAGTACGTACATATTGCCTTCCAAAGTTCCATTCGACTCTATCCTCGACTCGGAGCACCGTTCTCATAATGAAATACTTTCGATCCAGTGCTGTCCAGGCTCCAACGTTCTCGGTTCCTCCAAGTCTAGATCCCTAACAACGAAGGTTTCGGATTCTTTTGGTCTGGTATGCGTTCAAACCCACTCGACGGGTACTAAATATCGATTTGCTTGGCGTTTATATTATAAGATACTTAGCAATGGACCACTTTGATGTCGAGAACTCGTTCTTTTACTCGGCCGTTGTCACCATCAGAAGTGCGCTCCTTAATCCTGAACGCCTCGTGAAGTAATCATTCATCGTCAAATCCGAACGTGGACTCCGCTGCTGAACGCTGACCATCGCCCTGAATCTACCCGATTCCTCAGAGGCCTCTACGAACGTATGCACGTTCGGCCGTGTGCCTAAGGCTGTAGACCGACGGAACACCGTTTTGGAGTTGTGCTCAAGTTAGGTGTTCCGTACAATTGAAGCATCACGGAACCTAACTCACTCAACGAAGCTTACTATGTAGTAAACTTGACAAAGGCTGGCATTGTTTTGCGATCATGCATCTGCTCGGAAATATGACATTGGCAGGCCGATGTACATGTCACTGTATGTATTACCACTTCTATTTGTAACGGTATGGGGTATGTGTGGGGTACGGATCTTGAAAAAGCATTCGCGTCTATTCAGGTCTACATATTCGCCTGTCACTGCAGTCTGCCGGTGGGATACATGTTCGGGTGTAAATGTCTTAACTCCATTATCGTTTATTCCACAGGATCAGCCTCAGCACAATGCTTAAATGCTTCCACCTATTAACTACCAAATGAAACCACGGGCGGCAACAGTAAAGTCGAACAGCTTGAGCTCAATGAGACCCTGCCACTTGTAATGGTAACTTTTGGCTTGTATATAAAAAGAAAAGGAACGTTGTCTACTGCTAGTGAGCTTCGCACGTTCAATTCTTCAAGGCTTCGAGACCTTGAAGAAAACACTTTGGAAATATGAGTGAAAGTCTTCCATTGGGGTTTGTACATGCACCTGCGGCTACTCGTACGTACGCACCTTCACTGAGCCTCTCTACAGTAAGTTATGTCAACGGCATTTTAGTACGTACCTCCTCGGTCAAGTTGTTTCTTGAAATTCGGGGTGACGCTCTCGTCAGGGCGGCCAAGAAAACTTGGAAACACTGAAAATACCTAGGCACGCATGTTTTTCGCACGTCCAAACCGATCGCGAGCACTATGAAATGCAAATGAGTTGTGGAATATTGAAGAATCATTAATCATTCATCACCTCGCTGCCTCCTATTCCTATTCCTATTCCTACCGGCAGGCTCAGGCTGTACATGTTACATGCCTGTGCAGTGCCTGTGGTTAAGGTGGGTGAAAAGTGGCAATGGGGCCTTGAATAAGCAGAAATTCGAATCTGAAGCATTGATCCAACTTGAAACAACTCCAGCTGCGCCAGTGATCCAATTGATAATTACTTGCACTGGCGACCGTGGGCGCTGGCATAACAAGGTGGCAAGGTGGTGATATGAAGATCCGAATGTACTACTACAAATGTGCATATAATTAGTGCTCGATGGAATTTTGTCTTATGCAGCTAGCGCCACGATTCCAAATTCAGAGAAGCGAGAAATGTCGAAACCCAGGCTGTAGGGCGGACGGCAAACGAAAAACAAAGTACAATGACAAAACGCGACGGAGGAGCTTGAAATGTGAGTACAACGATGAAAAGAAGAACTGTGCATACAATGAACGTGCATCCAGATTTACCACAGGCTCTCGACATCAACATAAGAGCATTCAAGCATCGCTTTTCGATGGATGCTTTGGAAGAACTTACGTACCTTGATAAAAATGGGGTGGGATTGCCCGACGGAGGCCTTCGCCCCTCGTCAGCAACCATTCCAGGGATCAGAAATATGCTTGATGAAGGTTTACGAGAGCCTGAACATTGTGGGGTAATTAAGCTTCGTTCTGGCTGATGGAAGCACATATGATGACCACATACTTAAGGCTGTCACTGTCAGTACCGCGGCGGTGCAGAGATGACATCACTCAGCTCCTTAGCGACCAAGTCTGAAAGAAAGGCTTTTGTACTGTAGAGAAACAAAGTGTCCCAGTGTCGTTGTGAGATAGACAAAAGACTGGTAGAAAGCTTGGGCAATGGTGGTGGTAACGAAGAAAGGGCAGGTTCGGCAAATGCAGTGCTTTCCCACCCCCGTAGCTAGGCTGCGAGCACCTTCTCCACTCGTTAAACTATACCCGTCCAGCGACACCATCACCACCGAAGGGGCTCATAGTCCCCATGTACTCCTCTTATCATCCCAATAACTCGTCGCAAGTCGACTGGCAGTCTACGCCAAACTCTTATCCTCCTCAAAGCTCCAGTCCCTTCGATTCCCTGCCAAGAAAGCCTTCTCCCTACGATACCTCCAATCCCGTCAATGTCAATTTTGGCCCTTCTTCTCCCAACAATGCCAATGTCAACAGAGCTGCCCTCATGCGCACTCCTAGTCCAACCCCTAGCGAGCAGAAAGAACTAGGCACCGGAGCTATTGATTGGAAGAGTCTTCTGAATTGGCGGTTCTGGTTACGAAGAGAATGGCTATGTTCGTTTTTCTCCCAGTTTCCAATCCACCCAGCTTACAAGGTCTGCAGGGTACTACGTCGCCCTTGTCATCATCGTCACCATCACTGCACTCGTTACTCTCTATCATGAACAAATCGTTCATTGGCTCACACCCGTCACACGTTGGCTTCACGAGTGCGTACGCGATTACTCGCTTCCTTGCCACCCACCTCACCCGACTCTTTTCTAGCTTAAAATTCGGCTGGCTCGTCCCGATAGGCATCCTCTTTGTCATCTCCTTCCCTCCTGTGCGTACATCTGCCAGTATACCCCTAACCTCTGCTCAGTCGTTTGTAACAGCTTTTCGGCCATGAAATCGTTGCTATCCTCTGTGGTCTCGTATGGGGACTCTGGATCGGTTTCGCCATCGTCTCCGCTGGATCTTTCCTTGGCGAAGTCGGTAATTTTTAGTACGTCTATGCTCCACCTATTCATTCTCTTTGTCTTGGCTTATGATGTCCTCTCACACAGCGCCTTCAAATACCTCTGCAAAGCTCGTGGTGAAAAACTCGAAAAGTCTCAAATCTCGTACGCTTGTCTAGCGAAAGTGGTGAGGGATGGAGGGTTCTGGGTTGCGCTTATTGCGAGGTATTCAGCTATCCCGGGGCACTGTGAGTTGTTTTGAGGCTTTTCGTCTTCACCCTATTTCTCTTTGTCTTTTCTCTTCATGTCTCTATACCCGCTAACTATATTCCTCTCACAGTCACCACCGCTGTCTTTTCCACATGCGGCATGGGCATCATCGTCTTTTCACTCGCTGCCATCTTATCCATGCCCAAACAACTCATAACAGTTTACCTCGGCGTTATATTAGAACAGTCAAGTGATGATCCTAATGCTACCCAGCCAGAAGACCCAGCAGAGGAGAAACGAAGCCAATGGATATCAAGGGTTGTCTTGTCGCTGACGGTGTTGGTCACCGCCGTGGCGATGTGGTATATTTTGAGGAAGATGAATCAGGTGAAGCCTCAGGTTATCTATGAGAGGAGGAAGGCTAGGTTGGTTTTTCCTTTTCTTCAATTCTTTCGTCGTTCTTCGTTTTGGTTATATTCTCTTACTGACACCTTTTTTTACTCTGCGTCTCTAGACAAACGAAACTCGCTCGTGCACAATTATACGGCAATTCAGATCTCAACGGTTCTGGATCCGATGTCTTCACTGAGGCGAATAATTCGCTGACGGACATTCCTTTGGCGGCTCCCATGTCGTCGAAGAACAACCGGCAATCTCAATACCAACCATACCCGTTCAGCCCGAAATACCAACAGGCCAGTGATTCATATTCTCAAGGGAGCAACAACATCGTCTATGCTCCAGCTCCGAAGCATTTACAAAGTGATAGATATTATGCGCCTGCTAATGGATATCATCGGTATGGAGAGAACCATGATCACGATCACGACAGCTCGGAAGGAGGGCACGGCAATGGGCATGTAGCGCCTGGAGCAGCTGCGTTAGGCGGATCGAGAGCGTATGATTATACCCCGACGAGGCAGAATAGCGATGGGGATGGGGATTTATCTATGGGAATGCAGCAAGAGGAGTACCTGAGAGAAGTGGGTAGAACGAGGCAACAGACGTTTACACCGCCAGGTATCCCCGTTACAGAGATACCGAGGACGCTTACGCAGTCTCCGGGGCGTATAGGTGGTCAGGCTCCAGGTGGACCAGGGCAGGGACAGCATACGACTTCCCAGTCTTACTCGTCACTAGCGTATACCCGTAGTCCACCTCCAGGACAACCTTTATCACCCTCACAACAATCCCAGTACCAATCATTCACAGATCCCTATTCGACCTCAAACACCCCATATAAGAACTTTTCCCGTCCTAGTCCCCCTGAAACAAGGGAAATAGGACACGGACCAGGACAAACGCCCACGTCATATCCGTTTGCACAACAAGGATTTCAACCCGCCGGACACATGCAGGAAGCTACGGACGCAACGTTTGTGACTGCGATAGAACCGTTTGGGTCTAGTCCTAGTAATGGTGGCGTTGTTAGGGAACCGTCATTGGCAGAGATCGAGTTGCATGCGCCTGGATCATTCCCTAGTTCGATGTCAGTAGCGAGTGGACCACCGCCGAATTATACCTCTGGGAGGTTTTGATTTGGATTGATTGTTCCGAGTTGGGACTGAGAGTTGGGATGTTGGTGAAGAGTGAAGTGGTTGCATTGTGTGTCGTGGCTGGTCCCTACTGTACATAGCACATAGCGTTTCTAATACGTATATTACGATACGATGCGACCTTATTTTCATTTACGAAATGTATCGTATTTTCTCTCTCTCTCTGCTCTTTTTCTAGCTATAGTTTTACATCAGACTCTGGACTTCTATCATACTGGGACATTATACAGGCTCTCTAGCGCAGTTTGTACTGTAAGTTTATACGTAGTGGATAACAGACTTATCACACTGCTCTAAAGTTGGCCTGTGAAGATACAACGCATAAATCCACTTTGGAACTGGCCAGGAAGTGGCTCAACTAAACACAGAATAACCTTCTGGTATTCTTATAGGCTCATGACCACCCTACCTTATAGGAGCTTTCGATCGCTGCAGTCCATCTGAAAAGCAATAGAAAATGTAAGGCCGGCTCATCATCGATGCATCATCGAGGTCAAGTTGACGTATGTAGTACTGTGTATAGTCTGTAGTATTGTGTCTGCTGTTGATTAAAGGTGCGATTAAATGGACCCATATTCGACCATCGCATCGTAACTTCTGTCACTTTTGGTATCCTTTGGTCATCGTTGAGATTAGTACGCGCTGTACGCGTGTGTGGACTCGGGTAAAGATCGTAACGGGTAGCGTCTTGAACCTGCACCACCATGTTCCTTACGACCCAAACACCATCGGTCACATTGATTAATGATGGTCCCTCAAATGTTGGGCTCGGACGTGATATATCCTCATAGAGAACCGCCAGTCCAATGATTCAGGAGGTCTTCGCCATCAACAGAGGGGTTGGAATGACGGACATTAGGGTCACATTAGGCGGTGCGTTCAACCGTCGAATTCCTCTTTCTTGGTTCCTTACCAATATGCGAATAGGAACCCTCCGGTCAATTCCTGATTCACGGTGATCACTGTCGGGAATACCTTTTTCTTCGAATCCAGATATATAGATCTCTCCAGGTACGGTGTTGGGCATTGAGCTACATATGAGTCTCCCTAAGCATTTTGATTGTAGGCTACGCGTAGACAGACTGTGTCTATCAATGTGCTATATCGCTTTTAACGCTGCCAAATTCTTCAGCAAGCACGCCAGCATTACTGAGCTATCGACCCTTTTTTCCTTTCGGAAGACTACGTCATCGTGAGTGCTTTCGGACGACCCTATCACGCTGTGTCTCTCAATATCAAGGGGTTGCCGATGGTCTTTGGAAGATACGTAGCAGAATTCTGTCGGGAGATTGGGATTTATCATCGGCGGTGTATACCTCAGTCTCCGCACCTTTTGCTCTCCTTGCCCGTCTTCAGTCACTTGTTCAGGAAACGCCATTTTCACCAAGATGAACAAGACGTCACAAGTCGTGAGAGGCGGTCGTGTCATTGGCTGACGCTGCAACTGAATTTGCTTGCTCGTAAAGGTGCTCCATGTGATTTGACGAAGGGGTCTATCCCCCATTTCGTACACGGGCAAGACGGGGGCTCTACGATGTGATGCAATGCAGCCGTTCCTATACAGGAGCCTCCAGCGTTTCTCGCCTATATAAGCTGAGGTATTCTGCTGAACCAAAACCAGCTTCACTATCAGCTCCAGCCCCACCATCAGCCTACTGGTCTCCAAGATGAAGAGCTTCACCGTCGTCCTCACCGCGTTCGCCATCGCCGCCAGCGCTCAGACCACTGTGTAAGTTATTACTTTTATCGAACTGCAGTACGACTGACGTCTGTTTTTTCAGCTTCAGTGGTACAATCAGTTTGGGTAACTCACCTGGTACATTTCTATTCGAGCTTTTTCCCCAACTACGCTCTTTTCTGATTGAACGATATAGGTAACTGCATTAGGGCCGTCAGCAACACCGACAACGCTGCAGTCGTCCTCAGTAACAACTGTACCGGGCCTGACGCTCAGTGGGCACTTACGAACGGAAACATTAGGATTTACGGCAACAAATGTCTTGATGTGACCAACGGCAACGACGTGAATGGTCAAAAGCTGCAGATTTACACTTGCTTCCAGGGAAATACCAATCAGCTCTGGCAATACCAGGTAATTGTTGATAATCCTCCGTATTTCGATGTATGCTGACAAGGCTAACAGGACAATCATATCGCTTGGACTGGACATGGTAGATGTTTGGATAATACCGGTGGTAACCTGACCCCTGGCAACCCCGTACGTACCTTTTCGCCGACTTGAGCGTGTACACCAGACTAATCTTTTCCCTTTCCCCCAGATTCAACTCTGGTCCTGCATTTCGTACAACACCAATCAGCGCTGGAGCTGGCAAAACACGACAAGTCCTGCTGGCGCACCTGCTGCTCAGCCTGGATCTGCTCAACCTGCCGCTATTCCAGCTACCCAGCCTGCTGCTGGTCAACCCGCCGCTCAACCTGCTGCTGCTGCTGGCCCTGTGGCCACTGTAGTGGTCGTCATTCAACAAGGTGGTGGAGGTGCTGCTGCACCCGTGCCTATCCAGACCGTCAACCCTCAGGCTCCAACCACGGTTACTGTCACTGCTAGGGTTGGTACAGCTACGGTGACTCTCCCCGGTGGCCAAACCACCGTTTTTCCTACCACGACTACGCTTCTCCCCAACGCCACGACCACGACTGGAATCACTACCACTACCGGAAATGCGACTACTACGACTGGAATCACTACCACCACCGGAAATGCGACTATTACGACTGGAATCACTACCACCACCGGAAATGCGACTACTACGACTGGAATCACCACCACCACTAACAATGCCACTTGCGTACCTGCCACAACTGTTATCCCCGCCAGCACCACTGTCATTCCAGCGATCACCACCTCTCTTGTCCCAGGCACCACTGTTATTCCAGCAGTCACCTCCATTATTCCGGCGGTCACCTCTGTGGTTGGAGGAGCTACCTCCATTGTCGGAGCAGTCACTTCCGTTGTCCCAGCTGTTACCTCTATTATCCCAGCAGTTACTTCTATCCTTGGTGCAGTTACCTCTGTTATTCCAGCGGTCACGTCTATTATTCCAGCGGTCACCAACATTGTCCCAGAAGTGACCTCTGTCGTCCCAGCAGTCACCTCTATCATCCCAGGCGTCACCAACGTCATCCCTGCAGTCACCAACGTCATCCCTGCAGTCACTAACGTTGTTGCCGGAGTCACGATTATCAACCCTGCACTCACTTCCGTTATCGCTGCAGTCACAAACATTATCCCTGAAGCCACTTCCGTTGTCGGCGCGGTCACAAGTATCATTCCTGCAGCTACCTCCGTCGTCCCTGCTGTTACTTCCATCGTCCCAGAAGTTACCTCTGTGATCCCAGCAGTCATTTCAGTTGTTCCTGCAGTAACTTCTGTTATCCCTGAAGTCACCTCTGTCCTCGGCGCTGTGACCTCTGTGGTTGCCGGAGCTACCTCCGTTATTCCCGCCGTTACGTCTATCATCCCCGCCGTCACTTCGGTCCTTCCTGCTGGTACTACTGTCATCCCCGCAGTTACTTCTGTTGTTCCTGCAGTTACGACCACCATCTGTGCTTAGATATTTTCACTGCGAGAGGTTTAGATTTACTCTCGGACATTAGGCTGTGTTGTACATCATGTTTTCTTCTTTCCGTGTATGTTTTTGTTGTACATGTACTATCTACTTTGATGACTTGCATGTCTGTCTGTACTTTATGCTCAACTGTACTTTACAATAACATTGAGCAATCCAATTGTGTATTCGTTTTGACATTCTTCTACCAAATGGAGCTTCACACAAGTTTACTGCTTCATTGAGTCGTATTTCTCCCTTGACTTCTGCAGCAACCTCAACGTGAAGACTTCTGTGGTCTCTGTGATTACAATGATTTTGTGTTCATGAGTTGCAGTATCTCATGGAGCGAAAGAAGTCAGGTCTCCTTTGAATGGGACCATGGACAGGTGCGGAACTCTTTTTCTGGAACGGTGAATTGAAGACTTGTGCAATTGCAAGGTCGAAAGGCTGTCGCCATCATCCCACCACGACGAGTCTCGAAATAGACTAACACTGTAACATTAATTTGATATTATAGGTAGCGGGTTAAGTCCTAGCAAATAGATTCCAAGAAGAAAGAGACCTAGGTCTGAGAACTGGGTAAAACAACGCTCCCTCTGCGATAGGCCCTTATAATCTTCAACTCCTCCTTCACCTTCTTCCATGTTCCGTGACGTCAAATTGGCAATCCAATGGAAGGATTCAGCCCATAATCATGGAAACCACTCTACTCCAGGCGGGATCGAGATGGTCGAGATGCCTGAAGCTGTTCAGTGAGTCCAGCACCAAATCGGATGAGCCGTCCCCAGCAATGGGGTAGGTCGGGATTATCCGGATTTTAAGGATTCGGAGTTGGACAGTGTGCTCTGCCAGGTCAAGTAAGCCTTTTAGGGTGGGTAAACTGTCAGGCTCATCCCAAGAAAGAGCTTTGAAAATTTGTAGGGAGGGAAGACAGCATCCTAAGAAAGTCAAATCATTGTCTAATGAAGCAGCAAATAATCAGCGTAGGGTGACCAGTCAGTAGAGCTCACCAAATGGAGGGCTGAGTAGAAAGCTTGTAGAGCTTAGATACGAGTTGCTTGTAGAGCAGATAGAACTAGATATTGTTCTGTAGTATCTACGACTTTACAGAGAGCTTTTATACTAGATAAAAAGCATGTAATTACTAATATCTACATTGTCCATGGACATACCTAGAGACTAAGAGGATATTGCCATTGGCCATATTGCTATCTACAGAGATATCACTACATAGTAGAAGATAAGAGTAATGTCCGGAGAATGTCCTGGAGGACTAGCATACTTATAGCTACATAGAAGTTTCATAATAACTCCATATAGAATCATAGTTACTATACATGGAAGGTATATATTTCAACACTCCCCCTCGCTTTAGATGCGGACTTAAGTGCAGCATTGTAGGCGCACATCAAGGATTAAATGATTCTTGTATGAGCATAAACATAATGGAATGCGAATAGTATCCACTCTGAAAATCTTGACGGTTGTTTCCAACCCATAATTATATTTAAGAATCAAAGAATAGTCCTAACTCATTTCGGAATTTAAGAAACTTAATGTGCCCAAGATTCTTCGTTAGAAGATCTGCACGATTTTCGTTTCCAGGAGTAAAATAGAGTTGGATCTTTTTAGACTCCTGAATCAGTTCTCTTATAAAATGGTAACGTATATCAATATGCTTCGATCTTGATTCAGTGATAGGATTTTGACTAATAAAGATCAAGCCTTGATTGTCACCAACAATAGGAACATGATTCAATTTAAAACCGATTTCTTTTAATAGAGTTTTAATCCATAGAGCCTGTTTTGCACATTCACAAAGTGCCATGTACTCGGCTTCAGTGGAGGACAATGCAACAGTTTTTTGTTTTCGACTTGACCAGCAGATTGAGCCCTGTGCAAGCTCAAATATAAAGCCAGTCTGTGAATGACAATTATCTCTATCTTGTGCCCAGTCACTATCACAAAAACCTATAAGACCACTAGATTTAGATCCATCATAGATGAGTTTATAATGTTTTGTAGAAAGCAAGTATCTTATGATATACATGGCTTTCTTTAGATGGTCTGGCGAGGGATTTGCTGAATATGTTGACAATTTGATAACAGCAAAAGCTATATCAGGGCGAGTACCAAGCATAAGATAAAGGATCGAGCCAATCACTTGTTGGAACAAAGTTCTAACTTTGGTATCAACATTTCCATCGTGTGCTAAAGGAATATATGACTGTGGCATAGGCGTCGTTGTATGCTTCATATTTTCAGCACCAAAACGTTTGATGACTTTATTTAAATAGTCTTCTTGATCAAGAGTAAGAATACTCTTCTTTCGATCACGTTTTATGCGCATGCCTAAAAATTCCTTTGCATCTCCGAGATCATGAGATTCCCATTTAGCCATGAATTGATTCATTAATCTGTTTAATAATTTCAGATCTGAACCCATCCATAACGCATCGTCTACATATATGATGGCTATTATGGTTTTGCCATTCATACAGTAAATATATACGCCGGCATCTGAATGTAAGCGCTTAAAGCCTAAAGATTGCATATATTTTGTGCATTCAGTCCACCAGGCTAAGCTTGCTTGTTTCAGACCATAAAGTGCCTTGCGTAACCTCCAAACCTTGCTTCTGTCCTGACTAACAAAGCCATCAGGCTGCGTCATATAGATTTCTTCGTCAAGAAGTCCATAGAGAAAAGCACTTTTGACGTCTAGTGCCTTGATCTCCCAATTCTCTATAGCAGCAATGGCAAGTAACAGTCTAACCGTTTCGAAGCAGACTACTGGACTGAATACATTGTTATAATCAATTCCTTCTGTCTGGGAAAAACCCTTTGCAACGAGTCGTGCACGTTTTGTTTTGTTTGATTTAATATTAAATACCCAACGACATCTGACTGGTTTACGACCTTTGGGAAGATCTACCAATTCAAAGACATTTCGTTTTTTCAATTGATCAATCTCATACTGACAAGCTTCTTCCCATTGCTTCTTAAGATCCTTTGGAGCGTTCCTGAAATCATTGGTTGATGTCCAGTGCTGCACGAAGGTCTTATTTTCCCAATAGTCTATCAGATCTTTTGTAACTTTATCTCTTTTATTTTTTGGATCTGGATTTCTATTGGTATCATGATGATATGGATATTCATCCACTAAAGCAATAGGAGTATTGTGAATAAAAAGAGGTGTCGCAGAGGAACTTCCTTCTTTTTTATCTATAAACGCCTGTGATAAGAGATAATTTTGTAACCATACTCCCCCTTGTTGAACACGTTGTTCTAAAACATCTTGTTCAAGAAACTCCGCAATTTCTCCACTAGGTCCTGGTTCTGTTTCAGATTGATCTTCATTGTCACTATCTTCTCTGACTTGAGAAGTTAATGGAGTTGGATCTGTTACAGTTTGCGAACCAGTAGCATGAGATTGAGAACGAGTTACTCTCGGAGTTACTCTAGTCCATCCACCTCGTGGTATGTCTCTACTGTGTTGCATGTTTGGATCTGTAATTCTCCAATTTGGTCTAGATTGACGATCTGAAGATCTAGTCTGATTTGGATTAGGTTCTCTATTTATAAATCTACCACTAGTTAAATCAACGTTTTGTGGATTAACTGGTTGAGGACCTTGTACAGGTACAGGATCAGCAGGTACTTGAGCAGGTGGTTCTGGTGCAGGTGGTGGAGTCGGTTCACGAGATTGTATAGATTCTGTTTCGGAGTCATTTGGATCAGAAGGTTGGTGTGCACCAGGATCATGGTCTTCGGAACTAGCATCCGAACCATTTCCATCATCAATATCTTGATGATCACCATTACCTTCATCGGGTGGTGGACCCTGATCATCAAATTGATCTCGGAACAGGTCATCTAAATCGAGGGGTACTACAGGGTCAGGTGGGAGATTATTTGTACCCTGTTTGTGCAAACTGCGCATTAATTCAGAAGGTTGGACAGGTTTGGTGGATTTGTCGCTTTCTTCTGTTTCGGATGATAAGACTCGTGGAAACCATTTCTCGATGAAGAGTGCTTGTGGACTAACAAAGAGTGAATTGTCACGTCTCATGAATAACCAGGCTTTAGAACCTTTTTCGTAACCAACAAAGATCATTAATTCCGATTTTGGGGAGAGTTTATTTACTCTTTTCTTTTCTGGGATGAAAACGTATGCAGCACATCCCCAAGAACGGAAATAAGATACATCTGGTTTCTTTTTGTACCATAATTCAAAAGGAGTCTTCCATTTGAGTCGTTTTATTGGTGTGCGACATGCTACAAAAGTAGCTGTGGCAAGAGAAAATTCCCACCAAGAAGGAGGTCCATTTGCATGATGACGCATGGCTTCTGACTTCTCATTGAGTGTTCTAATTATTCTCTCAGCACGACCATTTTGTTGATGTATGTATGGGGCTGACATTTGTCTTATAATGCCTTTTTTAGCAAGGAAGTTGTCAAAATCTTTGTTCATAAACTCTGTTCCCAAATCTGATCGTAAAGTCTTTAGTTTTTTGCCAGTAGACTGTTCTGCCCAGGCAACGTACATTTTAAAAGACTTGAAGACATCAGATTTCCTTACTAAAAGGAAGGTTACAGGGAAAGAACTAAAGTCATCAAGAAAGACAACGAAATACTCGTACTTGTGATATGATATAGATGGTTGTTGTTTCACATCTGTATGCACAAGTTCTAATACTTCTGTAGCTCGCTTTTCTGACAAAGGATAAGATTTCGATGGAGTCTTGCCTAAGGCACAGCCTCGACATACACTATGTTTAGGTACTTTAAATGGTTTCAAGCCTTTAGTATTTTTAATGATATGACTTTCCACTGCCTTTCCAGCATGTCCATAGCGGTTATGCACGATGTCATAATCAGTAGGAGTAGATGATAAATTTGCTGACTCAGGAATGATTATCTTCGATTTGAGCCAATGCAAATTGTCTTTCCGATGCATTGGTAATAATGTCATCAGAAGACTTTGATCTACTTCTTTCCGAAACTCGGACTTGCCATCTCGTGAGATTTCATAGTATCCTTCACGAAGAATACATCCTCGAGACAACAAACGATGTGTGCAAGTTGGTTGATAAAACACTGGGTATAGTTTTATAGTATGTTTGACTCCTTCTTCATTGATGTGTTCAATAAACACAGTTCCAACACCTTCAAGGTAAGTTTCAGATCTTTTATCAGCGATCTGAAGTGGAATTGGATTGGGTAACTTATGGTACTGAGCAAAATCCATCAAATTGTTTGTAATATGAGTCGATGCACCCGAATCTGAAACCCAATAGGTTATTTCATCAGTGATCTTACTCTTACAAATACTATTTAAAGGATACTTTTCACACGTTGAGCAATGTGCGCGAGCAACAAAACTTTGTTCACAAATAAATACAGGCACATCATTTGTAATAATAGTACAATTGTCTATAGCCACTAGGGCTGTATGAGATTCACAATAGTCCGACGACATTGAGATCTGAGGCAATTGTATGAGTGCACTATTTTTATTAGAAGTGTGAAATACTTGCCAGAAAGCCATAGTTTCGTCTCCATCAATATAAATTTCCACATCTGATTCTGAACCAAGACTGACACCATCATCATCGGCAAGGTATCCAGACGAAATGGAAACATTTATCGCATCTGCCAGAGATGAGGGACCAGCTTCTTCTTCTAAAGGTGCATCATAGCGAGGTTTCTTCGAAGTGTTTCCAGATTCATCAGGTTCTCTTTTCATATTCTCGAGGATTGGATCTGTGAACATGTGAGACATTCTGTCTTGCCACATTTTGAATGCAACACTCGGAGGAATATATTTAAAGGAACTTTCTTCGCTATGATCCGAAGATGTAGAATCTGATGATTCAGAAGAAAACGAACCTCGAACAGCCTTTCGCTTTCTACTTGAAGACGACGATGACGCTTTAGTATGATTAAAAGGTAGAGTGCGAATGAAATTGGGATATAGTGATGTATCATGAAATTGAGTGTTGATTGTAACACCATTTGTGCGCATAACAGATTGAGCAGGAGTAGGCCAGTAAGCTCTCTCAATCAAGGAAGGAGGCTTTGAAGGGACTGGCTCACGTTTTTTAAACTGCTGTGGAATCCATTTATGGATTGCGCATATCAGCCAAAGCTTTATTCATGATATAACGGCAAAAATACTCGACCTCTTCCTCGATTTGTTTCTGAATGGGACGGATAGTTCCTTCATGATCAAACCATTGGTTTGTCATGTCTTCGTCACCATTGAGATCCTCTTTTGCTCGAAGATAAGGTTCTGTATGAGTGCCATCAGAATTGTATGTGTAATCCCAAATTTCGGCTAGCTTACGGGTCATTTGATGACGAGCTTCTACTCTGAGAAAGCTTTCAAAATCAACTGTCTCCTGTGCGAGTTCATTGATCATGAGTCTCTCATAATGAGTAAGAATGAAGTAACCCAAAATCGTTTGCGGTCTGACCTGTTTAGCTAAGTTCCGCTTTACTCTTTCCTTCAAAGAAGAATTATTGTTTTCATCTATAAAGCAATCTGATCGAACAATCAGAAAGTTATGATAGGGAAGAAGTTCATAAATGGGTTGCTCACATGTCTCTGGTAGATCATCAGTGTCACTGATTTCGATAGGATCTAATGTGGCATTTATAAAAGGATTTGCCATAAAAGCGGTCACCATTAAAGGAGCATCATCATCAGAATCTGAATCAGCTTCAACTTCTGGATTAGCTAAATTAGCAGCACCTTTTTTAGAACCCTTCTTCTTCTTACTGCGACGAGTTTTCTTCTTCTTATCTCCCCCTTGATTCGCATCACCTGTTGTAACAGTTTTAGAAGGTTCCTGAGGTTTGGGTTGTTTACCCTTACCCTTGTCTTGGTTCTTCTGTTTAGAAGATCCAGCCTTCTGGTTGTTCCAATTGGGTGCAGAATCAAACTTTCGTCTATCTCCAGTAATGCGGGTAAGAAGAGATGATTCAGAAGATTGACCAGTGCGTCGTTTGTATTCGACGAGAATCAGTCCTTCCACATGTGCCATAGTCAGGTTCTTTGGTTCAATAGTGGCAAGTGTGAATTGAGCATAGTTTCCCCAGGATTGTGGAATGCGATCCATCAAGAAAAGAGCTCTAAACTTGTCATCGACTGTGAATCCATAGGCTTTAAGACGTGTGAGAACTGCTCCCAGAGATGTGATCTGGTTTGCAGGATCTTTCTTCTCATCAAGCGTCCAAGACATGAACTCTTTGAAGTCTAAGAACCATGACGTCGGGCCAGGAGAACTGTATTTCTTGTCTATTTTATCCCAAAGCATTTTGGCGGTATAATCTCCTTTTGCTTTGGCACAAGGGTCTTCTTCTACTTCTTCTTTGGTGAACTCTCTCATTTCCAAACCCACATCATTCAGAAGATAGGAGGAAATAAAACCCAAAGCCTGTTCATCTTTGTCATCCCAAGAACTATGAAGCTTATAAGTTTCAACTAATTCCCGATCATGTTTATTAACCAAAATTTGATATTGATCCCATTCATGAGCGAAGGTATCAACGATTTGGTTATAAGACGATTGTTCGGATTCAGTTAAAGCATTAAAAACTTCATTAGACACTAGTACAAATCCTTCAGGAAGAGAAGGTGCATTACCTGTTTCGGTGGGACTTGTGTTCACATAACGCTTTTGGGTACCTGAAGCAACCCTGCTAAGCCCTTTGGCTTCAAGGAGGCGGGTAATAGCATAGTTCCAAAACTCATAATTGGTAGTATTGAGGATGGGAACGTTGAAGATGCTTTCAGTGTTGTTGATAGTGTTGTTGGAAGACATATTGATCTATGAAGCATCAATCAGTAAAGATGTGCATTCAATAGGTCACAAGTACCAAGGAACATCGAAGGGTCTAATACAACCACAGTGTATTGGATGATCGCAATATTCCTTCTCCTTTCTGAGCAAACGCCCCAGACAAGGAATGTACATAATACATTTGCATTAATCGACTATATGCCAGTAGAAAACCGTTCGTCGGTACGTGCACATAATGGAATCCTATATTAACTCCTTCATCAGTGCTTCTCAATCAATTTCACACTGTCAGAGACCATACTCTTGACAGAGAGCACATGATTACTCTAGAAGTCGCAATATTGACCGTAGTGGCACAGTACTTCCTAATGGGTGTAGAGATGCCTTAAAGCATATAGGGGAGTACTATCTAACTACTGTTTTTCTATAGATCTAGATCGGCGACTTTTATAAACGCCCCTGGCTCATCCGAATGACTACGGAGTTTTGCCTGAGTGCGAAAAACAGTCCCACACTAAAGTGGAAGCTGCAAAGCGTGCCAGTCACTCTGCATACAACTATCTGTAGATCCATAAGGGTTCCACAAATAACTGTTACAGGTATAAAGTGACTTATCTAGATCTATAACTAAACCAGCAAAGAGTGCCTAATGCGACTCTAAACTGAACCCAGGTTATATATTTTACTGGGCAATATAGATGAAGAAGGAGATAAAGCGAAAACATCGATCCATCAACTGCACAACATCGAGTCCGACAGCTTACTCGGTGATGAGCTCGCCGTTGACCTCGACAATGCGATCCATCTTGACAACGGTAGTTGTATGGGATAAGACCAGCATCGATGGCCCTCGGGGCCCATAACCTAATGAAGCAGCAAATATTCAGCGTAGGGTGACCAGTCAGTAGAGCTCACCAAATAGAGGGCTGAGTAGAAAGCTTGTAGAGCTTAGATACGAGTTGCTTGTAGAGCAGATAGAACTAGATATTGTTCTGTAGTATCTACGATTTTACAGAGAGCTTTTATACTAGATAAAGAGCATGTAATTACTAATATCTACATTGTCCATGGACATACCTAGAGACTAAGAGGATATTGCCATTGGCCATATTGCTATCTACAGAGATATCACTACATAGTAGAAGATAAGAGTAATGTCCGGAGAATGTCCTGGAGGACTAGCATACTTATAGCTACGTAGAAGTTTCATAATAACTCCATATAGAATCATAGTTACTATACATGGAAGGTATATATTTCAACAAAACGAGGTGGCATTGAGACAGTATTGACGAGTACAATGGTATTCTACGGAATCTGCACTACACTAGGGCTTGCTGGGGCCGTGGGAGAAAAACGCGTTTTTCTCTACCGAACGAAGCCTGAGTTTCCCTTTTAGGATTAACAATCATGAACTCGACTCTCAGCTCGCTATCGTTCCTTCCATGGTCCAAACGTCAACTAGTGGGTGACCATGCAGCCCCCCTGCTTGGCGTCGCTCGTCTTCATCTGGTCCTTATTTCACCGGTCCTCGTAAACACCACGCCAACGCCAACTCCAACGCCAACTCCTCCAGGGGAGGTTCCAAAATCCTCTTATCCCAACTTCCCTTCGACGTAGGCAAAAAAGAGGTCGAAGAGCTCTTTTAAAATACTGTTGGGCCACTGAAGAAATCCTTCCTCATTTATAATTCCCAAGGAAAGTCGAAGGGAATGGCAGTGGTGTGTTTTCAGAGGACAGAGGATGCTGCGATGGCAAAGGCCAAGTATGATGGAAAGTTTGTTGATGGACGTGAGTGGCCCTCCTACTATCTTTTAGTGCATTGTCTGACTGGGTGTACAGGCCGACCTATCAAAATCGAAATAATAACAGACAAGACACCCTCCTCTTCATCGTCTTCGGGTTCTGCTTCAGCGGAACCGCACCTCCTCCCTCTCTCATCGATAGAATCCAGGGTAGGGTAATGCTAATGCGGTGGCTAGCTCTTCCTCATCGTACGTTCCGTCTCGTTCTTATTAACGTCTCTTATATGTAACGATGTCTCAGAATCAAAAACCACTCCCTACCAAGACAAGAAGCTGCTGTAGCTGCTAGGATGGCCTCCTCCTCCCGCTCCCCCCCATACTCCTCGTCATCTTTCACCCCTCTCAACGTCACCCCCAACCCCAACTCCACCCAATCCACTCGTCGGAGATATAAGAAGGGACCCAAGCGTCTAAAAAAGCAGACGGTGCAGTTTGTTAAAGTCCATCCAGCACATGCACAACAACAAGGCAATGCAAACGGAACCACGAAATCGAAAGTAGTAGCGAAGAGTAAAGACGACCTTGATCAGGAGATGGATGATTATCGGGCGATGGGGGAACAGACCTAGGCTTGAACGACGTTTGACGTTGCTGGCGGATGGTGGTGGGCTGGTGGGGTTGGTGGTCGATTACCCATTGGCTGTCGCTCCTTCTGTGTTCGTGTCACCACCTTGAACAGTACATCCAATGTCTTACACCTTCACTTTGACTCGTCTCCATTGTATTTCGTCGTCCCCCATCGTAGTCGTTTCGTCCCGTCCCATACCATTTCCATCCGTCCCGTATACTCTATACTCTATGTTCCAATCCTTCGGTCCCCCTTCCCGTGGCTTTGGTCGTTTTTTGAGCTCGTGTCCGTTTACGAGTTTGTCTTTTCGTCTTCGCGTTGGTCTTGTGGTCGTGTTCGTTTCGGTGGTCGTGGTCGTGGTCGTGTCATTCTCTGTCTCTGTCTACGATTTTCGCATTTTGACTGTTACTCTTGCTTTTCAACTCTTTACTCTTTACTTGTTGTGCTCGGCTACTTTTTTGTTTTTTGTTTTTGAGGGGTTTTTTGGTCTCTTCACTTCTCGAGGTCTGTTCCTTCTTCTTTTCGCGTTTTTCTGTTTTTTCTCATCATCATGATCTTCTCCCAGTCCCCAGTCCCCGTTCCTAACACCCTTCGCCGTTCATCCATCCATCCATTCACCCATCATCTTTTCTCCAGCACACTTCACCGTCCATCCACCCATCCAGGACGTCGACGAAACCGAAACCGAAACCGAAACCGAAACGCCGTCGCTGTCAGACTCACCTTCACCCTTCACCTTCAGACTCATAGTCAAGACTTGAAGAAAACAATATAGTATCCTGGCGATACGACAAAAAAAACCATGAACATGATGGCATTGACAGCCAGACCCAGCTCCAAACGCTACGCTACGCCGACACAGACAGACGCAGAAGGAGATACCTAACCATTAACCAGTGACCACAAGCGCAACTCCAGGCTCCATGATACGTATTCCACCTTCCATACGATGCGAAACGGAAATGTGTACATAGACCTTGGACCTCGAGTTCGCGTTGTGCCTTGTCTCGTGTCGTGTCGTCTCCACTTTGTTTCTGCGTCTTTGCCATTTGGTCGTCACCGGCACTCGGCACTCGTCTTTACAGTTGGGTCGGCTTTGGCACACACAAGTTGGTCATTGGTCATTGGTCATTGAAAGGTCGGATCCATCGTTGGTCGGTGGTGCGGTGCTCGTTGGTCACGGTCACTCTATACTATCTAGTCATCTAACGTTCAGTGCCCAGTGTCCAGCGTCCTTTCAACTTTGGTCATGGTTATGACTAGGAATCAGGACTCAGGACTCATGGTCCAGTCACCCTATCACTCACCCATATTCATATCTATTGACCGCCCGCCCATCATGATCTACCCAACCCCAAAATTGTCCATCGTCCACCCCACAATCGTCTAACTGTCTAGCCGTCCAACTGTCCTCCTATTCGTCTTCCTTCTTCCTTCTTCCTTCTTCCTTCTTGAAGCTTTTATGACTGGCCAGCTGCTACGACGATGGGTATAGGCATGGTTATGTCACAACGTTACTCAAAGGTCAAACGTTGGACATATCATCATAGCCTATAGGCACGATGGGCATAGGCATGGGCACGGATGGCACCGTGGGCATTGGGCAGTCAGTGGAGATTGAGGGCATTGGGCGTAGTTCGACCATGGGCAACGGTGCGACGGGGTAACGGGAGCTTGGGTAGGGACTTGTACGAGTTGAGTTGAGTTGAGTTGAGTTGACCTTTTGTGGCCATCGAAGTAAACAAACATTGTAAATGACGGATGGAAGGCGATACCTTGGCTTGTCCCTCCCCTCTATACCTCACGACACCACTGTCACTCATGACAATCTAGTCTGTCTGTTACCTCTTACATCTCACCACCACGCCGCGGCTATGATCCACTAGTATTATCTCGTATCATCTCATCTCATCTTATCTCATATCTTGTCATCGTCGTCGTCATCCCGTACTTGGTCATTGTTATTGCCATTCCCGGTTTCACCGACCGACACTGACACCCTCATGCTCAATGCCCATCTCTCCCGCTCCCCGACTCCGAGTCGGCTTCAGCGTCTATACCTTCCGCCTTAAGCTTCTACCTATCTACCTACCCAAGACCCAAGATCTTCTACCCTTCTACCCTCTACCGTATGGTCCTTGTATTACCATTAGTTGATGGTTTTTGGTCGTGACTCATTGGCCCGGAATTTTCAAATTCAAGACTCCAGAGGTCCGTGCCTCTCAATTTCCAGACTCTGGACCCGTACCTCTTGTGCTAGTACTACGCATCGGCGTATCGGTTAGGTGAACCGTGGGTGGTCTTGGTTTGGTGAGACTAATACTACTTGATGGGTAACCGAAGATTGAGAGTTGAGAGTGGGGATTTGGGTTATCTTTTAGGTTGGGCTTGGGCTTGGGTTATGCTGGCCATGGTTGGCACTTGGGTACTTGGGTATTGGGTTGGACTGCGTTGGGAATTGGGACCAATTTGAACGGAGAACCTCAGAGTTCTATTCCAATCCACTATCTCTATCCTAAAAAGTTCAATCCTTATCGTTCCCCTCGTACTCTTAGTAGTACCCTTATGATACCGATATTGATATCATTTGCAATATGGATCCCTTTACGTCTTATAGTTTTATGGGCAAAACCAGGACGTTGCTGACGACGAAGACGACGCTGACGAGGACGAAGGTGAGGGGAAGGTGCTGACGATCCCAAAGATCTTACAGGTGGTACAGGCAATGGGAGTAGAGGCATGAAAACCAAACCAACATCGACAACATGGAACCCCTCCCAACTCGTATCGAAGACGAATTAGAAGTCGGAGGAGAGGGAAAAAAAGAAGCGATGAAGAGAAAGACAGAGAGAGATGATTAATGCGTTGGATTTGAGAAAGTGAGTGAGTCTTTTTGTTTCTTCTTTCGCTGGTTTTCGAGTGTTTCTTTGAGTGAAGTGGCTCACATATCTTCACTCATCATCACCCACATACGCCATAGACCACACCGCTATAGACTGGAGTGCAGCCGAGTCGCAAGTTGCGTGTATTGCTCAGGGTGATGCTGGAGCCTGGAGGTGGTGGTCTTGGGGGAAGAGCCCAGACAGTGGTTAGCGTTAAGAATGTTGCTGGGCAGAAGAGGAAGGCGGTCGATAATGGGCATGTGGGTATGGGCATGGACACAGTGACAACACTAAAAAGGATGGAGGGGCATTGGGAGGAGGAAGAAATCGACGAGGAGAAGGTTAAGCGGTGAGGAGTGGGGACGGGAGGTGCAGTGGTTTTGGAGGCGTATTGTGATGGGGCATGGTATAAAAACCATGAGGGGGTGTCAGTGTATTAAAAAGGTGTTGTAGGAATAGCTAAGTAATGGGAATAGACGCGGGGCACTATCCTCGTACTTGTATCGACAGTCATATACATGGTTCACGTCCTCATTTGATATCTACGTTCGCCTTTTGACTCTTGACTTGAAGTATCTGAAGACTGACAGAAACAAACTAGGAAACGAAACATGTAAGCTCAGGCTGTTTCAGGATTCCCGACACAGATCCCTACATACAAAGGTAGGGGTCTACCTACGAGAGACTAGATACAGCTCGAATATTGCCGCAACTTCGAATCCTTTTCTTTCTGATCAACTCACTAGGTTCTACGAAAGAGAAAGATTTTTGTATTACAGAGAATACAAGTTTCCTGATTGCACTGAATAATTACAAACCACAAGTACAAGAACGTCCTGGAACGACTTTGTTGGCCCTGAAGTGTTGCGAGTTCCTAAGTGAATAAGACTCGGGAGGCCGAGTCTTTTGTCTGCCCCTCTATGGCCTCCTGCAGGTAGTTGCCTGCATGATCTCTCCATACCGCAAGGACCCGTCTTCCATGCGACGGAGGATATAATAGCGTTTGAATGCGTGGATGTACAGTCCAGAGCCAACCCGAACTTGTGTAGGTTGTAGATTCTTGAGGGCATCTCGGACAGCACCGTACATTTGTATCATTTGGGTCCTATAATCCACTCCTCCTGTCGTACCGAGGTAGAGATTTTCGAGTTTTGGCAATGAGTGGGCGCAATTCACGATGCCGTCCTGTTAATGACTGTCAGTCAGAAGAAGAAAGATGAACATTGAAGAGACGTACAATCATATCGACAACTTGAAGTCCTTCCTTTCTATTGACATACACAGATAAAGTCTCCAGATTGCTACACCTGGAAAACATGTCCACATTGTGCAGTCCTAAGCACCATCTTCCTTCTCAATCAGGGTGTAACGTCAATCTGCGTAGAGACTTTGCAAACTTGGGGAAAACACTGCCAAAGAATAAGTCGGCAAGTTCGTCGGACATCTCATCCGTAGCATTCCTACCGGCACCGTCGAGAAACAGGACCTTTAATCTCGAGTGGCAGTGGGAAATATAGTCTAAAAGTGTGCGGTCGATGTCGCAATCCATTTTGAGAACCTCCAGAGAGACACTCGCCGTCTGCAATACATTCCAAAAGTTTCCGACTTCCGTATTCCGACCGCGAATGTGCACCTCAAGACTGGACAGACTTTGCAGATGTGGTATCATCGCTGCCGGGACATCCATCGCTAGATCCTCTACTACGAGTTTCTTGATATATAAGACGGAAGCTCCCTTGGTGTCTGGGATGCCCTTGAACACATCACTGAATGAAAACGACGTCGACCGTTGAGAGGGCGCCCGAACATGAAGAGTTTGGAGATCGGGACTGTTTAGAAGTGCAGTGGAAAGAGGTCCTAGGACAGTCTGACCGAAGGCAGCCTCAGGTAGCCGTGTCCCATCAATAGCCAAAGTACGAAGGTTGCGGAAGGAGTCGAGACGAATGGAAGGGGGATCAACGCCTCTGGCGAATTCTCCAAAGAATTCGGACAACAATGGTAGCTTTGAGACGATCTCGGGTACTTGAACATACATCCAGCTTGGACTATTCTTCGAGATTTCCCAGCTACGAAAAGATTGGGTGTCATGAGCACGGAGGCGACAAGTCAATGACAGAATGCTCACCGGAATGTTCGAAGGTTGACAAGACAGGATAGTGCAGAAGTGAGAATTTCTTGCCATACATCGAGCATTTCCTGGCTCGCATTATCATCACCGGTACGGAGAGCCCTATCCTGCACACTCAATGTCCTGACATACGCTGACAATGACCTCTCATCCTTTACAATACCATCTTCGGAACGAAACTGTGCAAGTGCCTTGCAGAACGGGATACTGACTGTTTCGAGAACAGAACGATGAGTGTTGATGGTGATTTCTGAGAATAGGAAGGGCTCTACAACGGTACTAAGGCCCTTGCAAGTGCTTCTGAGAGGTTGTCTGTTCGAGCCTTTCTGTCGATTGTGTAACAGTTCGGAAAACGGTTTGGTCGTTAAGAAAGAGCAAAACTCACAAGCTCCAGAACAATTGCTTGCAAGATCTCGACTGGAAGGTCTAAAAATGCGGACATCCGTTTTGCAACAGCAGGAGATCCTGGATATATATGCATCCAGACATCATCACGTTTGTCTATGGCGGTGCGTGGTCATAGTAATAAGGTGACGGGGTGGGTTAAGCCTCGAGGTTTGGAAGTTCTACAATTCGTTAGTTGTTTTCGTCCAGAGTGGTATTCTCGTATATGCGGAGATGCAGAGAAGCTAAAGAATGTCCAGTATTTAGCTTGGAGAAGCCCGGCTTTGAAGTACAGTGAAGAGAAGTCGTCTGTAGGTAGATCAGTACGCACGAGAAATTTTCGCGTAAACATTTTCCCTCATTTTTATGCTATACTTATTACAATTCTTCTTCATTGCGCAGGGATATATACCCATTCTTCTGCTTAGCGGTTCATAGACGATATACACTTACTCAAAATAGCATACGCTATCCGGTGAGTCTTTTTGGTTCTGAGGGAAAATTGGGCGTCCCGCTTCCTCGTTTCCTAAACCCAATGGCCATTTATATATATGCTCAACAGCGCCTAAACATCCATCATCGTGAGGACGTTGCTTCGCCGTGGCACGTCACGCCTTCGCAATCCAAATCGGTGAAGGCGCGCTGAAAACTACCCATCGATGTCTACTACCAGTGCTCTCTCGTCTCAGCTCGAGGACTTGGAAAAGAACAAGAACGAGCCTGATACTAATGGTGCGGGTAAGTAACCAGGTTTTAAAAAGTGGTCTGTGTCTCTGATGAAGCATACAAAGAACATCCAGGACGGTTCAAACCGACTTCAGATGACGATGCATCTTTTGGGTTATGGAACATGTACCTCAGCCAAGCCCACGAATACGACAAGACTCTTTTGGAAGGTTGGAAAAAGGACATGGATGGGATGCTACTCTTTGTACGCCTCTTTGTTATTCTTGTCACTCTCAGATTTCTGAAAAGGTCCTAGTCTGCTCTTTATTCGGCCAGTCTTACCGCCCTCATTGTAGAGAGCTACAAAAAGCTCCAACCGGATCCAGAGGACTTGACCACATCCTTGCTTACCACCATATCTCTACAACTGACATCTATATCAAATGGGACAACGATGACGGTTGGACTCCCCGACACGTCCTTCAAGCCCATGGCATCATCATTGATTTGCAACATGCTTTGGTTCCTCAGTCTCGCATTAGCACTCACTTGCTCACTGCTGGCAACATTCGTGCAGCAGTGGACTCGAGACTTTTTGCACAAAACCTCAATGAGGCCTTCGCCTGTCGTTCAAGCGAGAGTGCTCGCTTTCTCCTACTTTGGATTGCGACGTTTTGGGATGCACACATTCGTGGATGTCATCCCAGTTCTGCTGCATATCTCCCTATTCCTTTTCTTCGCTGGTCTGGTCGCATTCCTGCTACCAGTCAATCTCCCTCTCACAATCCTCATGGCATGCGTGCTGTTCATCTTCATGCTAGTCTATTCAGCTCTCACCCTCCATCCATTGCTATCTCTCGACACACCTTATCGTACTCCGGTTTCCGATCTTCTTTGGCGCATAGCCAATAGCTTTGCTGTGCAAGGGCATGGGTTGGACGGTGACCTCAGCCTTACCGAGGCAATAGTTGAGAAATCACTGCACAAATCGCCAGATCGTGATGGTCGATGCATGGAGTTTACAATGAAATTGTTAAACCATGATACAGAGCTTGTTCCCATGTTTGAGGCCGTCTCTGACGCCATCATTAGTTTCGGTACGACTAGCGGTGTACGCCTCGCGAACTTTGGAATCGTTGCTCCTCTCATTCAGTCGCCGAATCCCGAGAACAATATAATATCTCGTATACACCACTTCATTTCTGTCTCTGGGTCTTTGGCAGGATATGCCGAAGCCCGAGCTTATAAGATGCAGCTTTGCCTTTACACCCTCAACTCCCTCGCTTGGTTAGTCATCCAACACGGCATAGAGAATGTAGGATCCGACTACAGTCAATATCCGGTCTTTTGGTTTCAGCGTGACCTGCTGGAATTGCTGTCTTCTTCACCTTCCTTACCGAAAAGTTACCTCATCTCGACAATCGCAGCACTACGAACCAGCAGAGTACAGGGCTTCAGGCGGTGCATAGAATGGATGTCCAAGGCACTGTCTTCCTCAAAGGCCAACACCGAGCGACTCGCAGAAGTCAGGTCCATCTTCTCCAACCTGTCTCGAGAAGACATCGATTGGACCTCGGAGAAATTTACACATCACTTCAACCAACTTGGCAGCACTCTTCAAAGTGCTTGTATGTCGGGCATGACAGAAACTGATGCAGCTGCTCTGGTCCAGCAGGTGCAAGAGGACATCGCGCAACTCATGGACATGTCACGCTGGAAAGCCGCGTTGATCTCTGTACTGAGTCAGTTCCTCTCAGAGGCCGCAGATGCCGCCTTGGTACCTTTTGAGATGGATATGGTGTTGACCCTTATCTACTCAATCATGCCAGAGATACCAGAGTCCAAAGTCTTCGACCAATCTCTCGACATAGAGGAAGATGAAGCGCAGGCTACCTATCTACTTCAGAGCACCTCGACAGACCCTGAGTCTGTTTCGCCAGAGCTCTTCACTCTGGTGTTCAGGCTTTTATTCTCAACCAAACGGGCATTGCATTATACTGGAGCCGTCGAGTCCAGGCTTGTATTATACAAGTATCTCCATAAGTGTACCGCCGAGCAGAGGAAACTGCTCACAGAGAGTGACTCCGCTTGTCCCTCAATGGAAGAGTGCATATTTCTGGATCTTTGCAGTGATTGCGATGTCAACCTCGCTAGTCTGTGTCTACTGGCGTTAAATAGAGTATATCTCGGCATTGGTCTCTTCAAGTCCACAGTGTCCCCTCGGTTATTGTCATTCGCAAAGGGAGTTTTCAGACTTATCCCAACAGCATCTACCAACTTCACTCAGTACCGCTGGTGGTCCAAGACGTCAACAGATACCGAACGCATCCTTTGTAAAGACATCATCAAAAAGCTGGAGCATCTTTCGCACGGCTACGATATACCGAACAGTCATGACATTTCCTCCTTCATTACCCCAACCATTGGCGATATACACACCCTCGGTCAGAGGCTGTTACCCGAATTACCTGTGCCTGAATGTCCTCCTTTACCTTGTCCACCCGACAGGTACCAGCACTGGATCACCGAGATCCAATGCTATGTGCTTTCCATGCATCTCCTCATTACCGCCAAATACATCAACATCTTGGCTGAGGATACACAGGGCGAAGTTTTTGGTGACTTCAATAACATTGGAATCCCAATTGTAATGTTCCAAGGACATATATACGAGATAGCTCAACTTCATTTTGCGAAGAGCGTTATGGAGCTGATGTCTCTCCGTCCCTGGAACCAGCCCATGGAATCTTCAAAGTCCAGGCTCTTCCACAATTTTATCTGGTGTCTCAGCACCAACTGGTGCTGGGTCACAGACATGGAGAGTGCGAAGATCCTGGCAGAAGCCATACAGCGTCACAAAAGCGATGCTAATTTCAATGGCATAGTGTGGTATGAGGATGTGTGTCTTGCTCGATGTATGGGGGTTATTCGAGAAGCTGAGACTGTGGAAGAACCACCGGTTTCTCAGTAATGACGATGTTGAGAACTGGACTTTTAGTATATGTAAATCTCGATAGACGCTGTGTTACTTTGAATTATGTATTTATTACAACTTGCATAGTACAGGGACATCTTGGTAGATGGGTAGATGGTGTCGAAAGTTGAAAGAATTGGAATGAAAATAATTGATGGCGAAATCCTTCTGCTGCTCTCGAGTCTCTTTCCCGTTGATACAATCAAGCAGACTTCAATGAGTTAGCTTTGAAAAAAGCACAAGAGACACCGGGCGCGGCGCGATCTTGCCTATCTCGAGAGCAAAGATTGGAGATCAGTGGGTGAATCCTGTATGGTGCTACAGGATCGGTATAGGCCTTCACACTCCAGTAACCATATTAGCTTTTCTTAAACAGTAATCACACTCACGAAGAAGACGATTAGTATACGCACCGCTCGAAATTCCCATCCCAGCAGATAAAGACACCCTGTCATTATTAGCAATGCCCTAACTCTCTCCCCTGAAGCCTTTCACGTAATAACAATCGAAAAAAGTACGGCGAAGTGAGTCCTGTATCGTTGCCGTGTTTGCTGGGTCTTTCAGAAGTTAGAACGACAAATGCCTAATATTTGGAAGTGGAAGCGACAGTCAACCGTCAAACGACGTGAGTACTTGAAGACCAAAAGCAAAATTGAAGACTCACGAACTCAGTCATTGGTGCTGTAAGCGTAGCTTTCATCTCGTCCTCGAACCAGAAAGGAAGAAGCCATGACGTAGGGTTTGCAATTGTGACCACGTCCTTTTGGCTGAAATCGCTAGATGAATTTGTTGTTTCTTACTTTTGCTGGTAGCGGGTCTGATCATCCTGGCCATCCAGAATCTGGATGAGAATTAGCAACACATTCTTCTTGGTAACTCTCGAGGACATCCGTATACACCAAACCAGCTGAATGGAGGTGGAGCCACCATCACCGTTGTTGTCTTATTCATGCCATTAGTACTGTTCTTTTCCCCCATGTTTCTCTGCAGATTGATGAAGACTGGCAAATCCTGGTGAGACTGAAAATCCCGTCAACAGTAAATTTGAGGAAATCCAAAGTGACAGAATGTCGGTCTTTCAAACGCTAAGTACTTTGAGAGGAAGAGGGCGGGGTGATCGGTACTGTTCCTGCTAGCTATGTATGACCTCCGTCGTATGCTGCGATGAAGAAGTCAGTTTCTACCATAAGTGGCTAGGTGTTTAATCACCGTGCTGGTAGCGTTGCGATATACTTTGTCCGAGTGTCACAAACACGAAAAAAAGAAAGGAAGGTGAGTTTCCTTTTTAGGATCAGCAAGACTCAGCTCGCTATCGTTCCTTCCACGGTCCAAAACGCCAACTAGTGGGTAACCATGCTGGTCAAGTCCCCCCTGCTTGGCGTTCATCGTCTTCATCTGGTCCTTACCCCACCGGTCCTCGTAACAACCACCCCAACTCCAGGGGAGGTTCCAAAATCCTCTTATCCCAACTTCCCTTCGACGTAGGTGAGAAAGAGGTCGAAGAATTGTTTAAAAGGACCGTAGGCCCACTTAAGGAATCCTTCCTCATTTATAATGCCCAAGGAAAGTCCAAAGGAATGGCAGTGGTGTGTTTTCAGAGGACAGAGGATGCTGCGATGGTAAAGGCCAAGTATGATGGAAAGTGTGTTGATGGACGTGAGGCCCTCCTACTATCTTTGAGTGCATTGTCTGACTGGATACAGGCCGACCTATCAAAATTGAAGTAATAACAGACAAGACACCTTCCTCTTCCTCGTCTTCGGGTTTTGCTTCAACGGAACCCGCACCTCCCTCTCTCATCGATAGAATCCAGGGTAGGGGTAATGCTAATGCAGTGCCTTCGTACGTCTTCCCATCCATTATTCTCAATGTCTCACTTTTTACTTTTGATCCAGAACCAAAAAACATTCCCTACCAAGACAAGAAGCCGCCGTAGCTGCTATGATGGCTTCTTCCTCATCTTTCACCCCTCTCAACGTCACCCCCAACCCCGACTCTACCCAATCCACACGTCGGAGATAGAAAAAGGGTCCCAAGCGTCTAAAGAAGCAGACGGTGCAGTTTGTCAAAGTACATCCAACACATGTAAACGGAACCACGAAATCGAAAGTAGTGGGGAAGAGTAAAGACGACCTCGGTCAGGAGATGGATGATTATCGCGCGATGGGGGAACAGGTTTGAAAGACGTTGCTGGCGGGTGATCCAAAATCTTTCATCGTCTCCACCGTCTCGTCTCCCATCATCGTACTCGTCCCATTGTATCCCGTCGTCCCCATCATGCCCTCCGTCTCAATTCTACTCCAACTCCATACTCCAATCCTTCCGCCCCCATTCCGTTCCCCTTCTTGGTCGTTTTTGAGTTCGTATTTGTTTACGAATTCGTGTTGGTCCTGTGGTCATCCTCGTTTGGGTGGTCAGGGTCGCAGTGTCGTCGTCGTTATTGCTCTCCATTCTCTATCTGCCTCTGTCTCTGTCTTTGTACAAGATTTTCGCGTTTGGATTCTTTCCTTACTGTTACTCTTGCTCTTTCATATTTTACTATTACTATTCTTCCCTGCTACTGTTACTCTTTCTTTTCAAGTCTTTTACTCTTTACTTGTTTTGTTCAGCTACTTTTTTGTTTTTGGGTTTTTTTTGGTCACTTCTTAGGCGGGGTCTGTTCTGTTCTGTTCTTCTCTGATCACTCTTCTTCTTCATCTTCTTTTCTCGCTTTTCTCGTCTTTTCTTTTTCTTTTTTCTTGTTACGTCTTGGGCCTTGGCAAATTCTCTAGCCAATTGGCCAATTTCTAGAGGAATCTACAGCAGTTTAAACGCACTGCGAGCTCGTCCTTCCTGGAAGTGGTCGATCCCGGGATGATGGTGTACTATTACCTTACTACGTACATCGGGATGCCTCCCGGACCCCTGGCGTATCACATACTGGTCCTAGCCTGAGTAATACACTCCTCAACAATTTCTCGCAATCCGTTCTGTGCTTCAAGCAACACTGCAGCCGTATCCCGTATCCCATATCCCGCCTTCCATGATCCATCTCTCCTCAGTCCCCAACACCGTCCAACCATCCATCCATCCATTCACGCATGTTCTTCTCTCCGACACCCTTCACCGTCCATCCATCATCTTCTTTTCAACACTATTCATTCATTCATCCATCATCTTCTCTCCAACTACACACTCCCAACTCCAACCCCCCCTCCCTACTCCGAACCAAACCAAACCAGGACGTCAACCAGGACATCGACGAAGCTTCCGACGAAACGAAATGCCGTCGCCTTCAGACTCACCTTTACCCTTCACTTTCCCCTTCCCCTTCAGACTCACAGTCACAGCACACTCACAGCCAAGACTCAAACGATATACAGGCAGTTGACAGACCCAATTCCAAACGCTACGCTACGCCGACACAGACGCAGACGCAGACGCCTAACCAGTGACCACAAGCACAAGCGCAACGCCAGGCTCCATGATCCATGATCCACCTTCCATACGATGCGAAACGGAAATGTGTACATAGACCTTGGACCTCGAATTCGCGTTGTGCCTTGTCTCGTGTCGTATCGTCTCCACCTTGTATCTGCGTCTTTGCTATTTGGTCGTCACCGGCACTCGGCACTCGTCTTTACAGTTGGGTCGGCTTTGGCACACCAGTTGGTCATCGGTCATCGGTCATTGAAAGGTCGGATCCTTCGTTGGTCGGTGTGGTGGGGGTGGTGCTCGTTAGTTACGGTCTCTCTCTCTAGTCATCTAACGTCCCCGTCCTGCCAGCATCCTTCGGTCATGGACCAGTCACTCTCATCCATCGTCCACCGCAAAATCGTCCAGCTGTCCTCCTATTCGTCTTCTTCCTTCCTTCTTGAAGCTTCCATGACTGGCCAGCCCCTACGACGATGGGTATAGGCATAGGCATGGGTATCGACATCGTTCTGGTTATATCACTCAAATGTCAAAGACCCGTTGGGCATGTCATCATAGTCTATAGGCACGATGGGCATTGGACACCATGGGTGAGGATTGAAGGCATTGGGGGCTGGGGCATCGGGGCAGTGGGGATTGAGGGCATCGGGGCATTGGGCATAGTTGGACCATGGGCAACGGTGTAACGGGAGCTTGGATAGTGACTTGGACGAGTTGAGTTGTGGTAGCAAACATTGTCAATGATGGACGGACAGCGATGGAAATTTGTCCCGCTGCGGCCATGATCCTCGTCGTCGTCGTCGTCATCCCGTACTTGGGGATTGGGGATTGAGGACTGTCATCGTCATTCCCAGTTTCACCGACCGACACTGACACTGACACCGACATCCCGGGTCTCATGCCCAATGTCCTTCTCTCTCGCTCCCCAAGTTCGAGTTGGCTTCGGCGTCTACACCTTTTTCCGCCTTAGGCTTCTACCTACCTACCTAAGACCCGAGACTTACCTCTCTACCGTATCGTCCTCGATGGTTTTTGGTCGCTGGGTGTTGGGCATGATTTTTGGTCGTTGGTCGTTGGCCCGGACTCATTTTCAAACTCGAGACTCCATACTCCAGACTTCATGTTCTAAATCACTCAACTCTCACTTCATACCTCATACGGGACCCTTGAGCATGACACGACATTGACCTTGAGCTTCAAGTTAACCTGTTGACCTGAACGTTCACTACGTCTGACATTGACCTCGTTGACCATGTTGACCACGTCTTTGCTTTGAGCTTGACGCCCAGTCAGTGACCAAGACCATGTCCGTGTCCGTCCGTGCCTGTCAATGTCTAGACTCTGCTCAGGACGCGTACCTCTAGTACTACGCTGCCGTATCGGCGTATCGGTTGGGTGGGTGGTCTTGGTTTGGTGAGACTAGTATCAATGGGTAACCGAAGATTAAGAGTAACAAGTTGAGAGTAGGGGTTTATTTGGGTTACTTTACGTTGGGCTTGGGCTCGGGTCATGCTGACCATGGTTGGCACTTGGGTACATACTTGGGTATTGGGTTGCATTGGGAATTTGTGTCTTGACTCTTCATCTGCGTGCTTTGTCCGTTTGTCCGTTTGTCCGTCTGTCTGTCTGGTCATTCTCAATGTGACAATGTCGTTCTCGTTTTTCACCTATAGCTAGCTAGCACTCCATGGAACCATGAAACCTGTCTGTATTATCCTCGGTGTTTACGCGGTCTTTCTATTCTTGATTTCCCTGAAAGACCAGTGAATGCCAGGGAGGCCTGACAAAGAATCAGACGAAGACAGAACAAATCAGAACCAAATTAGTTCGAACTCGCTGAGACTTGATTTGATCCGGGCCGTCTTGTAAGTTGTAAATAGACCAATAGACCGAAGTACAGAGTCGGGACGCTTCCTGGACCCCTGGCGTATCAGTATTTGGTCCCAGCCCGGGTAATAGACTCCTCCTCTCATGATTACACTCTGACACTGACAGAACCATATCCACTGCAAATCGCGGTGTCTCTCAAAACTTTTCGGGAACAATTGGCGACATGACTACTTACGCTGCTCTAGTTGCCCCAAACAGCAACTCTTTTGGTTCCGGGTCCTCACTCTGCAAATAGTTCGAACAGGCCTCGTTATCTCCACGCGAAAGTGAATTGCCCATAGCTTTTGTTCATATACTCAACAGCAGCCACCGGTCAATCATGCCCATGCAGATGTCTTAAGTAGATATACTCAGACGTTTTAGACGCTGCCTCGCAGTGGTACGCCCCATCAACTTCTTTAAACCGATTTCTGCTTCACGCTCTCTGTCCGGATAGAAGCGTGCTACCGTTCACGGCGTCGTTGGCACCTACACTCCTCTCGTCAAAAACATAAACACAGCCGTCCTCGTCAACACGGGATACACAGCCGAAGGAGCTCAAGTCGTCGAAAAAAAAACCGCTGCAGCTGTGGTTTATGGAATGAATTGGATCCTGATGTCGATAAGAGGGTTCAGGATGGGAAACCGTTGGATCGGAAACTGTTGGATGGGATCCAGAGGTAGGATACGATGGGGTCGGATCATTAAATTGGCGGAAGCTTTTCGAAGGAACATGGCAACGCAGAAACGTACGAAGCGCTAGTAGAACAGCTTTGATATAAGGACGACAATGCAGGACAATGCTCAATCACTGCCATCTTCCAACCCACCTTCCCTAGCTCGCATCCCAGTAAAGAGACGCTGAAAACCGCCTACCAATGCCTGCTCACCGTTTGCCTCAACTCGACTTGGGAGAGAATGAGAAGCAGCCCGATACTAATGGTGCCGGTAAGTAATCAAGTTTTAAAAAGTGGTTTGCGTCTGATGAAGCACACAAAGAACATTCAGGACGGTTCAAACCCACTGCAAATGACGATGCATGTTTCAAGCTCTGGAATGTGTACATCAGCCAAGCCCACGAATACGACAAGGCCCTTCTCGAAGGTTGGAAAGGTGACATGGAAGGAATGCTACTTTTTGTGCGTCTCTTTTTATTCCTATATCACTTCAGCCTCCTGAAAAAAATCCTAGTCTGCTCTTTATTCGGCCACTCTTACCGCGCTCATCGTCGAGAGCTACAAAAAGCTACAACTGGATCCAGCAGATCTAACCACATCCCTTCTCACCACCATATCTTTGCAACTCGCGTCCATATCAAATGGGACAGCCACGGGGTTTGAACCTCCTGATACATCCTTCAAACCCATGGCATCATCCTTGATTTGCAACATGCTTTGGTTTCTCAGTCTCGCATTAGCCCTCACTTGTTCACTGTTGGCGACATTCGTACAACAGTGGACTCGAGACTTTTTGCACAAGACCACAATGCGGCCTTCGCCTGTCGTTCAAGCGAGAGTCCTTGCATTCTCTTACTTTGGACTGCGACGTTTTGGGATGCACACATTCGTGGATGTCATCCCAATTCTTCTGCACATTTCCCTATTCCTTTTCTTCACTGGTCTGGTCGCATTCCTGCTACCAGTCAATCTCCCTCTCACAATCCTCATGGCATGCGTCTTGTTCATCTTCGTGCTTGTCTATTTGGCTCTCACGCTCCATCCATTGCTATCCCTTGACACACCCTATCGTACCCCGCTTTCCGATTTTTTTTGGCGCATAGCCAATGGCTTTGCTGTGCGAAAGCATGGTTTGGCCGGCGACCTCAGCCTTACCGAGGCAATGATCGAGAAGTCACTGCGCAAATCGCCAGAACGTGATGGGCGATGTATGGAGTTTACGATGAAATTGTTGGATCATGATACAGAGCTTGTCCCCATGTTTAAAGCCGTCTCTGAAGCCATCACTGGTCCACAAGCTAGCGGCGTGCGCCTCGAAAATTTCAGGATTGTCGCTCCTCTCATTCAGTCGCCGAATCCCGAGAACAATATAATATCTCGTATACACCACTTCATTTCTGTCTCTGAGTCTTTGGCAGGATATGCCGAAGCTCGAACTTATAAGATGAAGTTTTGCCTTTACACCCTCACCTCCCTCGCTTGGTTAGTCATTCGACATGGCATGGAGAATGTAGGATCCAATTACAGCCAATATCCAGTCTTTTGGTTTCAGCGTGACCTGCTGGAATTGCTCTCTTCTTCACCTTCCTTACCGGAAGGTTACCTCATCTCGACAATCGCAGCGCTACGAACCAGCAGAGTACAGGGCTTCAGGCGGTGCATTGGATGGATGGATGAGGTTCTGTCTTCCCAGAAGACATGCACCGAGCGACTTGGAGAAGTCAAGTCCATCTTCACCAACCTGTCTCGAGAAGACATCGATTGGACCTCGAAGAGGTTTATACACCACTTCGAGCAACTCGACAGCACTCTGAAGAGTGCTTCTACATCGGGCATGACAGAAACTGAAGCTGCTACTCTGGTCCAGCAGGTGCAAGAGCACATTGCGCAACTCATGGACATGTCACGCTGGAAAGCCGCACTGATATCTGTGCTCAGTCAGTTCCTCTCAAGGGCCACAGGTACCACCTTGGTGCCTTTTGAGATGGATAGGACTTTCGTCCTTATTCACTCAAGCATACCGACACTCGATGTCTTTGACCAATCTCTTGACATAGAGGAAGATGAAGCTCAGGCTACCTATCTGCTTCAGAGCATCTCGACGGACCCTAGGTCTGTTCCGCCTGAACTCTTCACTCTGGTATTCAGGCTTTTATTCTCAACCAAATCGGCATTGCATTTTCCTGGAGCCGTTGAGTCCAGGGTTGTATTATACAGCTATCTTCATCACTGCACCGTTGATCAGATGGAGCTGCTCGTAAAGAGTGACACAGCTTGTCATTTCGAAGAGTGCATATTTCTGGATCTTAGCAGTGATCCCACTGGCGACCTCACTAGCGGGTGTGTACTTGCGGTGAATGATCTGTATTTTGGCATGGGTTTCTTCGGGTCCACGGTGCCCCCTCGGTCATTGTCATTCGCAAAGGGAATTTTCAGACTCATCCCAACAGCATCTACCAACTTCACTCGAGACCGCTGGTGGTTCTTACAGTCAGCGCATACCGAACGCATCCTCTGTAAAGACATCATCAACAAAGTGGAATGTCTTTCGCGCGATATATCGAACAGTCATGACATTTCCTCCATTGCCCCAACCATGGAGAACATACACGCCCTCGGTCAAAGACTGTTACCCAAGACGCCTGTTCCCGAATGTCCTTTAACTTGCCCACCCGACGTGTACCAGCACTGGATCACCGAGATCCGAGACTATGTGTTTTCCATGCATCTTCTCATTGCGACCACATACATCAACCTCGTGACTACGAATTTCAAGGACAGACTTTTCGGTGACTGGAATGCCATTTGGAAAACCATTGGACTATACCAAGGACATATAGACAAGATAGTTCAACTTCACTTTGCGAAGAGTGTTATGGGGCTGATGTCTCTCCGTCCCTGGACCCAGCCCAATGAATCTGCAAAGTCAAAGCTCTTCTACACTTACATCTGGGTTCTCAGCACCAACTGGTGCTGGGTCACGGATATGGAAAGTGCGAAGATCCTGGCGGAAGCCATACAGTTTCACAAAAGCGATGCTAATTTCAATGGCATAGTATGGTATGAGGATGTGTGTCTTGATCGATGTATGGAGGTTATTCGAAAAGCTGACGCTGCGGAAGAACCACCCGTTTCTCAGTAACGAGGTTGAGGACTTGACCTATACATGTATATGATTATAGACACTGTGTCACTCCGAATTATGTATTTACAACTTGCACGATATAGGGACATCTTGGTAGATGGTATCGAAAGTGAAAATCACTGATGGCGAAATCCTTCTGCTACTCTCGAGTCTCTTTCCTGTTGATACACTGAAGCAGACTGGCCAGTTAGCTTTGAAAAAAGCATAAGAAACACCGGAGCAAAGTGTGGCGCAAGGTTGTAACTTGTCTATTACAAGAGCAAAGCTTGGAGATTGGGTGGGTTCTGTATGGTGCTATAGGACGGATATAAGCCTTCACACTCACGAAAAGACAATTAGTGTACGCACCACTCTAGATTCCCACCCCAGCGGATGAAGACACAGGTACTTACCATTGCAACTTGCGATTCGGTGTTACAGGGACTCGGAGTCACGAAAAAGGTGAGTTTCCTTTTTAGGATCAACTCGAGTTTCTCCAGCTCGCTATCGTTCCTTACACGGTCCAAAACGTCAACTAGTGGGTAACCATGCGGGTCAAGTCCCCTCTGCTTGGCGTTCCTCGTCTTCATCTGGTCTTTATCCCACTGGTCCTCGTAACAACAACCGCGCCAACACCAGGGGAGGTTCCAAAATCCTCTTATCCCAGCTTCCCTTCGACGTAGGCGAAAAAGGGGTCGAAGAATTGTTTAAAAGGCCGTCGGCCCGCTGAAGGAATCCTTCCTCATTTATAATTCCCAAGGAAAGTCGAAGGGAATGGCAGTGGTGTGTTTTCAGAAGACAGAGGATGCTGCGATGGCAAAGGCCAAGTATGATGGAAAGTTTGTTGATGGACGTGAGTGGCCCCCGTTTCCTTTTCGAGTACACCATCTAATTGATCATTGGGTACAGGCCGACCTATCAAAATCGAAATAATAACAGACAAGACACCTTTCTCTTCCTCGTCTTCGGGTTCTGCTTCAGCGGAACCCGCATCTCCTCCCTCTCTCATCGATAGAATCCAGGGTAGGGGTAATGCTAAGTGGTTAGTTCTTCCTCATCGTACGTCTTCCTATCCATTACTCTCAATGTCTCACTTTTTACAGAACCAAAAAACACTCCCTACCAAGACAAGAAGCCGCCGTAGCCGCTATGATGGCTTCTCCTTCATCTTTCACCCCTCTCAACGTCACCCCAAACCCCGACTCCACCCAATCCACATGCCGGAGATACAAAAAAGGTCCCAAGCGTCTAAAGAAGCAGACTGCAGTTTGTTAAAGTCCATCCAGCACATGCACAACAACAAAGCAATGTAAACGGAACCACGAAATCGAAAGTAGTGGGGAAGAGTCAAGACGACCTTGATCAGGAGATGGATGATTATCGCGCGATGGGGGAACAGGCTTAGGCCTGAACGACATTTGAACCACGCCGTCTTCCTTCCCTCATACTCTATACTCCATACTCCATACTTCATACTCCAATCCTTCTCCCCCCCTTCCCCTTCTCCTTCCCGTGGCCTCGGTCGTTGATGAGTTCGTTTTTGAGTTCGTCTTGTAGTCAGCGGGGTGTTGTCATTCTCTGTCTCTGTCTCTGTCGACAATTTTCAAGTTTTGACTCTTTCTTACCGTTTACTGTTTACTTATTGTGCTGGGCTACTTTTTTGTTTTTGAGGAGTTTTTGGGTCACTTCACTTCTTGAGGTCTGTTCTTCTCTGTCATTGTTCTTCTACTTCTTTTCGCGGTTTTCGCGGTTTTCTGGTTTCTTCTTTTTCTTTTTTGCGTCGACTTGGGCCTTGGCAAATTCTCTAGCCAATTGGCCAATTTCTCGCAATCTGTTCTGTTCTGTTCTGTTTTGCTCCGTCCTGTTCTGTTCTGCACTGCGCTGTGCTGGTAGTGGCTAGTGACTAGCGGGTACTACCCCCTCAAGCAACACAACGCAACACTGCGGCCGTATCCTATATCCCCATCTTCTCCCCAGTCCCAGTCCCCGGTTCCTAACACCCTTCACCATCCATCCATCATCCATCCATCATCTTCTATCCGACACCCTTCTTTCCAACCCCGCATACCCCCCCTATACTAATCAACAAATCAACAACCCACTCCCCACTCCCCTCCCCACCCCAAACCAAACCAAACCAGGACGTCAATGTCAACGACGACGACGAAATGCCGAAACGCCGTCGCCTTCAGACTCACAACACACTCACACTCACACCTCACAGTCAAGACTGACGACAACGATGTACTTCAAACGATATACTGGCCACAAAAAAAAAGCCATGCCCACGACATGATCTCAATGGCATTGGCATTGACAGACAGACAGACCCAATTCCAAACGCTACGCTACGCCGACACAGACACAGACGCAGAAGCAGAAGCAGACAACTAAGTAGGCCCACAAGTACAAGCACAATTCCAGGCTCCATATTCTACGCTTCGCGAAACTGTAACGCGCAATGCGTAATAACGTGTAACGGAAATGTGTAGAGTGCAGAGTGTAGACCTCGAGCTCGCCTTGTTTCCCTTGTATCTGCGTCTTTACCATTTGGTCGTCACGGTCGGTCGGCTTTGGCACACAAGTTGGTCATTGGCCATTGGTTGGATTCGTTGGTCGGCGTGGTGCGGTGCGGTGCTCATTGGTCACGGTCACGCTCTCTACTATCTAGTCATCTAGTATCCCGTCCAGCCAGCATCCTTCGGTCATGGTCCAGTCACCCTCATCCATCGTCCACCGCAAAATCGTCCATCCCAAAATTGTCCATCCTTCCGACTGTCCTCCTAGTGTTCGTCTTCCTATTATTCGTCTTCCTTCTTCCTTCTTCCTTCTATGACTGGCCGCCACGGCGATGGGTATAGGCATGGTTATGTCACTCAAAAGTCAAACGTTGGACCCGTTGGGGATATCACCATCGCCTATAGGCATAGGCACGATCACCATGGGTACCGTGGGCAGTTGGCAGTTGGCATTGGGCAGTGGGGATTGGGCAGTCAGTGGGGGCATTGGGGATTGAGGGCAACGGTACCGGTGCGATGGTGCGACGGGGTAACGGGAGCCTGGGCAGGGATTTGGACGAGTTGACCTTTGTGGCCAGCGAAGCAAGTAAACGAAATATTGTCAGTGATTAATGACGGACAGACGGACGGCGATACCTTGGCTTGGCTTTTCCCTCCCCTCTATACCTCACGACACCACCGTCACTTGTGAGCGTCTGTCTGTCTGTCTGTCTGTCTCATCCTCATCGTCTGGCCGATTTTTCATACCTTACATCTTACATCTCACCTCACCACCACGCTGCCGCCATGATGATCGTCATCTCACCCCGTACTTGGGGATTGGGGGTTGTCATTCCCAGTTTCACTGACTGACACTGACACACCGACACCCCGGGCCTCATGCCCAATGCCCAATGCCCATTTCTCTTCCTCCCTGACTCCGAGTCGGCTTCGGCGTCTATACCTTCCAGACCTACCTCTTCTACCCTCTACCGTATCATCCTTGCGCATCGGCCATTAGTCGATGGTCGTTGGGAATTGGGGGTTGGAGGTTGGCCTGGAATATTCAAACTCGAGACTCGAGACTCAACTCTCACCTCATACGGGACTTTTGAGCACGACACGACATTGAGCTTGAGTTTGAGCTTCAACTTGACCTTTGACCTGAACGTTCACTCCCGACGTTCACCTCGTTGACCATGTCTTTGAGCTTGACGACTAGTCAGTGACCAAGACCGTACCCATTCATGCTTGTCAATGTCCAAACTCTGGACGCGTACCTCTAGTACTAGTACTACACATCGGCGGTGGGTAATCTTGGTTTGGTGAGACTAATGCTAATGGGTAACCGAAGATTGACAGTTGACAGTTGAGAGTAGGGATTTGGGTTACCTTAGGCTGGACTTAGGATTGGATCACGCTGGCCATGGTTGGCACTTAGGTACTTGGGTATTGGGTACCTGGGTATTGAGCTGCGTTGGGAATTTTGTGTCTTGGCTCTTCGCCTGCGTTTGTCTGTCTGTCTGGTCATTCTCAATGTCTGTCGTTCTCGTTCTCGTTTTCTACCTATAGCGAGCACTCCATGAAGCATGAAACCTGTATATTATCCTACTACTTTTTCAGGTTTAGTATCTTACCACAAAGAATTTCGGCGCCTTAGGGTTGACCAGGTTTGGTCTCAACCAAAGATCCTGGTCAACTTCTAGTATAGGTAGGATATACATTGTACATCGTAAATAGCTATAATACAGGCTGTTTTAAAGTCCAGAACAACAAGATACATGCATAGAGCACTCGGTCAACGTTGGTCAAGCCTTGGTCAACCTCCGGGGGAATAATGGAGACGAAAGCAAAGAAAAAATGAGTAAAGCCCTAGTCAACCTTGGTCAACCTCCCGCACAGAAAACAGGAAACAGGACGAAGAAAGAGAGAAAGTCCCAGAAGCTCTGGTCAACCTTGGTCAACCTTGGTCAACCTCCTGCGCAGAGAACAAGACGACAACGGTGAAAAAGTACAAGAAGTCCTGGTCAACCTCCGGGGGAAAAATGGAAACAACAGCAAAGGAAGTTTGAATAAAGCCCTGGTCAACCTTGGTCAACCTCCCGCGCAGAGAACAAGACGACAACGGTGAAAAAGTACAAGAAGTCCTGGTCAACCTTGGTCAAACCATGGTCAACCTCCAGGGGAAAAATGGAAACAACAGCAAAGGAAGTTTGAATAAAGCCCTGGTCAACCTTGGTCAACCTCCCGCGCAGAGAACAAGACGACAACGGTGAAAAAGTACAAGAAGTCCTGGTCAACCTTGGTCAAACCATGGTCAACCTCCGGAGAAAAATGGAAACGACAGCAAAGGAAATTTGAATAAAGCCCTGGTCAACCTTGGTCAACCTCCCGCACAGAAAACAAGACGAAGAAAGAGAAAAAGTCCCAGAAGCCCTGGTCAACCTTGGTCAAGCCTTGGTCAACCTCCCACGCAGAAAACAGGCTGACAGCAGCGAAGAAGTCCAAGAAATCCTGGTCAACCTTGGTCAACTTCCGAAAGCACAAAAAAGCCAAAGAAAAGGGAAATACCGCGTTGCGTTGGAGGATGAGTCGCTGTGTGAGGATGCTGAGTCGGGGTTGGAGCACGCTTTGTCAATGTTGGATCACGTTGGAAGATGCTGAGTCGTCGCTGGAGGATGAGTCGTCGTGGGAGGATACTGAGTCGGGGTTGGAGCACGCTGTGTTGATGTAGGATGATGTTGAGTGGGGATTGGGAGGTGCCCAGCTGGGGCTGGGACAAGGGCTATCACAGAGGAGTCCAGGTGAATCACCTCAGACTCGGACCAGGAATATCACCCCCAAATTGGAACAGACGAAGCTCTCTCGCTTACTTTCTTCAATAAACTCATCCATCTGCTGTGAAGTCGGCCCTTGGACGGACTCTCCACGGTAGCCCGTCATCTTCATCGTCCACCAAAGGCTCTTCAATTTCCTGCTCGGCCTGCTCTTCCGAGGCCTTCTCCTTTCCTTTCCTTTCCTTTCTCCACCTGGCAGAGACAGACGTTGTTGTTGGAATCTGGCTGCCACCGCCCATAACTGCAATCATTGCCCCTTGGCTCTTGAGTAATTGCTTTTTATGACTGAACATCTTGTACGGAGGTGATTGAAGACGTGCATTCCCGAGACGAACACGTAGACTGGGGAACGAGTGTCAATTTAAGAGCTTATGAAAAGACAGTTGAAACAGGAGCTCACGATGGAGAGACACAAAGGGTAGGTCCCGTAGAGCAGGACAATAACAAATAATCACGTTTGGTCTTGAGGGGTAGAGCCGATAGTGATGGATGGGTACCACCATAGCCTCTCAGACGAACACAGTTAAGCCGCTCGCAGACCCACAGGGTTGGCAGCTATTTCGCGTTTCTGAGAGGTGCAAGTGGAGGCTGACTCAGTCAGCATGGTACTCTAGCTCAGCTAAAGCAGCGCTAACGACTATAGTCGTAGCAAAGGATGGACGGGCAGCAATACAGCAGGGGAAGGACCGACTGAGGGAGGAGAGATCGAGGTAGAAAGCAGAGTCAAGACGCGTCACAATTAGAGCTGCATCCTATTTGGTCACACAGGTCACATTTGGTCACGCATATGTCACATTCAGGAAAAATTGAAGTCCATGCATTGTACATACTATGCTACAATGAAATACTACAAAATACTACAGTTGACAAGATAGGTGAGAACGGCTAGATATACATCAGTCATGTAAAGTTACTGCTTATAGTCATTGGCATAACAGGGGGGTGGGTAAACTGATTATAGTATGTTTGTACGTAGAATACTGTAAGGGCTCACTCCCATTCCTCACCAGCGAGTTGCATCTGTCTCATATTAGCATCTGAGTCTTGGCTCCAAATAGACGGTTTGCTTCCAGGCCAGGTATCCATAATTGTCCGGAATGCACGCAAGGCTTCCAATCTCAATGGCCAATGAGACAAAAAGATGCCAGAGTGAACACATCGCCACCTTCAAACACTTGTCCTAGCAGCTCCTCCTGACGCTGAATGTAGGTTGCAGACGCCATTGTGAGCTGTGCTTGAGTCCCCGTCCTTGGCCACATGGTGTCCACCAGACTATCCAATGCCAGTAATTGGTAGCGAAAGTTGATGAGGGAAAGCTCCCGGATGAGTGTATGCCCTTTGCATATGGATAGGCTGGTAGGGGAAGACAGTTTGATTGGGGTTCCAGGGGAGTATCGGTGGAAGATGTCCTGGAGTAAATTGGTTGCCTCATTTGCGTCCCTTTGCTGTTGACCGCCAGGTTTCATGATCTCTCCCTCCTCGTTGCCTGTGAAGCATTGCTGACCCAAAACTTTTCTCCACACTCCATTCTCCACAGCCCCTGGAGTAGCCGAACAACAATACTGAAGCCAAACAGGTCGGACATGATTCCATTGGGTGAGGTAGGACATCATGCGTGTATTGTTGGAGCCGAAGAAGAGGGCTGGATCAGGGACTATGGTTGACAACTTAAGGTTAAGGCCGGATGGTCTTTGAGACCGATCAATGACCTTTTTCACTCCAGCCCATGCCTTTGGAAGGATGGGAACAAAGGGATGATCAGAAGGAAGGTCTGCAAAAAGGTCTCGATGCTGTTGAGGGGCTGAGAAGAGAGTTAGATCTTGGAAATAGAAGCAAGACAATAGCAAACTCACGATTTTTCTTCTGCTTCTCTCCAGTGTGGGTGGGTCGTCAGTACGGGGTCTTGGAGGAGGTGGACGAAGTAGAGTTCCAAATGGGACCTGTGGAGGATGTGACCTGCGGGGTTGATGGACCCACCATCCTGGACTGCGCTGACGAGGATAGTTGGTCGCCAAGTTGATATGATGAGTGATATTGTCCTGGCAGGTGCATATTGGCAAAAGGGCTGTTGACAGAAAGACATTCCACAGAAGCTTTGTAGATCACAGCAAACTTGTCATCAGAGCCTGCCTGTCCCGAGTAAATGACGGGGTAGGGCAGATCTGCAGCCTCCTGCCGAACTGACGACTTCCGAAAGGCCTTGACTTCAATGATGTTTTGACGATCAAAGTCACTGTAGTGCCTGACGTAGAAGAAAGGCAGGCCAACCTTGAAGAACTGTAACGCGGTGGCATCGTCCCAAACGAAGGCACCCATAAGGAACTCACTGTGACTGGGAGCAGGTGTTGAGGAAGGCAGAACTCCACGCATCCTGGGGAAAAATTTCTCGTCGTAGTCCAGTATTGCAATCATCATCAACCAACTCCTCCTCAATTCTGAAGCAATGTGAATAGCGTCATGGAGAGGAGTTGAGATAGTTTTGAGTCGGGTATAACACATCTCCAGAGTATCCTCCCAACCCTTCAGCATCTCCAGCACTGGCTTGTCCCTCTCGTTGCCCTGAGTCCTAATCCTCCATTCTCCCAATCGTTTTTTTGACAATGCCGAGCGCATCTTCCAAGTGGGCGGTGTAGACTGGCTTGAGCACACCCTTACGAGTACCAAGGCCTTCTGGAGTATACTCGAGATGATGCTCTCGGAGTGTTTGCCATATGAAACGGTGTTCAAAGTACGGATGCCTGTCCTCTTTGGGCTCCTTGGTGATGCATGCAAGATATGGGAACCTGCAGTTGTATGGTTGTGGGTGCTGGATTGGACCGTCTTCGCCATACAGTGCATTGGCATGACGATACAAGTCTCTGGTGGACCCAAAAGGAGGAGTAGGAATCTCGACTTGAGTAGGAGACGTGACAAATTCGCGGGTTATGGGGTATTGGCAAGCAACAGCTCCATTGGAGTAAGTGAGAGGCACTGAGACAAGGACTCTGTCAAATGGGAAGAGAGAATATGTGAGTACCACGTACCAATCTTGTTGCTATTTCTCAGCAGTTCTTCAGGTGTTAAATCTGGCAGCAGGGAGGATGGTGTCGACATCGTGGTAAGGAGACAAAGGCCCTATCAACTATAGTTGAAGGACACATACGAACTCAGTCGAAACGCAACTGGAAAGGAAAAGACGGGGGTTGAAGGTAGAGTCGTGAGGTAAAGGTGGTGGTAAGGTCCAACTCGATGGTGAGTCGGGTGACTCAACTAAATTCCTTGCTTTGTAATCTACAGTGCCCAAAAAGGCAATTGCATAAGCCAGCACTCTTCCCTTCCCTCCAACTTCAACGTTTCTTCTCCTTTCTGGGTCCGTCGGTCCCCTGCCGTATTGCTGCCCATCGGTCCTCTGCTACGACTATAGTCATTAGCGCTGCTTTAGCTGAGCTAGAGCATCCTGCTGACTGAGTCAGCCCCACCTGTACTTCTTGGAAACACGAAATAGCTGCCAACCCTGTGGGTCTGCAAGCGGCTTAACTGTGTTTGTCTGAGAGGCTATGGTGGTACCCATCCATCACTATCGGCTCTACCCCCTCAAGACCAAACGCTCTGTCACACCATTCCTTCACTATCGGCTCTACCCATCGAGACTAGGTCCTAATCCTCTTCAATCGCTTTTTCACCTGGTGAGTAATACTTACTATCCCTTGTCTTTTTTTTCACTCAGAAACTAACCTACCTGATATTCTATTTGCCAAAGCTTGCGTCCGAAACGACGTTAAACTAGTATTTGCATTCACTGCGTCCAATGCCTCCAATTGCGTTTCCACCTGGTGAGCAATACTTACTATTCTTGGTCTTTTTTCACTCTAACATATCTTTCTAGTTCCCAGAACCTTCGTCTCAGATGATGTTTAACTAATTCTTGTTGGCTCTACCCATCGAGACTAGGTCCTAATACTCTTCAATCGCTTTTTTCGCCTGGTGAGTAATACTTACTATCCCTCGTCTTTTTTTTTTTTCACTCAGAAACTAACCTACCTGATATTCTATTTGCCAAAGCTTGTGTCCGAAATGACTTTAAACTAGTATTTGCATTCACTGCGTCCAATGCCTCCAATTGCGTTTCCGCCTTGTGAGCAATACTTAATATTCTTGGTCTTTTTTTCACTCTAACATATCTTTCTAGTTCCCAGAACCTTCGTCTCAGACGACGTTTAACTAATTCTTGTCCATTCTCCGACCCAAACTCGACACTTCTGGCCTCAAAGCCAACCTGACAATCCACTCTTCTGCCGAAAACCCAAGCTCTCCCTGATCCGAAGAACTCGAAAGCCTGCCAAGGCTACAGAGGTTTTGCAGTAGAAAGCTGCGATAACATGTCACTATATACCATGTCTATTATTATTGCAATACAAACAATTGTTGCTATTTCTACTCTCTAATCCAGCTCGAGAACCTCACTGCCAAAACCTCAATAACAGTTTGACCCTGCCCACTATTCTTCCAGTTCAAGAACTCCAACACTGTAGACCTTTTACTTGGCCTGGGGCATACGAAGTTCCAGAACGTCCCGGTCAAGGTCAACATCATAGACTGCCTGGAAATCTTCCTGGACCTTGCCTGATTGCACCTGCAAATCTGGTACCCATTTCCTTGTGGTAGTGTCATCGACATTGACAACGGTGACTTGCTTCTTTGGTTTCTGGACGTCTACCTTCCAAGTAGCATGAGCGCGTTTCAGGGCACAGATGGTTGGGAGGATAGCAGAAGGGTGATCAGGTTGGACTTGTCTTCAGGTAATAGAAGTGGAGGCACCGTGAGCAGACGCGCCAGCTTTGGAAGACGTGGCGATCTGGTCCTGATCAGAAAGCTCTTCCACCTCAGCAAGGGCTCACTTGATACTGTGCTTGCCTGGTTTCGCCTCAACGTCAGCTATGATTTGGTTCGGAAGATCTGAATACAGTGATTTTTCGACTTCAGACAGAGTGCGTATGGAGACGTAGACTTTGCGGGAGCTGGGTTTGGAGGTCTGGGTGAGTCGTTTGTCAGCAAGAATATCGTCGTAGGCATGGTCAGGGTCAGGAAAATCAGGGCTGGGGGACGGATAATAGCCAGCACCTGCTCAATTTGATGAGGTCAATGTGCTGTGAAGCAATTAGAACAACCTTACTCACGTCGATCTTCAACAACATCGGGACTCGGGCTGGGCGAGGGCAGGCTAGTACAGGAGCTGGGTTTGGAGGTCTGGTTGAGTCGTTTGGCGGCGAAAATGTCGTTGTAGGCATGGTCAGGGTCAGGAAAGTCGGGGCTGGGGGATGGACAGTATCCGGCGCCTGCTCAACTTGACGACGTCAATGTGCTGCACAGTAATCAAACGAGGGTCCTCACCTCAATCTTCAACGATTTCGGGACTTGGGCTGGGGGACGGCATTGTTGAGAGCAAAGTAGTGGTAATGGGGCTCGAGTAAGACGGTATGTTCTTACAACAACCTTTATCATGTTTGTGTTTGGAGTCTGACTGATTGGCTTGGGTCCAGGTGGCATTTTTTTTTTTGTCCTCTTCTGGAGCTGGGACTGGCGGATTGCCATATTGGTATGGTGCATTGGCAGATAGATGCGGGATCGTCAAGGTGATTATCAACCTTTTGTTTGACTGCAGGAAATCTTTGACTCATTTTCTTATTGGGATGTCATCATTGGCAGGTAATGCAGGATTGTCGAGGTGGTTCTGGGTCACTTTTGGAAGCCTTTGTCTTCCATATTGGGACGTTGCATTGGCAGTGGGATGTAGGCTTGACAAGGTAAATCATTGCCTCTTGTCCATTTTTGGAACCTTTTTTGACTCATTTCTGTATTGAGATATCGCATCGGCAGGTAATGCAGTATTATTGAGGTGGTTCTGCATCACTTTTGGAAAGCTTTTATCTTCCAGGCAGGATGTAGGATTAGCAAGGTAAACGATTCCCTCTTGCTCATTTTTGTAAACTTTTCTGACTCATTCATTTTTGTAAAACTTATAGGGTGTTTGTTACATTGTTCGATAGTATCTATGCTAATCAATCATCAATCACAATGACCTTGTCTGGAACACAGATCCTAGGTTTCTTCTGGGTGGCAGACCTGAGGGAGGTGTAAGATTGGCGCTTGTTTTGAGATTGAGATTGGGAAAATGAGGACTCAGCCTTTACTGGGCTCGAAGGGGGAGGAGATGGAAGACAATGATGAACTGTTGGCATTTGTCTGGATGTCGAGGACGAGGCTGCAGGACCTAGACGCAACTCAGCAATCCTTGCCGCCTGTTCACAACACATTGCCTCTTCTTCTGTTGCGTGCCTTCGTCTAAGTGCGATGCGCTCGGCAGTCTGACAGTCGCGCAGTGCTTCAAGCTGTTGAGCTTGAGCTTCCTTTATATCGACAAGGAGACCAGCATCAAAGTCAACGGAGGCGGGACGGGCAGGTGTCAATGAGCTGGCATTGGAAGACGCATGGGCAGGGATGCCTGGAATACGGACGCGTTGAGGAAGCTTAGCTTCTTCCCGTTCCACCTTCTCTTTTGCCTTCGCTTCTGCCTGTTCCGCCCTGTCTCTCGCCCTCTTTTCTGCCTTCTCTTTTGCCTTCTCTGTCGCTTCGTTCTTCTTGATGATATTCCAAGCCTCCCGAAGTTTCTGGAGGTCGTCTGGTGGAGGTCGTCGTGTCCTGCAGTCAGGGTGTCGACAGCCCTCCTGCCCACACAAGTTAGTACAATAGTCATGGACCTCCTACAGGGCATCACGGACCTGTGTATCAGGGAAATAGTGTCTTAAAACACCAAGCTCGTCACTGTCCCTAACTCCGATGATGACTTCCCAGCGGTGCCGGGAGGCGGGCTGAATGCTACATTGCATGGCTTCAGCAATGTTCGGCCAAAACTCGAGGAGGAGACGAGCGAGTTTTTGGTCGTTTTTCGGGCCAGTGTTACTGAAACGGAATTGTTTTGTCTTCGTTTTAACGTCATAAAGTGGATTGGTGAGGTTGAGCTGTTCAACGAATGCTCATTCTGTGGCAGAGAGGAAGTTATTCATGCTGAAAGTGGGGAGGAAGATAGAGAAGGTTTTTGCTTATATTATCAAGGTGAGTGTTATGCTTTTTATACCGCTTTAGGACTTATACTCATTCTCTATTGTTTCAGTGGCTGGCCCCGAATCACAAACAAGTTCAAACTTGAAGGTCGCTCTCTCATTCTATCATGCCCACAATCTCCCGTCTACATATTCCGATTATCCTCTCTTCCCCATGGCCGGCACCAGCACAACCGAATCGAACTCCAAAGATTCTGCAACACTTCTCGCCAACAACCATAGCACTATCACTGCAACTTCGACCACCTTGACGACAGACCACGCTATGCAACCTGATACCAATGCCACATCCATCACTCAACAACCTTCATCCAACACTACCTCCAAGAACAAGGGCGGCCGAGCGTATTCAAAATGGTCCCCAGCACAAGTTGTGCTCCTTGAATCCCATGAGATGAAGTTCAAGGAGACTGCGGAAGACTGCAAGACTCAACTGGCTGGCAAGATGGACAAAACTAAGTGGCCTCCTGCACTGACAAATTGTTTGAACACCATCATTGATACTCTATCTGAAGAGGACGCCATGAAAGTCAAGCTCGAAGACAGCCTCGTAAAGCCTTCAGAAGGCCATCCTCTCACCAAGGATCAGGAAGATAAGAACGCAAAGACCAAGGAACTCAATCAAAAGGAGTTCAAGACGGTAAGACTTGACCTGAACCTTTTGTTGTGGTAGTGTTCACAAAATCATTGATTTACTTTACAGGACGTCAAGAATTACTACAAGAACAAGCTTCGAACTCTGAAAAAACAATGGAATGAGGAAGGAGAGAAGTCCGCCGGAGTGCAAGATAGTGATGGTGCCTTGGGCTTCCTGAAGCAAGTGCTGTGGAAGATCCAAGGACCGAGAGACTTGTTTGCTCAAGAGCATGCCGATGAGATCAAGAGCCGATGCCTTGAAATACATGCTGGCTTCCCAGAGGTCAATAACGCGGCGTGCTTTCAGAAGGCGGTTTCAGAGTTATGGGCAGCTGCAGATCAGAGCACTTTCGCACACAAAGCGAAAGACCAGGCTTTTGACATCGCAAGGTGAACCTTTATCGTCTCAGGTGTAATGAAGCTGCTCACTTCGAACTTCTAGCAACCCTGAACAGGTCGTTCAGGCATTATGGTGGTTCTTGAACCACCTCTCTCCAAACCTCGGTGAAGTGGAGATGAGACTGTTTCTGGCGTTCTGAAATGAAGGAGATGCAGTTGACGTGGTCAAGTAAGTGTACAGTTCTGATGACACCTTTTCTTGGTTTAATGGAGTCTGCAAACAGGATTGATGCTGCGTCTAAAAGCCGTTCCAACCTGGAAGACAATATCACCAAGCATGGCCCAGAAATTTGTGTGAGTTTTCAAGACAGCTTCAGGGAGTGGGCAAACCAATTCCTACCCAGTAAGGTCCCTCTTTGTTCTCTGTTCTCGACGTTAGAACTGAAGGAATGTGTGTTCAGAGCGCAAGCAGACTCTATTTCCGAAGTCACCCGACATTCTGAGAAACACAGAGGGTACTCCTGTTTTTCCCTTGGACGCTCAGACAGACATTGCGGTCATGAAGGCCATAATGACCATGTATCTTCAGGAGTTGTACAGTACGCGCCTGATTTGTCTTTTTATATTCTGCTTCTGATCGTTGGCTATACACATCCAGAGCATAATTCTACTTGTAACGTTCCAATCCCTTGGACAGACCTGTCTGTGCATCCCGAAGATTATTATGATGTGAGTCTCATCCAGCCACCTCCACTGCAGACCATCAAGCCCCCTGATGCTATGTCGCTCACTGAGGCAGTAATTTTTTTCTCATACTTTCAAGACAACTCAAAGGAGAATCCGACTTTTTTCCACTTCCTCCCTGCAACTGAAATCGAGATGAGAGTCCGCAAACGCCACGACGAGCCAGAGAAGGTTGTGGAGGTTGAAAAAGAAGTCGAATCTGAGGACGAGGATGAGGAGGCAGAGGCACAGGAACTTGGAAGACGGACAGATGGTGAAGTACGTCAAGAAGGGCATCCAGAGGTTGAAGCACAGGAAACGCATGCTGTCCTGAGTGGCCCTGTTGCCTTGGACTTTGGGAAAGGTAGTCAAGACCTTCCCTCTGTCGTTTACAATTCCCCTCCTGAGGAAGGTACTCAGGCACCAGGTGGTCCTACCCCTGTACCTGTGGCCTCTGTTGCCATCAATCACCTTCCCTCTGCCGTTGATTCCGTAGCAACCTGTGGACCTACCCTGGGCCCACTGGACCCATCCCCTGTCGCCGCTAATTCCCTTCTCCAGGAAGGCGCTCAAGCAACTGGCAAACCCACTCAACCCATTCTGCCAATGGTGGACCAACCTGTGCTTTCCAAAAGAGGTCAACCCAGCAAGGCAAAGCCGAGGGGCCAGAGGAAGGGGAAAGGGAAAGGAAAGGAAACAGACAGTGCATTGGGGGAGATTGTGGAGGATGGCAGGAGGAAGAGCCAGAGGGGTAAGCACAAGTTTGAAGAAGACCAGGCGAAGGCAGCTATTGTTTCCACTCCACCTGGCATGAAGTCAGGAAAGGGTTACACATACATAGCCAAATTTATCGTTGGAGAACCAGAAGAACCAGCCAAGAAGAAAGCCAAGAAGACGACAACAAGGACTTAACAGAAGCTGCTATAGATTCATCTGTACTCTCCATCGGAGAACGGAACAGATGGCCTAACTTCTGACTGTAGTAGTTTGTAGTATTTTGTTGTAGCATAGTATGTACAATGCATGGACTTCAAATTTTCCTGAATGTGATATATGCGTGACCAAATGTGACCTGTGTGACCAAATATGACGCAGCTCTAATTGTGATGTGTCTTGACTCTGCTTTCTACCTCGACCTCTCCTCCCTCAGTTGGTCCTTCCTCTGCTGTATTGCTGCCCATCTGTCCTTTGCTACGACTATAGTCATTAACACTGCTTTAGCTGAGCTAGAGTACCCTGCTGACTGATTCAGCCTCCACTTGCACCTCTCAGAAACACGAAATAGCTGCCAACCCTGTGGGTCTGCGAGCGGCTTAACTGTGTTGGTCTGAGAGGCTATAGTGGCTCTCCTTTCCCTCACACCCATCCGTTACTATCGGCTCTACCCCCTCAAGACCAAACGCTCTTACCCTTCAAGACCAAATGTTATTATTGTGATCATCTCTCTCTACAGGACCTACCCTTTGTGTCTATCATCATGAGTCTCCCCTGTTTCAGCCCTCTTTTTCATAACCTCATAAATTGACACTCTTTCCACCAGTCCACCTGTTATTATTGTGATTGTCCCTCTCTATGGGACCTATTCTTTGTGTCTATCCATCGTGAGTTTCCCCTGTTTCAACCGTCTTTTTCATAACCTCATAAATTGACAGTCTCCCAGAGTCCACGCGTTCGTCTCCGAAATCCACGTCTCAAATCACCTCTGTACAAGATGGCTAGTCGTAAAAAGCAGTTACTCAAGAGCGAAGGGGACATGATTACAGTTTCGAGGGGTGGCAGCCACATTGCGAGAACAATATCCGTCTCTGCCAGTGGATCAACCCATGTCGCTTTCGCAAGTGAATTGCCGGCTTCAGGCTCGAGTCATGCCACTCCTGCACCACAGCCAGTGGATGATGGCTTAGCAGCTGGCCATGAAGATACCCGTCAACAGAAGAAGAAGAAGAAAAGCAAAAAGAAAAGAAGAGTGTGTAGTGGCGTTCTTGCTCATTGTCTAGCACTAACTTCCAAGTAGCGTTGCGAAATTGAACAGCAGTATCAAGCACGGTTTCCCGACATTTTGGATCGTCTAATTGAAAGATCCTACAACCAGTGAATCAGTGAGCCCTGTCTGTGCGGTTGTGAAGGTATGAAGTCCCACTTCATGTGCCAGGAGTGTCTCCACTTCCATCCAGTGTGCCAACAGTGTTTCCTGGACACCCATGAACACAATCTATTCTTCCACTGGGTGCTTGAGTGGGATGTGGACAATGGCTACTTTGTGAAGAAAGATCTGTCAACTATCGGAGGTTGTCTGAAGTTTTGCCAACGTGGGGATCTTGGATGCTCAAGAGATGAAAACAACCACGCAGTGCAATTGATTGTGGCTGAACCTAACAGGATCCACTCCAGTTTAGCTCGTTTCTGCAGATGTGGAAATCAATCCCGATGGGATCAGTTATTCGGTTTAGACATGTTCCCCGCCATGCTGGAAGCACTGGCGATGGCTTTCAGCTTCGAGTGCCTGCGACACTTCGATATCCTCACCAAGACGTCCAGGAAAGCTGCCTACGATTACTGCCTGTATTTGCAACGCATCACCAACAATATGTTTCCCGCAAATATCTCAGTGAGTATCCGACTGTTCGTCCTTAGATCTGTGCTAACGTTGTGCTTGCTAGGACGTATACGATAATTTCTTGATCATAACGAGAGTATGGCAGACCTTGATGGTAGAGAAGTGGCTTGGGCAAGGACATGGCATCGACGACATATTGCCCTGTCGTCCCAAAGGCAATGTCGTTCTTTACTGTCCCATGTGCAATGAGCGAGGTGTGAATATGGAGGAGGGTTGTGAAAATGACCCAGACTTTTTGAAGTGAGTACTCCCTCTGTGCTATCTCAGCGCTCGTGGGCTGACTTCTCCCTGTTAGGCATCTCAGTCAGAACAAGAATACCACCGATGGCAACTTCCAGGCGAACCATTACGCCAAAAATCGCGATTCCGATGATAGGTCCTTCTTCCAGGGACAGTCATTCTTTCCGTCGCAGGAGGAAGTCGACAAATATGAGAGTACAGTGCCCCAACTGCAATCATTGAAGGTAGGGGGCTCCATGCTTCCAGAGCGCCAAGTGCTAAACAAATGTTTTATAGCACAAAGTGGACTGCGGGTGGATCAAGGCTATCGCGAAGCAAAACTTGAAAAAGTTCAGAGGGATGGATATAACAGGCATTCTCTCTCGCCAGTGTGATCATGTATTTGTTGAGGCGACAACCAATTTAACAGCAGGCGAACGGTAAGAGTTTAGCCAACAAGTTCAGTCAGACATTTTGCTAATTCTCCACGCCAAGGTTCGCAACCATGGATCTTTGTCATGCGAGAGCAGAATGTCTGCAACCGCTCTTTCCTGGCGAAAAGCAAATAGACAAGGTCCTCAGTTACGACGCCATGTGTGCCTATTCCATTCATTTCAAGGCGAGGATGAAGAAACACTGCCCTGATGTCTACGAGGCCGTCAAGAACACGAGATTTTGTATTCCTATTGTCCATGTCAAGAATCAGGCCGACATCTGCATGTACCTATATGCTTACGTTTACAAGCCCAATGTCAGAAGATTTCCCGCCGAGACAGCAGAGATGGTGTGGCCAGAACTGAATCAGATAGGAGGGGCTACCAGGCAGATGACACCTGGGCGATGAGAAGATACAATCATCTTTCATTTAAGTTACTAGAATTTCCATAAACAGAATAATTGTGGTGAGTGCTACTCCAATGATTGTCTCCATTGAACTAAAATTTTTTCTGTAGCAAGTACATTATACAGCGATCTAGTTGCTGCCATACAACTGTACCAAGAGCATCGGGACTATTTCCTGACTGTTTGCAAAGCTCTGGGCGAAGATAAGGTCAACGAGTACAACCAGATGGATCGCTCACCAATACTCGATCCAAACAACAAAAAGATATTCCACTCGGTTTACGTGCATGACCAGTCTAAAGGTCAGTTATATAATCTCAATCTGCAAGAAAGATGGATGCTGACCAGTTGTAAAGCTCCTACCAGAGATCAGCTTTTAGAATCATTGAAATGCTCCACTGACACCAAGCAGTGTGGAATAACACTCCAGAACGTTGGTGAAATAGCGATATTCTTGATGGAAGGGATTACGATCCAAGAACTTCAGTGAGTCCATCATTCATTTCAGTTCTGTCTGTATGTCTCAATATGTCCTTCCAGACAACCGCTACGTCGAAAGGTCACCTCAGCAAAATCAAAGAACTACATCAGCAAAGAGTCCGAGTGTTCTGAGAAGTTGAAGCTGGAAAACGAGCGGGAGAAGCTTGACGAGCGCATCTCAGCGTGGCGAGAAGCTCAAGCTACCATCATGCCTACATGTGGGGAATATATTGTCCAAAGCCAAATTGTCAATGCAGAAAACAAGAAATTGTTTCTGCCTTCAGACTTTGCAGCTAAAGACAGGGAATGACTGGGGTTAGAACCACTGGCAGAGGAGGAAGCTTGCCTCTGCGAAGCGTATGGAACGGACCTAATTTCCCGCCCGCAGTACATTTCTCAAATTCTCAGTGCTTTGCAACATCGGAACGTCATCCACAATCGAGGTCAAGACCAGCATATGAAGGCATCAAAAGTTCTCAAGACTCAGCAAGACCTACAATCTGACAAGCTCGAGGCCTACAACTGCAATCGTAAAGCTTTGGAGAAATTGGGAAGGCCTGAGCTGCAGCTTAAGGACTGTTACTGCAAATCTTCCGAAGACAAACGGTGAGTCGGGGACTCACGAAATCAGGATGGAAGATTATGGATATCTAGTGCCCGACATGGCAACACACGAGAGTCTACTGCTGAGCAAGCAAGTGCTGACCTGGAGGAACATGAGGACCTTCCTGGTATGAGACAATGTCTATTCTAGTCGAGCCTCCTTTGCTAATTGCCTGTATAGTTGTAGGAACTCAGAGTTCCCGAAGGGCCGGTGGGTAATTTTTCATGGTGCAATGCTGTTTCAATCACTGAGCAGCTACTTTAGTGAAGCTGAAAGCTCCAGCAGTATCACCCAGGAAGATGAAGAGTTCGAAAGGAAAGGAGAAGGCCTTGGAAGAGCTGGCCGAGCAGGAAGATGAAGAGCCTTTGGAGGATGACGAAGATGATGGGCTACTGTGGAGAGTCCGTCCGAGGGCCGACTTCACAGATGAGCAGATGGATGACTTCATTGAAGAAAGTAGGTCTTGCGTCATGTTGTCCTAGTTTCTTCGACTGCTGATCTTTTTCACACAGACAAGGTTCAATTTTTCCACAATGAGGCCACGATGGAAAGGTGGCAGGAGCAAGTCAAGATCAAGCACGCCAAGTTTCATCGTGCGATCAGGGCTTTTGGGAAGTACATGGAAGTCTGGACAGACTTGGGCAAGACTTGGGAAGAGAGAGGCAAGCCTGGTCATGTGACATATGCATGAAAGCAGGCTGTGATGTACAGCGTGCTAAAGAGCGAATGTCAGAAATTGTTTGAAATGGCAGCCACCATTGACATTGGGCTGAGGGTTATCCCTGAAGGGAAAAAACTGTCTGATCAGGTTCTTATCTTCCGTCAAGAGGAAAGGAAGCGTTTCTCAATGATAACAAGGTTCGGGAACAAAACTCTTCTATTGTTCTGTGTACTAACCAAAGCATGTCAGTGCTCGGCCCCCTTTATTGACCCAACAGATACAATTCCTCTGATTGAAGATGACTCAGCTTACAAGAATGATGAATGTATAGAAGAGGAAACAGTAGAGGATGTTGAGAGTGATGTTGGCAGTGATGATGAGGATGACTTGGAGACCGACGATGAGCAAGTAATTGGTGAAGGTGAAGCGAGAGAGAAGCGCAGAAGAGAGTCTGTTGAAGACAACAGCAGACTCCATAGGCAGAAGAACGTGGGGGATGGTGATAAAACTTCGGAAACCAAAACAGGACGTTCTCTAGGTCACAGTGGTGAGGGATCGGGTCGGCAGCAGAGACAGGGTGGGGATGGCATTGAGACCGGTACTACTGACCGTGATGGCTTGTTGGAATCGGAAGGGGACTTTTTCAGGATAACGGTGGACGTGGCAGACGCAGTAGAGGTCGTGTGAGAGGTTGCGGTAGAGGTCGTGGAAGGGGAAAGATGTAGGGAGAGGAGAAGAGAAAGGTGAAGAGAGAAGGAGAAGGATACCCTCACTGCACCTGGATCCATTGCCGCTGATTCGACTTGTGAGACGAACACAGCTGTTGGGGATGAATCTGCTGTCGAGTCCAGTCCCGCTGTGGAAGCTGAAGCTAGAGAGCAGGCTTAGTTGTTTGAGGTCGAGAACAAAGACATCAGCGAGGGTGTTCCATCATAGAACTGGACTGTTCTTGGAGCACTGGACAGATTTATGTATAGGACAGATGTGGGAGGGTTAGGATCAGAGCTAAGTGAAAGAAGAGGGAAAAAAACATACCTGTCCCTTGCCTTTTCCTTTCAAATCGGTCGCAGTCTTGGCAATAGCCGTAGTCTGGGTCTTGCAGTAATGCGAACAGTCCTCGCCCGTGTCTTCTCGTTCCAAATATCCTCCTTCACTGCTACACAGGCACCCATTCCTCCCCCGTCCTTCCTTTTGAGCATAACACCTCTAACGGCAGCCTCCCTTCTCCCTCTTGCTCAATCCTTTCATTCTTGCAGTCGCATGAGGGTACGGGAGTGAGGGCTGAAAAAGCTAGAGAAAGGGAATGTAAAAGCGAGGAGAAGCAGGAGAGAAAGAGACGCGTCGATGTAACAACGACAAACACTGACTGAGCATCTTCCAAGCTCAGCATTCTCCAACAAAAACTCACCATCTTCCAATACCCACTGAGCTGAACGTTGTCCTACATCGTCATAGCGTGCTCCAACCCAGGACTCAGCACCCTCCAACGACTACTCATCCTCGAACACCGACGCAGCATCCTCCCAATCGTGCAGACTCAGCATCTCAGGCATCAGGTCATCCCATATCTCTCACTGCAACACCACAATGTCTTCAGAGTGGCTAGAGACCAACTGACAGCATCGTTAGTAGATGAACCTGGACTTCGTGGAGTAGAGTCGGTAGATTTGGACACTGAGATGTCCGAAAACAAGGGCGATATGGTGATGTCAACGGTTGTCCAGCAATGCATGGTATTTCAGCTCTGGCCTGTCGACATTCTTTTCGGCTGATATCCCCAAGTTTCACGTCTTTCGGGGTTGCTTTGCAGACGTCTCCACATCTCATACCACTTGCTCAGTATACGCCCTGGCCTTCAACGACAGTAGGGAGAGCAAACTACAAAATCGGCATGACTGGACGTGCACTGGAAACCAGACTGAGGGAATGGAGGTGGAAGCATGAGTCAAAGAGTTTTACTCTGGTGTATTCAGTGCAGATAAACGGCAGGCAACAGCATATGCCGTTGGTGAGTCGGGCAAGTGTTCTTTACCTTATTCTCTATAATTCACGGTGATCGCAGAGTCTGAAGCCCACTGTCAAATCCTCCAGTACGCAATGAAAATCCAGGGCCGTGCCCAGATTGCGCCGTAAACCACCAGGAGGAATTCGCTATGAACCCTGTTTTGGCTTCAATGATGTCTGCACCGTCATCAACATGCGCGGCACCTTGTAGAGACGGGACGCGTAGGGTGCCTTTGAGTTATTTTCCTACGCTGAAGCTTCTCCGCCAAGTTGACCAGGGGTTGACCAAGGTTGGGCATGTTGAATTGGCGCATTCAGTTGCAGCCATCAAACATATTCTATGTAGAACAATAGTAGTAGTTATAAATAGAACAATAAGATTATATAGACAATAAGTATAGTACAACAATAGTGTACGAAACCAGCATTGTTCTATCCAGTACAATAGAATCTTATTGTTACTCTAGTATTAGTTTACATGTATTTGTACCTCCTAAAAGGTATATAAGGACTGGTAGATAGTCCTCCTAATAACAAGTTTATACACTTAACCCACATCGCTCAATAAGCCTTAACTAGCCTAACAAGCTAACTCTTATCCTCAGGTAAGTAGCGTAGTTGCCACTGCGTTTAGTAGTGTACAAGCCGTACCATGCCTGCTTAACAGGTTATGGGCCCCGAAGGCCCTTGGGAGCGCCTTCAATGGCTGCAAACCATAGACTTCGCATACTACCTGGATGGCGCCTTCATGGCTGCCTGTGGCGCCCTTGTGGCAGCCTGCGTGCCTTTCATGGCTTGACGATATGTCCAACAGCGCGCAGGACTTATGTCCAGCTGCAGTTGTTGACAATCTAGGAGTAGTCACTGTCATGGCGCGTTCATCGCTGCCTCTTTTCACTTTCACATGGCGCATTAATGCTGCCTTCTTATTCTGCATATGGATAAATGCTGACAGTTGACTTCCCCAGATATTATCAAAGATGTCTCCAACGTCCTGATGACTACCCCGTCTTCGCCGGTGTTGATTTCAACATCTGGGCTGACATCCTTGTCGCTTGGTTGCAGGCTACTGGACTTAGTTCTGTCCTTAGATCTGATCGCCCCGATGATGCCGAAGTGAGTACCGCTTCTCCTCTATCTGCTGAAGACGCGGCGGCTCAATCTGAGGCTATCACGGCGGCTCAAAAGAAACAGGCTGACTGGGATGAGAAGAACGATAAGGCCATGGGGTCTATCAAACTTCGTCTCTCTCCTCCCGTTCGTCAGAAAACGCTTGGAATGACTACCCCAAGGAAATTTGGGACTTTCTCAAGAAGACCTATGGGAAACCTGGTGTTTCCGCAATCTACACGGATTTCAAACGTGCTACCTCCATCACTATTCCCAACGATGCCAATCCTAGCGCTGCGATCGAACTTATTCGCATGCACTTCGATAGGGTCAGTGCCTATGGTATCCCCACTGATGGCACCTCAACCACTTCCGTTACGAAAGTCGCCAACTCCTCATCGTCATGTTCATCATTTCCAAACTTCCCCCCAGATATGAGTATCTTATCAATCAGTATACTCAATACACTCTTGAGGAGGTCGACAACGCAAATCTCGATGTACTGCAAAACGAGATTGTCAATATTTGGGAATCTCGCCAGGGAGCATTCAAGGGGCCTTCTGGAAAGCCCATGCCAACCGTCTTTCAGCTGTCAAGCGAAAGGACGGTAATCCTAGTTTCCAACAGCAGCAGCAGCAGCGCCCTAGTGGCAGCAGCAGCGGCGCTAATGGAGCCAGCAGCTCCAATGGAATAACAAGGAAAAGGGCAAGGGAAAGGGCAAAGGAAAAGCTCAATTCCGTCGAGAGGTCGAGCTGGAAATTCGAACAGGCCAAGAGACAGGGCCAGGCACATCTCGTCCACGACGACATGTCTCCCTTGATGCACACAGTCACCATTTCGACACCCGTGCAGTTGATACCCGTAAGCCATTCTTCATGGAAACGGAAAAGCC